>OY755041.1:114606473-115206473 GCA_963576565.1 Aspidapion aeneum | reverse complement strand
CAACTGATATGGTACGGCCATGTACAACGGACGAGCGACGAAAGATTAACAAAGCAGGTCCTAGAATGGCAACCAATAGGGCGCAGAAAAAGAGGGCGTCCTAAACTGGAATGGCAACAGTCAATCCAAAAATCAATGAGTCAAAAAAACCTGACGGAAGATGACTGTCAGGATCGAAGGAGGTGGAGAATAGACGTCGGACAACGTAGAAAAATGTTCTAAACCGACATAGTAGTAGTAGTCAAATAAATTCGTAATTGATTACTGCTATACCTTACTTTACTTCCCCTCTAAGTCTCTAATAAAAGCTTCAAATATAGTTGAGGTAAAATGCTGACGCTAAATTTTTTAAAGCGATATTTGCATTTTACAGTACTTTTCACATTCAGAACATAAAAACAAAAAAGGGTTTGGTCCTCTACATCATTGATCAAAGCAAAACTCATTTCTCTTTGTAAATAATATTTAATGCGAGTTTCCGTTTTTCCATAAAATGGCTGTTTACATAGTAGGTCAGTTGATTTCCAATTAAGCAGGACACATATTGGCAAAAACGCTATTTGCGGTAAAACTCGCAAAAGTACACAAGCCATTAAAGTGTTATCGGTATTAAAGTCACTCAAAAAATTGCGTAAAGTAACGCAAGTTAGTTAAATTTTTATTTAAATATAAATATGCCATTATTCTTCTTCTTCTTGGCCTGATTATGCAATGCCCTTTATAATTAATGCGTCCTTTAGGTTTAGGTATATTCCATAATCTGTGGAAATCTGCAGAAGTTCTTATATTAATATTTATATTATATTAAAGCTCTATGATTAAATTATTGCTTAAAAAATAAAACCAATCATAGAATGACAAAAAATTATTGAATCTCATCAATTTTGGTTTGGAGGCTAGCATTCCACGACAGACCAAGTACACAGAATTACCAATATAATGGAAAAAGCACCAGCAGAGAGAAAAGCTTTTTCTGCAGTCTAAATGTGCATTGCATTTGACAAAGTGTGGAATAAAGGCCTTAATTTTAAACTAAAATGTTTTCTGCCACAATATTATGATATTTTGGAATCATACAGATCTGATAGACATTTCAAAGTAAAACAGGAAGATTCATAATCAAGTTTAGGAGAAATTTAAGCAAGCGTGTTCCAGGGTAGCGTATTAGACCCTTATTTCTACTTTTTATTCACTTTCGATATCCCAAAGCCTGAAAATAGTGACTTAGCAACATTTGCCGATGATACGTCTTCTTTTTTTTTTTACGGGTATGCGCACTCGCAAGGAGATCCCTATCACAGAAGCGGCAAGTGCGCGGAAATGTTGGTGTGTGTTGGTTTTGAAACGGTTCAAGTTGTAACCTGCACGGAAAACTGTCGCAGGGAGTTTATTCCACAGCGATGCTGTTCTCCAGAGATATGAATTCTGATATAATGAGGTTCTTGGTGCTTCTATTTAGACAATAAATTGATGGTTACCGTCTGTTTGACGTGTTCGCCTAGTAGGTGCTACTCCCGGGGGGATCATACGTGCCAACTCTTCAGAGCATTTTCCGTGATAATACCTGTAGAAGAGAGATAGATCGCCCACAGTTCTCCGATGTTCGAAACTATCCAAGCTACGGGTAAGTGCGAGGTCATTGATCAGCTTGATAGCTCGTTTTTGCACGGTGTTCAAAAGCATGAAGATATGTTTGGGTGCCGCACTCCATATATGTGAGCAGCACTCCATAGTTGGTCGAATCTGGGCTTTGTAGAGTGTCAGCAGTTGGCTTAGTGTATACAGATGTCTTGTACGAAATAGCACCCCAAGCTTTTGGGACGCCCTTTTAGCTATATCTGCCACGTGACTGTGCCAAGACATGTTGGTCTCTGCAGTGACTCCTAAGATGTTCAACTGGCTCTGCAATGCGACAGCGCTTCAGATAGCATGATATTTGGCTCACCGGTGCTGGTCTTTTTTGAAAACAGGGCTGCTTGGGTTTTCTGCGCGTTGAACTGTACAAGGTTTTTGTTGCCCCAGTCCTCTATTATCTCCAAGTAGTTATTTATATGTGATATTTCAGTTGGTCTAAGGTAATGGAATTCACGTGCGGAGAGACATGTGGGTGGCATGACTGAAGAGACTACATTGCCATCATCTGCAAAGCAATAAAGTGGATTTACTGTTTTATCTATGAGGTCATTTATGTAAATCAGAAAAAGTGTTGGCGAAAGGATTGCTCCCTGTGGCACATCAGCATTTATTTGGTAAGAGTTAGAGTTCCGGCCATCCAGTGCAACATAAATAGATCTATCCTTAAGGTAACTTTCAAACCAAGTGCAAAGTCTCGGCAACAATCCCGTTGCTTTGAGCTTGTTGAGCAGATTTTCATGCCAGACTTTATCGAATGCTTTAGATATATCTAAGGCAATTGTTCTTGTTTCACCTCGCAACTCAATCGCTTTTTGCCATAAGTGAGTGAAGTATGTAAGTAAATCGCCAGTTGACCTATATTTTCGAAATCCGTATTGCTTGTCGTTGATAATTTTGTACTTTTCCAAGTACTTGGTTAGGTGATTGTTCACAACTCTTTCCATTACTTTTGATATCACCGGAAGTAGAGCAATTGGTCTATAGTTTAACGGATCTGTCTTTCTCCTTTCTTTGAAATGGGTTGTACTGCGGCAGACTTCCAGGATGATGGATATACTCCTTGCCTATAAGATAAATTGAATAATTTTGCGAAAGTTGGGGTGAGTTCGCTTGCACAATTTGTGAGTACTAACGCGGGAATGCCATCTGGACCCATTGCTTTGTTTGTATCCAACTTTTTAAGGGATTTTCGTATTTCTCTGTGACAAACGAGTACCTCTGGCATACTGTGGGAAACCCTTTCAATGAACGGTGGAGTTTTTTCATTTGGCACTGTTAGGTTTGAGTTGGAGGAAAAGATTTTGGCCAGCATATTGGCTTTTTCCTCTGATGTTGTGGCTAAGTGAGTATTTTTATCTGTAAGTGGTGGTATGGATGACTTGGTGAAGTTTGATACAACGGCTTTTGCAAGAGACCAAAAGGACCTAGAACTACTTGGACAATTCAGCAACCTGTTTTTTATTATTTGATTGTATGTTTCTTTGGCGGCGTTAATAGTAATTTTGCATCTATTTCTGGCTTCTATAAATTCTGTGTGGTTTTGAGCGGTTTGTTGTCGTTTCCAAAGGTTATATGCTCTGTGTTTTTTCTGTACAGCCGTTTGACACTGGCTGTTGAACCAAGGTTTTGCATTAGCTCTGCGTTTTATTGTATGTGGGATATATGCATCCATTCCTGATAAGATTACTTTTGTTATTTCATTACAGCAAATAGTGGGATCAGCTGTTTTAAAGCAAACCTCTTGCCATGGAAAATCCAGGTAAAACTGTTTAAGGTCATTCCATTTTGCCGATATATAGTGCCACATTTTACGAGGAAGTGATTGTTGGCTTGGCGGTATGAACATTTCGCACTTTGTTCTTATAAGTTTATGATCGGATGAACCAAGTGGGGGATCTACTTGAATGGTGTACAAGTCAGGATTTGTAGTTAGGAACAAGTCTAAAAGCGCTGCAAATTCACCCCTTTGTGAGATACGGGTAGGTTCATCGACAAGCTGCGTTAGACCACAAATTATGGCAAAAGCTTCTGCTTCCCTGCCTTCATTATCCGTTTTGGTGTGGTGTTTTAGCCAGGGATATTGTGGACGTTGAAATCGCCTAAAAAACAATTTCCGCTTATGGCTAGTCAGACTGTATACTATCACAGTTTTCGGATAATGTCGCAAAAAAGTTTTGATACTCGGTGTTACTTGGCGGTCGGTAGAGGCAGCAAATGAACTTGGTCGATGACTTTGAGGTGAATTTCAGCCATATGATATCGAGGTTCGCTGGTTCTAGCTTCTCCTCTCGATGACATGAAAGGTCATTTTTAATGTACACACAGATCCCAAAATTATGTCGAAATCGGTGGTGTAGGTCATAGCCCGGATAAAGATAGTTCACAATAGGTGTTGCAGAACTGCTTTTAGTTTCAGTGAGAACAAGGATGTCAGGACTTTGTTCTTCAAGATGTTGGTGAACTGAATTCATGTTGGTTCTTAATCCTCTTATATTGCTAAAATCAATTCTGAGTTGAGTTTTTGGTCTTCTTTTAATATCTTTGAATGAAGGACCCCCAGGATCACCCGACGCCCGGAGATCCGAGTGGTCGGGTATTTTACCTCCGTAATATTTTGATCCTAGAGGCGCCATCATGCTATCTGTTACTCATTGTTGGAACCGGACTGCCAGCGCAGTAGCGGAACGTGGTGATACCACTTAGCGCTACTCACTTCTGGCATGGTGGTATCTCACCGGTCGGCGCCCAAAGAGTAAAAAGCGTCTACCACCTACACCATCTATTGAAATTGTAGAATATTTTTAACCACGTTGGGTGCCAAATTTATAACTATTTTTTTAACCACGTTGGGTGCCAAATTTATAACTAGCCCACGTTTAGCATCAGATTTATAATGGTCCCACGTTGGGAATTTATTAAAGAAGTGTAGAGCACCAAATTTATAGCTATTATAGTCGTTGGGCGCTAACTTTATAGGGTATTTATTTTTATAGCACGTTAGCACCACATTTATGGTGAAGTGCCAATTTATGCTTTTTAAGATCTTTGATGTTTGTCTGATATTATTTCACTTTTCCTTTTTCTTTCTTTTTTAGCAAAGCAAAGAAAGTGGAAGAACAAAAGAATAGAAACTCTTTCAAATCAAAATAATGAAATGACTATCTCAGGGTCGTACCTTCTCTTTTTAGTTCTACTAACGTTTCTTCCAATTTGTTTTCTTTTAAGGGTAACGGGGCGCCATTGAGCTTTACCTGGAAGATCCTTTAGGACAAAATTCATTCATTAAAAAAAATTATATATAAAAAATATAATGATAAATGGAAAAAAACTAAAGAATGAAATAGTCTTGGAATCCTCCAAACAATCTCACCTCGTTTAGAGTATAAAGAAATTCTGGATTAGAGAATAAATTTTACAATTTATTTTATAAAAAAAAAATGATCAGTGACACAATCAAAAAAAATTACAAAAAAACTAAACCTTTTTATAAAAAAAAAATGAAGAAAATTTATTAAAGAAAGAAGAGTCTCAAGTCTTATTTAATTTTGAAACTTGCTTTTTAAAGTTTTGGATTGTCTTTTCTTTTCAAAAGAAATCTATTAAAAAAAATAGCATCACCAATAGTAGAGCATCATCTCCAACCATGAGATCATATTCACAACATTCCCATCATGGTCTCAGTGCCAGTCTTCGCCTCGTCAGCAGGTGTGCAATCCAGGAGGACTTGTATGTGGCTTATCTTTGTTGGTCTTACTCAGTGGTGGAGAACTTGTCGTCGTGGATTTTTTTTGTACATGAAAAGAAAGACTATTTACGCAACCATAGAAACAATTTGTCAGACTTGATGACCTAGCTTTCTCAACAAAACTGTCAAAAAAAAATTACGTAAAACTCTAGCATTGAAAGTGTCACAAAAAAAATAGTTTTAGTTTACAAATTTCTATAAATGACAATCATCATGGAAATGTCATTTATCAAAAGGAAAATATATACATTCAAAATATAAAGAAAATGTAGAAGGAATCTTTACAAAATTTCAACCAAATATTCAGCAGAATATTTAGACCTTTCAGGTTTACATGAATCCTATTTATAGATTCCTGAATTAGAAAAATAATATATTTTCTAAATTTAATTTATTATTAACAAATTTTATGAAATAAATTCATAAAAAATAAATGTTTAACAGGTTATTATCTATTTCATCTTTACAATTGGTTTCTTAAGACAAAAAATATAACTGTTTGGATTTTATAACTTTAAAATAATACCCAATATTAAAATAAAAATATAATTTCACACATGTTGGTTTTATTTCTTAAAGCTAGAAAAATTTACAAAATAATTTAAGAATAATGGTGGCCAGCCAATAATTCAAAATGGAGGGAAAGAATAAAATCTTTTTAACAATTTATAAAAAAAATGTATCTAAAAATTTTACATGGGGAACATTTCAGTCTTTCACACAAACAAAGGGAAAGTTAACTGAAACGTGAGTATGTTTTCGACTTTTGAGGGAGGGCAATAAAAAAAATATTTCCTTTTATTTTTTCCTTAAAAGGAAAATAACTTCTTCATTAAAGAAAATATAATTAAGAAGGGGAAGCAAAAATTGAAATCTGGTCGTTCACGAATTTAATTTATCCACTAAAAAAAAAACAAAATGGCTGCTGTTCACTCAAGAACCAAGCAGAATAAAAAATACAAAATGGCCGTCGTTCATTTAAGATTGAGCAAGCTAAATATTTCTCTGAGAAGTTAGATTTTGAGGACTTTTGATGGAGATTAGAAAATCATTCTGGTAAGTTTTTCATTCAAAGCAGATTTGACTAAAGTCTATTAAAATATATATGAATAAAAAAACTTACCAGATAATTTATCCAAATAGATCCATATCTCCAAAGTCCATCAACCTCAAGAATCCACTTCCTTGGAATGCATTGATCGAATGAGTCAGGTGGGCTAAAATTTGTCCTATAAGACTGAAAAGGGAAGCTTGGCTGAACTCATTGGGTCCTTAATCTGAAAAAAAATATTCCACGAGAAATACCTGTGCTATGGGCCAATATTTTAGCAAACATTAAATTTTATCAAAATTTGGTTTTCTACCAAAAAATTAAGATAAATGCAATCAAATTATGCATATTTGCGCTAAATTAAGATAAATAATTTTGAGTGAAAAAAGGAACGAACTGACCTGAATTTCAATGTCGTCAGACCAAAAATCGAAAACACTAAATTTTAATATTTAAGATCTCTTAAAACAGACATCCTATGGAGTATACTTTTTAATAAAAAACGTATCTATCTTAAATCATCTCAACTAACACTATGCAGATCATTGACTGTTTATCCTTTGCCTCGCGCGAAAGTAAAACAAAGAGGAAATGTGATAGATTGGCTCAATTTAGCGTATGGACACATGTGCTTGCCTTTTTTGCTGAATGCGGAGATTTTAATAAATAATTTAGGCCAGTCAAAATGATATAGCCATTCAAAGCTCAATAGGCCAGTAAATTTGATTATTATTTATTAAGGAAATTTAATTAATTAAATAATATATTTTTATTACAAAATATGTAATTCCTTAATTTTTAAACAGTATAACGATATAATCGTTATAAAATATGCATATAAAACTTCAGAATGCAGTCAGCGAAGTTCACAGTTGGACCACAAAGTGGCGAATAAAATTAAATGAAATTAAATCAAATGATTTTGCAAACAATAATGTAAATCACATACAAATAACAATTAAGAACATTCCCGCACCATATTCAAATCAGGCACAATATCTCGGATGACATTTAATGCCAAATTGCATTGGAAAGCACTTGTTATGAAAATAAAAAGAACTTCAGAAAAATGAGCTGCCTAATTGGAAGGAAGTCCAATTTAACAATTCATAATAAGTTACTGCTGTATAGACAAATACTGAACCACTATGGGCTTGTACTAAAGAGAGTAACATTCTAGTTTTACAGAGATTTCAAAACAAAGTAGTGAGTGCACCTTACGTTCGAAATAGTGACCTTGATCGGGACCCAAAACTCGAAATTGTAGCAGATACTATAAAAAAAGTACGCAAAACACTATGAAGATAGACTCCATCGACATGTGAACGTGGAAGCAATTCAGCTTCTAGAAAATACTACGCTAGTTTGATGACTAAAAAGCGTAAAGCCGTTTGAGCTAGTGAACTTAATGAATTATATAAAACAAAATAATGCTGTAAACGCAACACAATTACAGTTACAGACGAAGTATGAATGTTTACTTTTACCTTTAATATATCAAAGTTTATAACAACAAAATTTGTTTTTTTATATAATTAGGGATTTACTGCAATAAAGCCATGTAATGACACTATTTTTGCAGTATTTTGACATATTTACATTGGAGGATCATAGTTGATGTTTTAAAATTGACATATTAAAGTCAAATTTAATACTAAGTCGTTTACATAATTAATGTCGACAATATTTATTTCGGTTCGTAGTAAACAAAATCCTTATGTTAAAAGATTAGCTGTCATATTCCAATGCAAAAGTTCCAAATACGGCCTGACACTATAATTGCATGACTTTATTCCAATAAGTCCCTATTATCTAAAAAGTATTGGTCATTTTGTAAAATCAGTCATTGTCAAAAACATGGTGACATGTGTTTCAAGAGCTGAGATTGAAGTCTTTTTGTACAATCTAAACCCTCTTGAAGACAGACATTAAGTCCTGGCGCCGAACTTTCTTAGCGCCGAACTATCCTGGCGCCGAATTGTCCTAGACCCGTATTTTAAGGCTTCTCTCACTTATAATTTTTCAAAATGATAGGTAAACGTATACTCTCCATTTTTTCATGCCAAATCCTTATTTCCATGACCGAACTCAATTTCGACGATTTATGTAACTGGGTGAGTGAACTAACTATTAAAGCAATAATATTTTTAGTCTGGGTTTTTGCTGAAAATATTTGTGTACTTTGCATGTTTGCATTGCTTACATCTTTTTTAAAAAATAATTTTTTGCTTTGTTAAATTTGTACACCCTTTAGGGAAATAGTGCTGGTTTAAAATAGCATGTAATAAAATAGCGTTTATCATTATAGCGATTTTATAAATTAGCTTTATGGCAGGGGCGCAACTTGCCGTGCATCGGGTCATTTTAAGGGGGTTTAGCCCCAAGCTTAATACCTAGATAAGTAATAAAAATAGCCTACAATTCCTTCCAAAGAGTAATAAAACAATGTTTTTGGAAAAAATTGCACCGAAGAAAAAAATTTAATAAAAAAACTCAAGAAAATTGCGGCGCAGGTGAATTTAAAAAAAAATAAGTACTTCTCGGAAAAAATGACGCAGCAAAATAATTTTTTGGTAAAAACAAAAAAAAAAGATTCCGCAAACGAAAACTAAGGAAAATTTAAATAGGTCTAAATAGGTAATTTTTACAATCTTGGTTAGTTCGGCCCTGATAAATTATTTTAATACAAAAAAAAATTATTACCTTTTGAAAAAATGGCGCCGCATCGTTTATTCTGATCCTGATATCTTCATCTGTGTTTGTTATGATTTTAGTCTTAGTGTAGTCCATATTCAAGCCATAATTTTAGCTGCTGTATCTAGTTCTTCCAGTATTTTTATCAGTTCTTCCCTTTTATCGGTTATTAAGGCGACATCATCAGCATATCTTTGTCTCACACCTCTTCTCATGAGGATTTTTTTGGTTTCTTCGTGGATTTTTATGGATGTTATTGCTTCGCTATATATATTGGCTTTCAAGTCTGTTTATCTGTGATTTATTCGGCTATTAATTAAAGATTCTTTTTCTGCCCAGTGCTCCATGCTATTGAAAGTTTTTAAACGCAATATATAGTGGAATTTTGTATTCGCTGGCTCATTCTATTAGGATTTTTATAGCTAATGCAGGTGGACAACTCTACTAAAACTTTTTCTGAAGCCTGCTTGTTCTTTTGATTGATATCCGTCAAATTTTTTTACAAGTCTCTCTATTAATATGTACGTGAAAAACTTACAAATTACATTAAGGAATGTTGTAGGTCGATAGTTTTTTAGGATAAAATAAAGCGTATTAACCTTTACGACAGAACTTGAGGATTTCTGCTGTTACTTCGTCTTTTTCGGGTGTCTTATATTATGTTCTTTATTTTTGTTTGAATTTACTTCATGGTTCCTTACGATGGTTTTTTTTTTGGGTATAATTCTATAGAATAAATGTGTGATATTTATAATATCCTCTTTAACCTTAGCTTCTATGCCATTCATATCTTTTATTTTAATTATTTAATATCTACCTACAGTCGGCCTTTAACATTTCATATTTATGTTTTCTTCTATAACTCTCTCAACTTTAAATTCTTGGCTCCTATTTTTATTTTCTTTTATTATTTTTCTTATAATTTTATTTATTTCGGTATACTCTATCGATGTTCTTTTTCCTTCTTTCTCCAGGTTCTGCCTTTTTTCCATAAGTTTCTGTATTTCTTCTGACAAACAATTTTCTCTATTTTTATCTTTTTGTGCGATATCTTTTCCTCCTATGTCATGTAAAATAAAATCAGTTATCCATTGAACAAACATAGACTAATCAATCAAAATATTTGTATAAAGCAAGTTTTATTTAGGTATAATTTCAGCTGCAGCAGCCTAATTTAAATTTTATTTAAATACAAATTGGCAGGATCACCTGAGTGTGAAATGAGCTTTGCATTTGGGTGTTTGTTTGTCTCTCTATGTGTGTATGGGTTTAGAATTATTACCATGGTTACCCGTTATATTATAAATATAATTTTATATCTGGCCATGTTTAGAAATAAGCTGTATTAATGACCTGACCCAATTGTTTGGTATTTTAATAGGTGAAATGGCTCCAAAATGGAACCCCATTTGGTTTTGCCAGATTCTAATTTTGTATATTTGCAAAAATTATTTTAAAATTTATCTGGTTACATAACTTTAAAACTTATTTTCTTTATAAAATCAAACAAGTTTCGTGGCTAATCGGGTAAAAAGGAGTTTTTGTTTCTCTCATATTTTTTCGTGGGTAGCTTAAAAGCTGAACCTCACGGGGGTCCAAGATCTAATGGCCACCTAATAAGTATTGCCAGTTAACTGTTTCGTCCTTATGGGACTCCTCAGAACACTGCTTGGTCAATGGTATACTCATGCGAAGTTAATTAGACGGTTTTGTCTCTAATCCTATGTAAATAATGAGAAAACTTTCGCAAGAGGCGCCATCTACCGAGATACGAGAGAAACTAAAACAAGAGCTGGTGAAAATAAACCGCTATACATATCGATCAATGAAGAGATCTATTCCAAATAAAAAGAAACAAACCGTGACCTTGACCTACGACAGCTCTTGTGCCTTTCAGGCCAGATCAATGCTTATTGCGTTTTTATCCGATATCAGACACGTGAGCGCCTATCAGCGGAATTTTTAAAATAAATAATACTAACAAACGTAAAATGTAGTTATGGGAAAAGTATTTAATATTTTTTTATATAACTTTTGACAATTAGTAAAGAAAATAATTCTTTAGCGCGCATTTAGATCCTCAAAGAAAAAACTGTTATGTCAAAACCTTTACACGCTCATTATATGACATGCGCAGAGTTCTTTCTTAAATTCAAAGAATTTGTCAATTTTTCTCAAAAAGACCTGAATTTCAAATTCGGGAAATTGACAATACAATCCAAGGCTTGGTCTTAAAAAATTTACATTTATTTATTTTATTTTTACTTTAATTTATTTTTATTATTTATTTTTATTTTTATTATTTACTCTTTCCTAAAGTATGCCTTAAATATGCAGGATTCCATATTACAAGCAAACACGTGTTAACAAATTTTAACGAAAAACAAAATATAACCTCAAAACAGACACAAACTAAATAGGCTATTTAAAACTATACTTAGGTCACCACTTTTTTACAGTAGTGCAATTTAAATAATATGGCTCCTAGTTTATAAATGAAGATATCAGAGACTCCACAAAAAACTTTGAGCAGTTAACAAATATTTCACCTCTTAAATTAATCTCTTACAGAAAAAGCACTAAACGTTTATGAGAAATTGAAATCCACCCCGCCCGTATTACACAAAGTTTAATAGTTTTTGCGTTGATGTAATCCGTAGTATAGTTTTTGCAAAGTCAATTGAACAAAGATAAAAGCCGACCATCGGCATATCCTTTAAAGAAAGTGACATGGGCGGCGGTATATATACTCATGAAAATTATTTCATTTAATTATGGCGTAAACTAAAGAAATAAAAATAGATAATAAAACTTTCTATTCCTACACCTACAGAAACGTCACTGATATATTTTCTAACTCTGCATACTGCCGACTAAAGGGGTCCCAAAACGAACAGCCGAAAGCAATTAAAAGCGCAACTCAAAAAAATCTGCCAATCAGGTGCCGTCTATCCACCTGGCCTAGGTCGGTCGGAAAACAATTACTTTGTGGCGGACCGCAAAGAGCCGCGCCTTTTCTCTGTCGGTTGGGTTGAAATTATACCAGAAAGATTTTATATGAATTTGGATAACTTTTCAAGGGCAGAACGAAGCAAAATTTAATGAAATCGATAGAATCCCGTATTAGGAGTTATTCAAGTGACTTTGCAAAAACTATATCTCCGCAAGGGTGAGGTTCCATAGGAAATGCTAGGTACATATGAGGGCCATTTCTTTTAATTCGGAGTTTATTAATGTCATATTTAATAGCTATAGTTTAAAATACGCAGTTTTTTTTTTACTTTTTATTTAATGTTTTTACACGAATTACCAAAAAGGTGTTTTGTAGTGTGGGTTTATGACCGACCACAGTAGAACACAAAAAAGGATATGCTTAGGTGGTACCAGAACTATAGTATAACAATAAAACTTACTTTAAAGGGGACTGGCATATTTGTTCTTGTTGCTAAGATATGTATAAATTTAATTTTAAAAATAATACATACATTTTTTTATTATAAATATATTTTTTTGCTAGTTTTAAGGCATTAATTTTTTTAATTAGGCTCTGAAATTATACCCTTGACAAATAGTGGAGTAAATAGGTATTATTAAATATTGAGTAATTTATTACATTTTACATTCGTCAAATCGTGTGGTGGTTTTGAATAATAACCTCTAATTATGCAATTTAACCCGCTTTATCACATATACGCAATTACATGTTTATTAGGGTGGATCGAAAAATGTCAAAGTTAAAATTTCGATTCGCTATACCGCGCAAAAGTTGCCTTATGTGTATACTAGCATAACAAAAAAAATTTATCAAATTCGGACAACATCTTCCGATCGAGCAAAACGTCGAATGTTTTCAAAATATACGAATTTCACAGTTTTTCCGAATATTTTTTTTGTACTTTTAGGTTTGTATTTTCTAACGCTATAGTGCTTAAACGTTAGTAGTGCTATACAATAACCTGCAAAAAAAATATCATCGCTTTTAAAGCATATCTTCCGATCGCGCAAAATATCTGAAAATTTGCAAAAATCGCGAATTTATTATTTTTTCCGTAAGTTTACATATACAAATGTGCTGCTGTTCGCTTGCTTAGAAATAATCTAATAAATCTTAATTTGTTTGAATTGACGAACCCCCCGCGCCCCCCCACGCTACGCAACTGGCACCGGCGAGCTTTACCATATTGAGGGGCAGATGGCGCTGAAATAAATTCGTCTGGTACGCAATATTCAGAGACAAGTAATATGATCTAATGGCATTTGTATGATAGGCATGAGCCTCGGAATTCGCACATGGAACTGAATCGTACAGCAGTCCCTGAATATTGCGTACCAGACGAATTTATTTCAGCGCCATCTGCGCCTCAATATGGTAAAGCTCGCCGGTGGCTCCTATATATGGGTTATTTACTCAATGATATTGCGTAGGTACTAGACGAATTTATTTCAGCGCCATCTGTCTTTCAATAGTGAAAGGCTCGCCAGTTCCCACTCTATATGGGTCAAACAGGAAGACTCATACTCAAATTTAAGAGAAATTCAAGCAGGCGTGCCCCAGGGTAGCGTACTAGGCCCTTATCTATACTTATTATTCACTTATGATATCCCAAAGCCAGAAAATTGTCACTTAGCAACATTTGCCGATGATACTGGTTTATTGACGGTAGAAAAATCTATTGAAAAATGCATAGAGAAACTTCAGGATGCAGTCACCCAAATTCACAGTTGGACCACAAAGTGGCGAATAAAATTAAATGAAACCAAATCAATTCATGTTGATTTTACAAACAAAAATATAAATCACATACAAATAACAATTAACAACATTCCAGTACCATATTCGAATCAGGCAAAATATCTAGGTATGACACTTGATACCAAATTGCGCTGGAAAGCACATGTTAAGAAAAAAAAAGAAGAACTTGAGATAAGGTATAGAAAAATGAACTGGCTAATTGGAAGGAAGTCCAATTTAACAATTCATAATAAGTTACTGCTTTATAGACAAATACTGAAACCAGTATGGACATATGGTATTCAACTATGGGGTTGTGCTAAAGAGAGTAACATTCTAGTTGTACAGAGATTTCAAAGTATTAAGAAACATTGTGAATGCACCTTGGTACGTTCGAAATAGTGACCTTCATCGAGATCTAAAAATCGAAACTGTAGCAGAGACTATAAAAAAGTACGCAAAAAGCCATGAAGATAGACTCCATCGGCATATGAATGTGGAAGCAATTCAGCTTCTAGACAATACTATGCTAGTTCGACGACTAAAAAGAGCGAAGCCGTTTGAGCTAGTAAACTAAGTGAATTACACATAAAACAAAATAATGCTATAAACACAACACAATTGTGAGTTACAGACTAAACAAAGCGGGGAGAACTGTTGAGTGAACCCTAAGTTTAAATCTGACTTTTCTAGTAAATTAAGTTAAAACAAAATTGCTAATTAGTCTTACTGACTAGATTGTAATAAAAAAAAAACACAGTGTGTTTGACAAATAAAAAAAAAAAAAAAAAATATGGGTCATATACTCAATGATTTCAGTGATTTATCGTTCAGTGATGTAAAAATAGACCACTATAGAAATTTCAACGATAGCGCAAGGAAGAAGAACAGTCTATTCTCCTTCCACCTCTCTCATGTCTCTTCATAGTACAGGTTAGTGCGAACAATGGCGGATCTACGGGGGAGCAAGGGAGCTTAACTTTTTTGACTTAAGTCTTGAAATATTTATACATATCACATTTGCCAAAAAGTCATAAATTAGTTTTAACCCCCACCCTCCTCCAATTTATAGGGCTTAGATCCGCCACTGGATGTGGATGATACGTAAGTCGACGGCGGTCACGTACACTTCAAGCTTCAACGAGCTAAAAGCCTCTTCAAAGCGAAATTAAAGTAGCTAAGGTCAACAAACGATATTTATCATGCAATGGCAAGGACTTAAGACTTAAGCAGCAGTATTTGCTAAAGAGTGATAATAAAGCTTTACCCATTTTTTGCTTTTAAATAATGAAAATAATATTGTTCACATTGCAACAGCGGTTCTGGAATAAAAGTAATGGAGGAGAATGGTAATAGTATGGAATGGTATAAGCAACCCGAAATGATGAATAAAAATATCTTGGCCAGGAGGGAAGTTTTGCTAAGAGCCCCTTGGCGCTTAATCTGTTAAGGTCGCTGGAAGTTTACCCTACAAAATATAACAAAGCACTTAAAAACAATAACCTTACGATAAGGACATAACATTAAGATGTAAAAGAAAACAACCAAGTTTCATAAAATTGCATTTACAAAGACTGTACCTAAAAGTTTACAGTAAAAATTTATTATTTCCTTTATAAAAATGACGATTGCAAGTGATACTTTTAAAAACAATCACTTCCGCTGTGCATAAATGTATTACTTCTTATCACGGGTACACTTCGTTCTCTATCTCACCAGTAGCGTGTCGTGGATAAAAGGGCGGGGGGTGGGGGGCACCATTTGTTTTTGCGTTAAATTTAGTTTTTCTATTTTTCTCTCAATGGACGCCAGGGGCAGAGGGGCGAGGGGGGCGTTCGCCCCCCACTGCCTTCTATACGACACGCCACTGTATCTCACGTACCGACGTACCTCACAAAAATCCAAAATACGATACCAAAATGTTTCCTTTAAGTACGACTTTATGCTCACAAAGTGGCTAACCGTATCTCTAATGATAGCACTGCAGTAGAGCTGTTTGTGTTAGACGTATCTACCAATTTTAATACAGCTGATTTTTTAGTTTTCGCTCTCTTGAGAAATTCATTAAATGCTAGTTACGTCAGTACGTGAGATAGGAGAGGACTTGTTTGCCTAACATACTAGGTATAAAGAAAATATGACAAATGCGCCGTTTTTCTCACCGCGGCATCTGTAACAAAGCGGGATTTGAATATAAATGGTATTTTTGCCATTTATAAGTTTTTAAATATTTTTAATTAAATATAGTTTTTGACATCAACAAGCATTAATTATATGCAAGACTCGGTTAAGAATAAGTAAAATTTATGGCAACTCCGGCGACTTGTTTTTTGGCATATTTTCAGGTCCGCTTTATTCTAATAAAAGTTGTATTCGGTTAATATGTCCTTTGAGCGACTAACATCAAAATAATTCATATTTTGTCTCTGGAAACAAATTTGCTAAACTATTTTCAACTTTAAAAAAAACTCACTGTGTAATTTTAAATATTATCGATTTTCTCCAGTCTTAAGTCCACGTATCTTGGCTTGCGTTGGTATTTTGTCTCTTAGTGGAGCGTTTAAAGCGCAGGCTATCTCTTTCTCGCCAAAGCGACGAGGAGTATAGTTCTAGCCAATCAACGACAAGCTTTTTGTGCTTGCAAGCGGAGGGTTGCTTTGACTGAGACAGGAAACTCGAAAGTCGTTGGAGCAAACATTCTCTATTTGGGCTTGGCTTGGTTTTTTCTTCAACTGGGGAAATGTTATATTTTGTAAATCATTTTAACTTTGTATAAAACTGTTAACTTTATTATTCATAATTATTTAATAGTCTTTTCTTTTAGTGTTTATTTTAACTTTAAAGCTTTTGACTTTATTACTGTTTCCAGTGTTTTTAAATATTACTAATATATTTTTCTGATTTTTAACATCAAAATACAAACCATTCGTTGCCCTAAAATCGGCATTTTTAATCAATAATATATCCCAAACCTAAACAGTAATATTAAGTAAATTAAACAGTTCAATGAATAGTTTCACCTATTCAATCAACGTCTAAAATGTTGATAAATAAAAATATTTACAACAAATATACAAAAGGTTTATAAAACCTAAAAGTTTAAGAAGTGTAAATATTTGAATACAAAAGTTTAATAGTACAAAAATTTGATATTTAAATAATAAATATAAGAAGTGAAAATGTGAAGCTACAAGAAGAAAATTGAAAAGGTATGTATGATTTTCCTACATTGTTTATTCATTTGAGAAAAACGTTTATAGCATACTTTTCCTCCAAGAACCATCAAATGCACTTTCGAGATCATGTAAAATAATAATTTATCAATTATTTAAATAGTTGCACAAATTGGCAGCTCGCAACTTTTAAGCTATGGCCACTTGAGTTGACAGTACCACTGTTACACTAGCCGCCTGTTACACATCTATCTCGCCCTTAACCTATTAATTTAAATTACCATTTAAACACAAAACATTAGATAAATTCTGAATATTTTGAATTAAAATAGCGACCGTATGTATTAGGCTTCACTAGTGTTTCGAATAACGCTTAATCTACCCTTAATTGAGAAAGGTCGAAAAGAGAAATTAATAATGTTTTTGAGTAAAGGATTAAAAAGGGCTTACGAGTAAAACAACAAGTATAAATTATTGCCAAAGTAAGTTAATTTAATTTTAATGGGTCCTGACAAACTCTCCACATATATTAAAGTTTCGACAAGGATTTTATGAATTATTTATAGTAACTAGACCCTTAAGATTTTACAATAAAATTATTTGTATTTGCAACCACTTTTTTCTTGATTTTGACACGATGATTATAATATGGTCATCGTAAATCAAGAAGGGATATCGTACTCATACGGTAAAAAAATTGTCTTAGATCAAAGCAAATTGCTTTCAAGTAAAATAATTTGTACTTTCCTATTCACCCAGAGAATAGTTTCTTGATTTAGCATAAAAAATGTCCCGCCTCTTATTTTAATGTAAAACAGAAAATTGTTTTATTCTAAACTGGAACTGAATTATTCTAAGGCACCGTTTTCTCTGGAAGCATAATATTACTTATATGCAGACAATTTGCTTTGTTACAAAATGGAGTATACTGAAACAAAATAATTACAGAAGAAAAATAAAGTCTCATGTCAAAATTAAACGCTACGTTGAACTAAAAAGAAATATTTTAATTCAAAACAAATTGTTTAAAATAAAACAATTAATTCAAGAAAAGAACGCGTTTTTATTGTAGACAAAAATTTTTACCATGCAGAAAAAAAAATCGGGCGGGCGGGGATGAATAAAATCAAACTAATTTCAAACTAAACTTTGTACCATTTTAATTTTGCTTACCTAAAGAAAAATGCCGCCCCAAAACTTAAGATAGTTATAAAAAAAAGAATATTTATTTTATTTTTCTGACGTTATGTACCTTATATTAATTTGTTGTATTTTGACTTCTTTTTGCGACTTGACTGCAACTCTGTGCATAGTTCAAATTATACCCATTTGTAATGACGTCATTTTTGTTTATCTTTGTTTGGTATATCGCACATCCGCTGAAAAAGAGTCACAACTCAAAAATCGCCCTTATTGATATAAACCTGCCGCCATCATCGAAATAACTTGTACTTTCTTCCATAAAAGCGTCACATTTATGTTTCGACAATTCACCGCGAAATGGCGATGTGACTCTTCTATTTTGTCCAGTTTAGCTGAATATGCGTTCCTTTTCAGTGTCACTTTTGACTTTATAACAGCGTGACCGTGGAGTTTCGTCCTGAAAAGAGTCACATTTCGAGTTGTGAAGGTTTTCGTGTGAACTGTTGGTTAAATCTGACCCATATAACAAGTAAAACACTGTTCTTTTTTGTGTTGTGACTGTTTTTTAGAATTGTTCAGTGTACTTAGAAGAGAATTAAGGAGAATAAGAAAACATCTTTTGAATTTATTAGAGAATAATCACATTCCCAGTTGTTATTCAGCATTTTATAACTCGTAAAAATAAATACAAAGTTTCTTCTTTATTTGTTTTCTTTTTATTATTTACCATCCTGCGTGACATCCTGATTTGTTCCATCCATCCATCCTTGTTCTAAAAAAGTGTCACAATATCGGGTTTTGTCTTTTTTTTAACTAAAAACGACAAAAATCATTTTTTCTGAGAAACGTACTGCACCAATTAAATTGAGTTAATAGGTTCCTGTTGATATAAAATAACATGTTAACTCGTAATTTGTCATGTAAGTGAAAAATGAATCTCTCTAATGAACTAAATTCTTTAACAGCGATTTTCTCAAAACAATGTTTTTTGAGTTGTGACTATTTTTTAGCGGGGGTGTGATATTATAAACAGCAGTGACAATAAACTTTTTAAAAAAAGTAGTGTGTATGATTTAAATAGGTAGGTAATTGGTTATGTGAAGTATCCGTCACTGTCAATCAAAAAACATTGATTGACAAAAATATCTACGCCATACGTTTTTTTCTCACCTGGTGACGTCATTACAAATTATACGCATTTAGACTATATATTTTTCTAAACAGTGTGGTTGAATGAATACGTCATCAATTGGTGACGTTTCAAACACCCAGTTTCCACCTATGCATGCCCACCCTGATTCAAAAAACGCATCAGGTAACGCTGCATTTAAAATCGGTGCAATTAAATGGCTCATCACGTGATGCTTTTTTTGAATTGGGGTGGGCATGCATTGGTTGGAACAGGGTAATATCAATATTTTCGAATTAATGGGCGTTATACGATGAAATACCGTTCACAAAGGTGAAAATTGTGAATTTATTGTCAATATTTTAGTAATAACTAAATAAAATTTAGAAACAATGTCTCAATTAAAAAAACAAAATTTTAACATTGATTTTTCAGCTAAATATTTGAAAATCAATGTTAAAATTTTGTTTTTTAATTGAGACAAATTGTCTTCATATTAGTAATATTTTACTTTCAGAGAAAAGAGTGCCTTAGATTAATTCAGTTCCAATTTATAATAAAACAATTTCTGTTTCACATTAAAATAAAGACACTTTTTGTGCTTTATCAAGAAAATATTCTCTTGTTGAATAAGAAAGCAGAAATCATTTTACTTCAAAACAATTTTCTTTGATCTAAGACAATTTTTTTTACGTGCACAAGAAGTTTATTGCAAAATTAATGAAGTATCATTGTGTTGTTTGTTTTTATTTCCTTTTTTTTTTAAATAAAGTATCTTTAAAAAAGTTAATTCATGTGCATTTTAAAATTCATATTACGTGACGCATATTGCACAATAAAAACAATTTGTTTGTCATGGAGTGAAGGAAATCGTGCCCTTTATTGATAACTGAATTGAAAATTGGAAAAATTTGATTGTATAAATTTAGTAAAACGCGAGCGTATATAACTAAAATAAAACATATTAAAATATCATTTTCCTGATTTTGTTTTTTGAAAACGTCTTTTTAATTGTACTTTTATTTACGTTAAAAAACAATTGAAATTAATATATATCGAGTGTGACTTGAACCTTTGGCGTCACCTAGAGACCCTGTATGTATGACATATTTTTACAAAAGAGAGACGCGACAAACCGATCAAAGTCACAGAAGTTAACATTTTTTTGATTATGTTATTTTCTTGCCAAGTTCATTGGCGTTTCCCCAAAAATAATTTAAATCTTCAGCGGTGAGTGACATTAATCATCATGCAACATATCAACAAACACGTTTCTCCGCACCCCTTGTATAGGTTTTGTTAAAAATCGTTTATTTATAATTTCCGACGCTAATAAATTAACAAGGACAGAAGGTGCGTCTCTCTCTAAACATCGCTAGAGTATAGGGAACCGATATTTTTATCCTTTGATTTTGACTTAAATAAATTTGACTTTGAAGAGTTTGTCGCCTCTCTATTTCTTTAAAATATATCATACATACAGGGTATCTAGCGTCACCTACTGCTACAAGAAGCGGTGTCGCGCTGGAGGTGTTCGGTTTGGTCCAGTTATGCCCCCCCCCCCCACCTGAAAATTTTTCTTTAGTTCAGAACTTATAAGGGCAAGGCATTTTTCTCATGTCTCCGCATTTAAGATGCAGTAGCGTGTCGTGGATAAAAGGGCGGGGGGGGTTCGGTTCGGTTCGGTTCGGTTCGGTTCGGTTCGGTTCGGTTCGGGGGGGGGGCGAAGACCTTAAGGGGCGCAAATATAGGTATAGGAATGACTGAAATACAACTTTATGGAAATATCGTTGTCGTTGAGCATATTCAGCCACTAATATATTTTTTGTGATATACTGTAATGATTATGTTATTTACTCCGAATCAATGTTAGAGAAATAACAGATATATTGATAATGTCGCCGGATGACGATGATGTAACCTGAGACTCAGTGGCGTATAAACGGGGGGGGGGGGGGCCTGGGCCCCCCCCGAAGCTAAGATTTTTTTGGATATTTTCCACATATTTCATGAATACAAACATAAAATAGCATAAAATACAGCCTCATGAGGTCTCGCCCCCCCCCCCCAAAATTATCTCGGGCCCACCCCGAAACTTTTTTCTATATACGCCACTGCTGAGATTTATCTTAAAGAGCTAAGGGCACCATCTGTTTTTGCGTTAAATTTAGTTCTTCTATTTTTTTCTCAAAGGACGCCAGGGGCGCCAAGCGCAAAATGGCATGGGGCGTTCGCCTTCCTAGCCCCCTAAACGACACGCCACTGTTAAGGTGAGGTGCTAGCGGATCTTTATAAAAGTACTTAAATGGATAGTTAGTGTCAGATATGCAAAGTGAAGCAGTAATATTAGTTATTAGACACTTATTGGAATAAAACCTGACCTTATTTTAAAATCGACCCTATAGTAACAGATTTACATATAAAAAGCAGCTGCTTGCTTCAAAATTCGGCCTTTATGTATTTAAAAACCGGATTTATTAGTGTCGGTATTTATTAAATGAAAGTTAGCCTCTTTATTAATAAATTTGGCTTTGGTATGTCAATTTTGAGAGGTCAGCTGTTAGTTTTCTGTGTAAATGTGTCAAAATAAAGTCGACTCTAAAATAAAGTCAGGTTTTATTCCAATAAGTCCCTATTTTTTGGAGAGAGCACACTCTACTAAAAATTCAATATTTTTTTCCAATTGTAGGTACTGCTTTAGCTATACTTGTTAAAAAGTTTTAAATTAACTAAAAAAATAGTAAAGGTTTTTGGTAAGGTTTTAACACGGATCACCTAAGTAGTTGGTTTCGCTGTTACTGCTTTTTATGAATTTTTATTTCTTTATAGTTTTAATAAGTGTTTTGTTTTGAAGTATTGTTTTTAGAAAATGATAACAAATTTCTAAATTAAAATAAATGGATCCATGACGGATCTGATACCTTCCTAGTTAGCCTATTAGCACACTTCAAGTGAAGCTATGTTATATCAGCCTAGAAAACAGTTTTTTATAAATATCTCAGAAACTAAAGCTCCTACAGAGTTTTTGGGTATAACACAAATTATTAGACAAGATGCTCCGGTAAAAAGTAAAAAGCATTAATGGATTTTGACCAAAATCTGATTAGCTCGTTAGAGTGTCGAACACTATTTTATGAAAATCGGTTTAGCGGTTACGGAGCTATCGTGTTACGGACAGAAATACTCACACACAAAGACAGACCAAATAACACATTTTTGGGGTTATCTCAAAAAAAAATCGTCAAAAATAATGCCTTCTTTAGCCATTGCTGCGCGGGGTAGGAAGATAAAAAGTCAGTCTAATTATTTAATAAATAATTTTCGAAATTATTTACAGATTTAATTTGGCCTAAATTTTAGGTGCCTATTACCTATCGAAATTTCACAAAGCAACTGCATAACAACGCTTGTCAAACTATGTGTTAAATTCGTTATAATTTTCCGTACAATGCAAAATATTAAAATTCAGATAAATAAATTTGCATATTAAATTCAGTTTTGGTTAAGGTTAATTTGCTGAACAAATTTGATTATTTAATTATTAATTCATGTAACATATATGTAACTACCATGTACAAAAATATTTAACCAAGTATAGCGTGTTCCATTTTCGATGGGATTAAATGGGAAACTCGGTTAGTATTAAAGATATCGATTCTCTGATTGCACCTTACATTGCTCTTTTTTACAAGACGCTAGCGCTACCAAGTCCACTTCCAATCCCTGACTTTGCATGCGCAGTTCTACCAATATTATTTACCTCATGTATTAGAATAGATGTACAGGGTGATTTTCACTTGAATGATTCTAACCACATGAAAATAGAAAGTTTCAAAAACCTAGCCTAACGAAACCTAATCAGATCTAACCGAACCGAACCAAAGCAAACTAAACCAATATTTTTTTTCAAAAAAAAAAAACTTTCCTGACTTCCTACCCGGGATTCTAGAGGATGTGAATCCGAACCGGACCGTACCGAACCGAACCTATCCAAACCTAACCCTACCCAACTAAACCTAATTAGCAGTACGTCTTGTAGTTTAGTTTGGTTAGGTTAGGTTTGGTTCAGTTTAGTTAGATTCGGTTTGGTTCGGTTCGGATTCACATCCTCTAGGATCCCGGGCAGGAAATCAGGAAAGTTTTTTTTTGAAAAAAATTATTGGTTCAGTTTCCTTTGGTTCGGTTCGGTTAGATTTGATTAGGTTTTGTTAGGTTAGGTTTTTGAAACTTTCTGTTTTCATATGGTTAGAATCATTCAAGTGAAAATCACCCTGTATGCATCTATTCTAATACATGAGGTAAATAATATTGGTAGATCTGCGCATGCGAAGTCAGGAATTGAAAGTGGACTTGGTTCTCTTTTTGATCCATTAAAAATGGTGTAATCATATTTTGGCTCTACACCGTAGTTTCGCTAATACAGGGAGTTTTTGAAAAAATTGCTTTTTTAATAATCTCTTATATCTCGCTTAATTTGAAAGATATTTTTGTTGTGTAAAAAACCTTTTTATGGCAACTTTTTTATAAGAAAATAATGACGTTGTCGGTTTTTAAAAATATTGTTTAGTTTTTGGGATATGGTATATATCATAAAAAAATTGAATAGGGACCTAAATGTTTTTATAACTATTTTGATTGGTTTCATACTATTATCATCAAAAAATAACAAAAATTTAATATTTTTTCTGTTTTAAGGATAAAAAAAATATTTAGAAAAAATTAGTCCGAACCTGATTGTCATTATGTGTAAGATATTGTTGGTATTTTTGTGTATTTCCTAACGTATTGTGCATAAAAATATTTCCGCCGTTTAAATATTGGGATTTTGTTGCCTCAATAAAGCAGTCAAACATATCACATTTTTCAAAATGTGGATATAGGCGATTTTTAGCGATTTTAGAATAATTTTAAGTGAACCATTTACAAAACTGACAAGTAAAATGACAATGTCAATTCCACGCTTTTGTTTTTCCATGTTGAAGTAAATTTTATGAGTTGCTGTGGTACCATCAGATAATTACTATAATATTATTTTTGTAACTCTTTAACATTTTTTACTTTATTTATAAATCTTTTAATTAATGTTTCAAAAGAGATAAACTAAAAATTATTCAACTAGTGTATCTTGCAATTTTTAATTTATATTTATGTTGAAAATTTCCAGATTTGGACAAAAATTTTTTTTAAGTATTAAATATTGTTTTTAACTTTATGATTTTATTACAATAGAATGAAACCAATCAAAATAGTAGTAAAAAAAACCAGGACCGTATTTAATTTTTTATGATAAATACCATATCTCAAAAACTAAATAATATTTTAAAAAACTGACAACGTCATTATTTTCTTCTAAAAAAGTTTTTCACAGAATAAAAATATCTTGCAAAATAAGCGAAATATAAGAGATTAATAAAAATGCAATTTTTTCAAAAACTCGCTTTATTGACGAAACCACGGGGTATAGCAAAAATCTAATTATACCATTTTTAAGAGGTCAAATAAAGAGCACGGTAAGGTGCAATTAGAAAATCGATATCTTTAGTAACAACCGAGTGTCCCATTTAATCCCATCGAAAATGGGACACGCTGTACAGTAACAATACTTATTATAATGGGCAAACTAATCTAAAAAAACTTGCTTAAAAATGTTCCTATATAGTTAGTGACTTTATTCACAGAAAAACTATTTAAAAAAACAAGAATCACAAAAAAAAACGATGCAAAAAATAAAAAATATCTGAAACGAAACACCACCCCAAAAAAATTTAAAATAAGGTCAGATTACATAAATACTGCATGACTTTATTTGTGAGCTAATTACGTCTAGCGCAATTTTTATTAAAGTCTGTCGTATTTTTCGACTCAACTGCGCAAGCCTTTCTGTCAATAATACTGCTAGACCTTCCAATAATAGACACTTATTGGAATAAAACCTGACCTTATTTTAAAATCGACCCTACGGTGACAGATTTACATATAAAAACCAGCTGCTTTGCTTCAAAATTCGGCCTTTGTTTATTTTAAAACCGGATTTATTAGTGTCGGTATTTACTAAATGGAAGTTAGCGACTGTATTATTAAATTTGGCTTTTGTATGTCAATTTTGGAAGGTCAGCTGTTAGTGTTCTGTGTGAATGTGTCAGAATAAAGTCGATTCTAAAATAAAGTCAGGTTTTATTCCAATAAGTCCCTATTGAATAAAAAAATCGTGCTTTAGTTAAATTATTTTTAAAGGTAAATATAATATAACGTTTAGGGTGATCCATTATATTTAACATAGAGGTAACATTGATGATCCATAATTTTTAAATTAATCAAAATTTTAGCATTTTTTCTAAATTTTCAAAATATAACATTGATCTGTAGCTATAAAATTTAGGCCAAAAATGTTTCTCGGTATTATTTTAGCAGATTACTTTTGTTACACCCTGAATATACGTAATAATGCTTTTCATCTTCATTAATTATTGTTTACTCCTTTCTTTCTAATTAGCAGATTAGCTGATTAAAAAGCTGAACGAGGCCCAAAAAAGTTTTTAAGGCTTAAAACTTTTCTCCATCTTTTTTACACGTAAACGTATAAAAACATCAGTAACGCTTTATCGCAAAATGCAAAAACCCTCGGTTGTTTCACATACACTAACACTAATTCCAGTTACACGATTAACCGGCAACAGAATCTGATTTAAGTTTCGAAGTCGCAAAGTCAACCTGATTTACTACTACTATGTTGGCCTAGAACGTTTTTCTACGTTGTCCGACGCGTATTCTCCAGCTCCTTCGATACTGACAATCATCTTTCATTAGGTTTTTTTGACTCATTGATCTTTGGATTGACTGTTGTCATTCCAGTTTAGGACGCCCTCTTTTTCTGCGCCCTATTGGTTGCCATTCTAGGATCTGCTTTGGTAATCTTTCGTCGCTCATCCGTTGTACATGACCGTACCATATCAGTTGCCTTTTAATGATGTCATCCGTTATGCTTCCCTCGATTCCCTTTCTTTCTTTTATTATCTCATTTCTTATAGAGTGTCCCATTTTCTTTCCATTTTTGTTTGTATTTTTTTGTTACGCGACAAGTCTTTTTACCATTGTTTAATATATGTTAAATTTTACATTATTTTTTTATCTCTCTGCTCCATAAAATACTGTTCAGACAACCAATAACCTTTTTTGCTTTTACTATTCTCTTTTCCATTTCTTTACAGACTGTTCCTGTCTTATCAAATGTGAGCTAAGTATACATACTCATTGCATGGAGATATTGTTTGTCCATTTTCTAGTTCTAATTCACTTGATTCATTTCCAATACATAAGTACTGTGTCTTGTCCACGTTCACTGTTAACCCCCACTTTTGGTTTTCTTCCGTTAACTTTCTCATCATGTACTCCATGTCTTCTTTATCTTTAGCTACAATTAAACTGATTTAACTAAATCAATTTCTCATCAAGACGTAGTCCGAGAAAGATAAATGACTCAAGTCCATTTATTTCAATATTATTTAAATAAAGTTTAATGTTTGGAATATTTTTCCTTTTATGAAAAGCAATAAAATGGGTTTTTGATGAATTTAGAAGAACTTTGTTTTTGATACACCAGCAAGAAAAACCTTGTTGTATCTTCCAATTCGTGAATGGTGTCTGCTGAAACGGTAATGGTGGCATCATCTGTTAACTGGAAGAGTTTGATGCTAACATTAGCCCGTTTATGTATATGGTCTTTCAGATCATTGCTAAAAAAGGAAAAGGAACCCGTGACCTACGACAGCTCTTCTCTCTTTCAGGCCAGAGCAACGCTGATTGGCGTTTTTACCCACCATCAGACGCAAGCGTCAATCAGGGGAATTTTTAGGCCAAACAATAAGCGTTGCTCTGGCCTGAAATACAGCAGAGCTGCCGTAGGTCATGGATGTTTTCTTGTTCTTTGCAATTGATCTTTTCATCGATGGATATATATGTTAGTTTATACTCGCCTTCTCTTGCTCTAGTTTCTCTCGTATCTCGGTAGATGGCGCTTCTCACTATAGACATAGGATTAAAGACAAAACCATCTAATTGACTTTGCAAGAGTGTCACATTGACCAAGCAGCGATCTGAGGACTTCCATAAGGACGAAACAGTTAACTGTCAACACTTATTAGGTGTCCATTAGATCTTGGGCCCCCGTGGGGTTAAGCTTTCGAGCTACTTACGGAAAAATATAAGAGAAACAGATACTTCTTTTAACCCGATTAGCCACGAACACTTGTTTGATTGTACATTTAATTGAGAGGATATAGTGTAAGTTCACGTTTCTAGCCTAGTTACGTAAATGCCTATTACAGTATATTTTTCAGTATATTACTTTTATAAAGTACGTGGCTATAGGAGCCAATGAAAACTTTTTACTGTAGGTCATGCTTTTTCAACTGTCTGATGAGCTAAAATTTCTCTCTTGATTTATGGAGAAGCCTTTATTTATGTAAAATAAATAGTTTGGGCAAAGTTACAAAATGTTGCGCACGTTTTGTAAAGCCCGTCAAAAAAGTTAGTCTTTCCTTAGCAAAGTATTCCCAACAGCATTGATTTAATGCTATATGTATATCGTTGCGTAGAACTTAATTTTATTATCAAAACATATTTCTTCTAAAAAGCATTTTTTAAATTGTTTTAAATTTTTTACTATGTTACCTTTATGCGCAGGCCAGCTGCAACCGCGCTTAACCGGACCCAAATACTGTGCACCGAAGATGTTAATATTGCATTCTAGTTACAAAATATAGAAAGAGAGGACGACATGTCCTTTTTAGTTTTACAAACACAGAATCTAAGCCTTACTTCCATACACGTCGACCGTTGGTTATTAAACGTGCTTATATGCACCTTAAAATAGTGCACTGAGACAACTTGGCGTTATCGGTCGGGCTGTATTATTTTGATTTCGACGAGTTCGTAGTTAAGAAAGTGGCAGAAGCTCCTGTTCCTAATAGTATTAGACTGGTAGAAGCAGTGGTTACGATGTCTATGACAACTGCAGAAACAGAACGTTGTATCTCTACCCTAAAGAGAGTTAAAACTTTTCCTAGAAGCATAATGGGTAAGAATAGATTGATAGAAAAAAATGATTCAAGAAATTCTAACATTCAATGAATTTAAAAGGACAAACGCCTTTATTTTCAATACAAAACCTGTTTGTGACACATAAAAACTGGGTGTGGTACATTTATTATTTATTTATAAAAACAAAAATAATAGATAACTAATATCCAACTAAATATTTAATTTTTAAATTATTTGCTCTAAATTATATGGTATCATGGCCCACACGATGGCCCAAAAAGTTAAGCGTAGTACTCATATTTTTTTTGGGTGTGCACCCCCAATGTTTTACACCAAGCGCCGCCACTGCCCTGAGAGTAGACACGCACGGTAGTAACTCATTCTCTTTCTGCTCTCTTTCTGGTCAAATCCAATCCATCAATGTATCTATTATCCGTGTTTAACTTGTAACCGATTAAATGACGTGAAGGCAATTTGTTACAAAGTCCACTGCGAGGCACAAAGTCAGTAGGTTCTATGGTACTCTTATCAGTTGTTCTCGATCTATGACCTCTAGTTTAAATCATATCAAAAAATTTATTTTTTAATAAATTTGCTTGATAATAAATTTCAAGACAGCGATTTTGGATCCATTTTATATGATCACAAAATAATAACCGGTTGAAAAACAGGATTTTTTTCGCGGTAAGCCCTTAATAAGTTCCCGGAAGTTAGATCATAAAAAGCTTAAATCAAACTTAAAATTTTGCTGCCGTTGAAAATTGAAAGAGGATCAGTCCTGACAGGATTTTCAGCCGCTCTTGGCGACCTTTCTCAGAAAAGAAACATTAGATAAAATGAATCTATAGTTTAATTAATAATAATTATATATGTTTAATATAAGTCAATCATTTATAAATTGAGTCAAATGCACAAAATAGTTACTAGAATAATGAATATACAAAAATAGTTACCTCAAATACATATACGTTTTACTCTGCTGTGCTACATTTCCGCTAATCATTGACCCATTTGAATCAAATAGATTATTATAAATTCTGATATACAATTTTCTCTATTTTTATATTTTTGTGTGACATCTTTTTCTACTTTGGTCATAGCTCTTGTCAGCCTATCATTTATGTCATCTATAGTTTCATTTTCGTTATTCCATTTGGGCTGAGCCATGTCCAGTTTCGTTGCGGTTTCTTTCTATAAAACCAATCCAGTACATAAATGTGCCCTTGTCATTGCTTTCGCCATATCCAAGATAATCTTCTGTTTTAGTTTCTTCTAGGTTTATTTTCTTAACTGATTTGGCATTGAAATCTCCCATTACTATTGTAAGATGGGTTTTGTGTTCTTTCATAGCTTTTGATAAGTCTTCATAGAATGCTTCGATGTGCTCTTCATCGTATAGTGAAGCAACTACATCAATAATAATCCACGAAGAAACCAAGTCAATCGACATAAAAAGAGACACAAGAGAGTGTCACACAGGAAGACCCCTACTATTTAAACAGGCCCTAGAATATGTTTTAAAAACTAAGATTGGGAAGAAATAGGCATTAAAGTAAGCGGATAATACTTGAACCACCTACGATTTGCTGAAAATTTCGCCATAATTACGGATAGGAAAGAAGAACTAATAAAAATGATAAAAGAGCTGGATAGATTAGCTAAAAATATAGGCTTGAATTATACTACACTATAACTTTTGAACTACTAGAATAAACCAAGTAAAAATAGAATAAGTAGATGAATATATATCTCGGACAAATTATTAAACTAAAAAAAGAAAACCAATCGGCTGAAATCAAGAGACGAGTAAGATTGGCCTGTGCAGCATTCGGTAAATTAAAAACGAAAGTATACAACCGATGTATACTTACAAAATCAAACATAAATAAGGTAGCGAAAGCCCAAAGATCAATGGAAAGGCAATGTTGCATGGAAATCTAACAGATAGAAAAAGGAACAAATGGATAAGGAATAAAACAACAATGGAAACTTGTCTGTCATAATATCAGACCGAAAGACGAGCGATGAAACAAATGTATTGTAAACTGGAAACCTTAGGAAAATAAAAAGAAGTAGAGGAAGACCCCAAGTGAGATTGGTGGACGATTTAAAGAAACATGCGACAAATAGATGGATGAACACGGCGACAGATAGAGAAGAATGGAAAATACTAAGGGAGACCTATGTCCAAAGATTTATAGAATAAGGCTAATAGATAGATAATAAAGCAAAGGACTAAGAAATAAAAAAAAATAACTCCAATAAAAGCAAATGCAAATTTTGGATAAAAAAAACAAAGACAATTGAATAAAAAACAACCCTAATATTTTTCCCTTTGAAATAATTTTAACAAAGACAAATCCAGGCGTTCTGACCTAAATTTGACTCCATTCTGCTAATTTTATTAAGGCGCGGTCCATTTACGTCATTCAAGAAGGGGCCCCAAAAAAAAACCTAAATTAATTATGTCTTGTTTACGACGTTCCACGCCTTAGAAAAGTCAACCCCATTTTAAATACACGTCAACCGCGTTTTTTGTGTGCGTTTTGGAATGCTGATAATTTCGTTTCAAAACGAAAGCTGTGGTTTGTTTAATTTAATTAATTATTTATTCAGTAGCGTGCATGATGTCTTTACCTTGCCAGTTCGCGCTGCATTGACTAGAAAACGTATTGTTTTCAATAAAAAATAATTGGATCCATGACAGATCTAATACCTTCCTAATCCATTAACACACTCCAAGTAAACTATATGCTATATTAACCTTAAAAACAGTTTTTTGTTAATATCTCCGAAACGAAAGCTCCTACCAAGTTTTTGGTTATAACACTAATTTTTGAAAAAAACGTGCGCCACTACATTTCGAAAACCGCATATTGATGCGACGCTCCGTTAAAAAGTTAGCATTTTTTAAACTTTTTAACCGTCAAAAAACATCATCATTAGCATTAATGAATTTCGACCAAAATCTAACCAGTTCGTTACAGTATCGCATACTATTTTACCTAAAAATTTCATGAAAATCGGTTGAGCGGTTCAGGAGCTATCGTGTTACTGACAGAGTTACATACACACACACATACACACACAAAATTTTTCGTCGAAAACAATACCTTCTCTAGCAATTGCTATGTGAGCTAGGAAGGTAAAAAGACTGTTTTGTTCAGTCAGAGTCAGTTAGTCAGGCTGTTCAGATTTTAGAGCGCTTACATCCCCCTTTATATCAAGCCTGATTCTAGTTTGAATGGCAACAGTTTCATAGGCTGACAGATCTAAAATTTTGACTATCTATCTATCTATCTATTTTAGATTTTTGGCTCTGCCTTTTGTAAGGCAATTTGCCAGCACTCCTCTTTTGGATTCCAAGATAGTTTGACTCGTAGGTCACCTGGAATCCGGATTTTTTTTTGTTTTATATTTGTTTGTTTTGTTCTCCTTCCTTCATCTGTCTCCTCTTCTCTTCTATCCATAAAATTTTGACTATTTTGAAAAATGAAATGTCAATTTTTAGTAATAGGGTATTATGCTTAAAACTGTAGCGTTCTAACAAGCCAAAAATCTTTGAATTTAGTCCAGTAGCAACGAATTTATACCCAAAGAAAATTAATGCGGCAGTTTTATGCGGTTTTGAACCACTGTTTGCCGTCTGTTCGTGTGTGTGTGTGTGTGTGTGTGTGTGTGTGTGTGTGTGGTGTGTGTGTGTGTGTGTGTGTGTGTAGGTGTGTATGTGTATGTGTGTCTGTATGACTGTCTGGTCCACGGTAGCTCCGGAACCCCTGAACCAATTTTCAATAAAAAATAATGTTACGAGCTTATAGGTTTTTGGTCAATATTCATTATTGCTACTAGCAGCTTTTTGACAGTTAAAAAATTGAAATTGAGTCTGCTAATAAGCGAGGAAGTATCAGATCTCTCATTGATCCATTTATTTTCGTATTTTTATGAAGTAGAAATACACGTACACGATATTCCGGAATCACTGCTATACAATAAAACCCGAGAACAGCAATGTTATTTTCGGACAAAACTGCAGATTACTCAATTAAGTCTCATTAAACATGACTTCTGCCCTAGTGAATAAAAGATTATGGGATGGGAACATAAGGGCTCAAGAAAATATGGGTTCATTCAGTCAGAAAAAAAGTTATGTTTTACTGCATCAATACAATACCTACCTACAATATTAAATGTGTGGTGATTATTTAATTTTACTTAAAGATTATATGTAAAACACAACATTGATTTTCATTGTAATAAGATTAACAGCTTTCCGGGAAAGTTTTGGTATTAGAAAAATGGTCAAATCCAAACAAGCATTAGGCAAATGTATTCAACGCGTTTGGAAAAGAGCGCGGGGTGTGAAAATAAAAACTTTTCTAACATAATGTATGCTGTAGCCTATGTGTAAGAAAGACCCAGGATATTTAAAAAATAAGATATAAAAATATATAATAATCTAATTTGTTTCGCTAGGAAAGCCGTAAACTTTAGTTTGTGGTACACACGGCATTAAATATTATAATAAAGCTTGAAAAAAAGGATTATATGTTACATAGTTATCCTCTAAATTTCCAAAATTGTATGTACAACTACCCTCGATCAATTTTCTTTACAAACTGTCAAAAGAAAAGATCGCCGCGCAAGAGGAAACAATCAGTGTCATAAATTTTTTCGCTCCACTTTACCGGGGCGCACCGAGGGCAGGTATTGGTTGTGGGTCTGGCTATCCTGAAGCAATGGGCGTAACCACGTGTAAACTTCTATCTTTTTTTCTTACATACTACATGTTTTATGCATATGCAGTTGTTCTTATCATACATACAGTAATAATTTCCCATGGTATAACTTAAGTTGAAGATGTACTTTTCCGCACCATTTTTATTTTTCCGCACGATTTTATTTTGGCATGTCCAAAATGCAAGAATCCTTCTGTTCACAATCGTTTTCAAATGAAAACCGGTCCTTCAACACACAAGTTTCATTTTCAAAAAGTGCTGCTGTACCGATGCTACCAGAAGTAAGGAAGAATCCTGTAATGTGTTACAGCCTATACAGACCAATATACCTTCCTCCATTCACTACACTAATAATTCTCAGCAGCAAACTGATCAAGGCATTTCTGTAGTGGGCCAAACACCAACCAATCAAATTCAAATAAGCAACGACGTTTTTGATAATGTTGCGGCGTCTGCTATATTGCAGCATGCAACAAACACAAATGGCACTTTAATTTCAATATTTACCTTCGTTAACTTTTTCATTATTGTTAATTAAATGTTCTTTACATAAAGTTTCTTACTAATATATCATGATAAAAAATTCATAGAAATAAAATTTCGGACTTCCATTGTCTATATTTATTTTAAAACACGACGTTTCGGTTAGTAAGTATCTCTAACCGTTATCAAGTGTAAACAGTTTACACTTGATAACGGTTAGAGATACTTACTAACCGAAACGTCGTGTTTTAAAATAAATAAAGACAATGGAAGTCCGAAATTTTATTTCTACCCAATCATTGTCTACGAGTTTCAAACAAAAAATTCATGTTTCATTACTTTTCCGTCCATAAAAAAATTATGTGGAAAAGAAAAAAAATCGTGCGGAAAAGTAAGTTTTTCGCACTAGTACTGAAAAGATACTTAGGATTTTTGTTTTGTTAAAAATGAAGATATTTAGGACTAATTAAATGATTTATATAATTATTCTATCTTATGTATCATTTTCTAGCATTATTATAAAATCTTTGCGAATTAAAACATGTTTTTTTGATAAAGAAGAAAGACAAAAACACTCGTAGGAAAAATATTGTACCTAACTCTTGCCGAAACTATCCTTTCCACCCTTGATGGCTTGCCCGAACTCCTCTCCGCCTCGTTCGTGCAACTACCGTCATATATAACACTTTTGAAATCCTTACTAAGGTTTATTGGTTTTGCAGTGGAAATAGGGTAACCCTGCTAACTGATGTAATGCCTGATAATTCGCAAGGCTCGATATATGCATCTCCGCGGGGTAGTCGTTTTTCACACCAAAAACCCATGAATAACAGAAAGGGGTCCGCCATAAATCAAGACCCATCTGGCTGCTGTTACTGGCGTGTTTCTTTGAAAAACCTTGCTTTAGAAAAACCCCTCAACCCCAGCGGAGCAACGCAAGACAAAAATGCATCAATTTGCGAGAGATTATATGTTGGAACTTATGCAAGAAATGTGAATTTTGGTAAAAAGAATGTGTATAAAAGTAAACGAAAGCGCATAAAAAAATGCACGAAACTATAGGGTGTCTGAAAAGGTTTTTACTATTTAAAATAAATGGATCCATGACGTATCTGATACCTTTCTAGCTAACCTAATAGCACACTTCAAGTGAAGCCATGATATTGTCACAGAGAAAAATGGGCCTAGGGGTCTTTAGTTTGGGGGCGTAGAAAATTATCGGAAACGGGGAAAGTTTAATACATATATTTCGTTAATAATTATACAGCTGATAAATCGACAGAAATTATAGCTTATGCTAACCTACCCAAAAAAAATATGGAGAACCATAAATACGGCCATTAGGGCCTTACTGTGAATTATGCCGGGTATGACTCGGGGGACGCAGTACACAGTACCACAGGTTCAGGGTTAAAAAAAGAGACGACGAGCAGGACGTCCGGAAACTGGTTACGAACGCCTAGTTAGGAGTGGATCCCGGGTACTGGTCACTTGTATGGTGTGTTACATCGCCTTTGATATTAAATTATTGCAAATTCAGCAATATTGCTAGTGACGATGGTTTTCGATCGGTACAATTATTACTGCCAATACCTTGGTATTTTATTATAATAGATGCACGCCTTTAATTTATATGGATCCCAATAATTAAAGTAATACGAAGTGCATCTATTTTATTTAGATAAATGCATCACTTTGGGATAGTTTAATTATTATCTGTGTGACAATATATCAGCCTTAAAAATATTTTTTTGAAAATATCTCAGAAACTAAAGGTCTTACAAAGTTTTTGGTTATAACAAAAATTATTAAGTAAATGTACATACAAAAACCGCATATTCGAACGATGCTCAGTTAAAATGTTAGCATTTTTTAATTGTCAAAAAACGGTCATCAGCATTTTTACAAAAATCTAATGAGCTTGTAAGAGTGTCGAACACTACTTTACATAAAAATATTAGACAAACATCCGAACGATATCGTTAGGTCAAAATACACCCAAATAACACATTTCCGGCGTAATCTCAAAAAAAATATTTTTGTCGAAAATAATACCTTCTCTAGCCATTGCTACGCGGGCTAGAATGGTAAAAATTATAACTCATTAAGTTTTAAACTAAATAAATAGAACTAAGCTCACACTAGGTACTATAGTTATAGTGTACGTGTGAGCTAATATAACTAAAAACTGAAATATATTTTATTCAACTCCAGACTAAATTACCTTTTGTTTGATACCACACAAGCCATGTTTTGACTTAAACACAAATTTTTGAAATCTACCCCTTACCCTTACAAAAAAAACAAAAACTAAAATGTATTTTGTTAAAGTCCGGACTCAATTACCTTTCGTTTGATATCACACACGCCATATTTTCACATAAACTCTAATTTTTGAAATCTACCCCCACCCTTTTATTTGGTTTGTGTTCGGTGGATTTTGTTCATTTTTAAATGGGACCATCTCGACCCAAGACCCAGCCTAGGTACCAAATTTCATTAAAATCGGCCAAGCGGTTTTTGAGTTATGCGCGTTGGTCGTTACAGACAGACATACAGACACACAGACAGACAGACAGACAGACAGACAGACAGACAGACATACAGACAGACAGACAGACAGACAGACAGACAGACAGACGGCGCAACAAAAAAGTTTCAAAATCATCTGAAACGCAAAGATATATAAAAATTTTTGAAATCGGAGCAACTTTTTTTTTCTCGAAAAAATTAGGATCACCATAGCTCACACTACTATAGTATAGTATATGTGTGAGCTAATAACTACAAAATGTGGAAATTTATTTGTGAAAAGTTATGCCATCGAGATGCTGTCCTCACACGTTAACCCTCTCCTCGCGACGGTCTAATTTTTCACAATTGAGGAGCATAAGTAACAAAGGGTCTAGGTGCCAAAACTGTTAAATGGAGATTAAAAAATTGATTACGAAAATGACCGATCACTTGTCGGAAGTGCCGTCTATTGGCCCGATTGCTTACGAAATTAGTAGTCCTGCGACTTTGCACGTTTGATAGGATATAGTCGATGTCCCATAAAACCTTTCTATGTAAAAATCATGTTTTTAGGAAAAGTGGCACTTAGCCCCTTTGTTACTTCTGCTCCTCAATTGTGCACTAAATTAGGAATTCACTTGAAAAAAATAGGTGCTAGCTGGATTTTTGTATAATTACGCCAAAATACTCCTTGAGCTTCGCTAGATATAAAGCCCCAAATGTTCTAAAAATCAGTTTTTGTGATTTCCTCGAAAATAATAACATTTAAAAAAAAAGTAAAGTAAAAAATAGAGTTTCTTTTTGACATTCGGACCCTAAGATTCTTAAACTTCCTAAAAAACATTGTATCTGTCATATTTTGATATCTTTTCAAATAAACGTTTTAGGTATAATGTAAAACTATACGGGAAAACCCTGTACATAGCTTTAAAATGATTTCAGAATAAGCAGCCACCTTGTATGGCGTTGTAAGAACAATGAACGTTAAACTTCTAGAAATCTGAACATAAATTATTTGAGAACAAAACAAGTGACGCAGGCAAAACCCAAACTAGAAAATCTTATACACAAAATTAAAGCTTAATTGGATTCAGTCGCAAAATAGTTTGTTTTGTTTTGCCTTTAAGCCCGGCGGCAGAATCTTAAGCCCAGTTTAATTAATTTGTCAAAAATCGGTGACAGCAACGCGCGTACGGTTTATTGTCTTAGCAAATCTCCCAAATCGTGCCTAGCCACGTACGCAACGAAATTGTGATAAACGAGGAGACGCTATTCAAACTTCAACATACTACACACATCGGAATTTCACCATTAGCTGCGTGCATACATACTCGTATTGTCGGGTACCAATTTGTTTTAAATCGAACCCTAACCGATTTTGGGCCGTTGATGCGTATACGCAACACTACAGTATTATTTTTTTTTACAAAAATAGGAACCATTTTGGCATGAGATATAGACAAATCACACTTATGTAAGGTTAGACAAAGGTAATCAAATTGGATTTAGAAGATTTTTTTTGTTTCCTTTTGCCTGAAAATTTTTTGAAAAACCTCATCTTTTTTTATTTTGGCTCCAAAATTTTCAAAATTCAAAAAAGCACAATTATATTTATATTTACAAATATATAGTACTTTTATCTTACCAAGTAAACTTTCAGTAACAATATCACACCGAAAACTTAAGTTTATTTGTAGCAGGTTTTTCTTAAATAGGTCATAAATTATAGTGTTGCGTCTACGCATCAACGGCCTAAAGGGTTAAGTGAAATTGCCGAAAACAGTTGGCGTGCAGATGTACTGTGCAACGCTCATAAATATAAATCGTTTGACTTTTGCACACACGACATCTCCTTCTGGAGTCAGTTTTGCTTATGACGAGTCCCATCAGATCACCTCTCATATCAGTGGGCTACTTTATCGGAAGTGCTCTAGCAACAAAATTGAAAAAATTCAATAGAAAATCAAAAAAGAAAAGTTTCAGTTCCCCAACCAGCGGTAATACAAGGATATAATAAATATATGGGAGGCGTAGAGTTATACGGCAACCTATAGAATCATAGTAATGGGTAAAAAATGGTGGTGGCCACTTTTTATAAATGTTATTGACAGTTCACTTGTGAACGCCTGGAAACTGTACAATACCGTAAACCAGAATAAGATGTCGAGGATTGCGAATGCTCAAAACAAAGAATTTTGTTGCTAGAGCATTTCCGATAAATCCGCCCACTGATATGAGAGGTGACCTGATGGGACACGTCATAAGCAAAACTGACTCCAGAAGAAGATTTTTTTTTTAATTTGTCAAACACACTGTGTTTTTTTTATTACAATCTAGTCAGTAAGACTAATTAGCAATTTTGTTTTAACTTAATTTACTAGAAAAGTCAGATTTAAACTTAGGGTTCACTCAACAGTTCTCCCCGCTTTGTTTAGTCTATAACTCACAATTGTGTTGTCTTTATAGCATTATTTTGTTTTATGTGTAATTCACTTAGTTTACTAGCTCAAACGGCTTCACTCTTTTTAGTCGTCGAACTAGCATAGTATTGTCTAGAAGCTGAATTGCTTCCACATTCACATGCCGATGGAGTCTATCTTCATGGCTTTTTGCGTACTTTTTTATAGTCTCTGCTACAGTTTCGATTTTTAGATCTCGATGAAGGTCACTATTTCGAACGTACCAAGGTGCATTCACAATGTTTCTTAATACTTTATTTTGAAATCTCTGTACAACTAGAATGTTACTCTCTTTAGCACAACCCCATAGTTGAATACCATATGTCCATACTGGTTTCAGTATTTGTCTATAAAGCAGTAACTTATTATGAATTGTTAAATTGGACTTCCTTCCAATTAGCCAGTTCATTTTTCTATACCTTATCTCAAGTTCTTCTTTTTTTTTCTTAACATGTGCTTTCCAGCGCAATTTGGCATCAAGTGTCATACCTAGATATTTTGCCTGATTCGAATATGGTACTGGAATGTTGTTAATTGTTATTTGTATGTGATTTATATTTTTGTTTGTAAAATCAACATGAATTGATTTGGTTTCATTTAATTTTATTCGCCACTTTGTGGTCCAACTGTGAATTTGGGTGACTGCATCCTGAAGTTTTTCTATGCATTTTTCAATAGATTTTTCTACCGTCAATAAACCAGTATCATCGGCAAATGTTGCTAAGTGACAATTTTCTGGCTTTGGGATGTCACAAGTGAATAATAAGTATAGATAAGGGCCTAGTACGCTACCCTGGGGCACGCCTGCTTGAATTTCTCTTAAATTTGAGTATGAGTCTTCCTGTTTTACTCTAAAATGTCTATCAGATATGTATGATTCCAAAATATCCGAATATGGTTTTGGCAGAAACGTTTTTAGTTTAAAATTAAGGCCTTCATGCCACACTTTGTCAAATGCTTGTGCTACATCTAGAAAAACTGCAGAACAAACGTTTCCCTCTTCTAGTGCTTTTTCTATTATATTAGTAATTCTGTGTACTTGATCTATCGTGGAATGCTTGTCTCGAAAACCAAATTGATGAGATGGAATAATTTCTTGTCTTTCTATGATGGGTTTTATTCTTTTAAGCAATAATTTTTCATAGAGCTTGGATATAATTGGCAGCAAAGATATTGGCCTGTAAGATGACACGTCATGGAGTGGTTTTCCTGGTTTTGGAATCATGATAACTTCTGCAACTTTCCACAATTTAGGTACATACCTAAGCCTAAAAGACGCATTAATTAGGTTGCATAGTTTTACGATAGCTTTTCTGGGGAGTTGTTTTATGACTACCCCGTTAATAAGATCATACCCTGGGACTTTTTTCGAATTAATATTTTTGATTTCTGTTAATATTTCTTTTGGTGATGTAAGCTTAATATGGTCCTCGATTTGATGGGGTTCATTTAAATGAAAGTGTTCATCTGGTGCTTCGTGGGGCTGAAATGTTTTTTCTAAATGACTTGCAAAAATATCTGCTTTTTCTTCGTTACTCCTTGCCCACTGGTTGTTAGATTTTCGTATGGGTGGAATTTGGATAATTGGTCTTTTAAAATCTTTGGTTGCTTTCCAAAGGGAATAGTCGGTATTTTTATCATCTGTAAGTTCATTAAGAAAATGGTTAATAGATTCATTTTTTATTACTAGAATTTCTCGCCTAATGCGCTGCGTCATGTTGTTGAGATTTGTTTTGTCCCGAGGATCACGGCTTTGTTGCCACTTTCTTCTTAGTTTCCTTTTTTCCAATATAAGGTCTCTAATTTCCTTTGGATAGTTTTTTCCCTTAAAAATTCTCTTTGGTTTTGGACTGTTTTCCCAAGCTGCTTGTTGAATATTTGTAACAAAATAATCAACTTCTTTATCGATTTGTTCTGGCGTTTGCAATGGTACTGATAGGTTTATTTTTTCTGACAGACTTTGTTTAAAACTAACCCAGTCAGTCAGTTTATTAACTAGTGAGATATTTGCTTCTTTCTTTATTATGTTTTTACTAAGAGTTAGAATAATAGGTGAATGATCTGAGTGTAAATCAAAACTTTCTTCTATATCTACAAAACTTAAAGATATATTTTTTACTATAAAAAAAATCAATTAGATCTGGAATTTTTCCTGGATCTGTTGGATAGTATGTGGGCTTACCAGTTGATATCGGCTCACATTGATATTCACTAATAGCTTGCAAAAGTTCTTTTCCTTTAGAATTCGTCAGTCTAGATCCCCAGTAGGTATTTTTTGCATTAAAGTCACCTCCAATTATAAAACGGTTTCCTAATTTTCTGAGAAAATTAAGATATTGATTTTTCTTTAGTAAGTGCCTTGGTGGTATATAGACAGCACTTATGACTAATGTATATGTTTTGGTTTTTACACTTACTAATGTATCTTGAATCTCTATGGTTTTATATCCCATCTCCTCATAGTGTGATATATTTTCTTTAATTATTACAGCACTTTCCCCATGTGCAGTATTGCTAGGGTGAGTTGTATGATACACTTTATAACCTTTAAATTTAATGTGAGACTGGTTAGTGAAATGCGTTTCTGACACAAGACAGACGTCAATTTTTTCTATGTCTAGAATAACTTGCAAGTCTTGCTGATGTTGCAAGAGACCATTGGCATTCCAAGCTAGGATTCTAAGATTACTGACCATTTTGAGGCATATTGGTAGCTCCGTTATTGCTACTTTCTAGTTTAGTTAATCGCTCATCAAGTTTGTTCAATTTCTCCAAAATTAATTGTAGTGTTTGTTCCAAAGTATTTTGACTATTGATATTAATATCAGGTATAGTAGCTGTTGCTGCTACTTGGCTGTATATCCTTGTCACAGAGTTTTGTGTGACTGTGTTTCTTGTCTGTTGGTTTTGTCTATTTGTACTCACGTTTGGTATGAGATTCGGTTTCTTAGGTTAGATGTCATGTGTGCAAAAATCAAACGATTTACATTTGTGACCGTTGCACAGTATATGTACGGCGACTGTTTTCGGCAATTTCACTTAACCCTTTAGGCCATTGATGCGTTAGCGCAACACCCCATATTTTATATTTTTAGCTCACACTACTACTATAAGTAGTGTGAGCTATGGTGATCGTAATTTTTTCGAGAAAAAAAAAGTTGCTCCGATTTCAAAATTTTTTATATATCTTTGCGTTTCAGATGATTTTGAAACTTTTTTGTTTTGCTGTCTGTCTGTCTGTCTGTCTGTCTGTCTGTCTGTCTGTATGTCTGTCTGTATGTCTGTCTGTAACGACCAACCCGCATAACTCAAAAACCGCTTGTCCGATTTTAATGAAATTTGGTACCTAAGTTGGGTCTTGGGCCGTGATGGTCCCATTTAAAAATGAACAAAATCCCCCGAACGCAAGCCAAATAAAAGGGTGGGGGTAGATTCCAAAAATTAGAGTTTATGTGAAAATATGGCGTGTGTGATATCAAACGAAAGGTAATTAAGTCTGGAGTTAAAAAAAATAAATTTTAGTTTATTTTAAAAAAAGGGTGGGGGTAGATGTCAAAAATTAGAGTTTAAGTGAAAATATGGCGTGTGTGATATCAAACGAAAGGTAATTGAGTCTGGAGTTAAACAAAATACATTTTAGTTTTTTTTTAAGGGTGGGGGGTAGATTGAAAAAATTTGAGTTTAAGTCAAAACATGGCTTGTGTGGTATCAAACGAAAGGTAATTGAGTCTGTAGTTGAATAAAATATATTTCAGTTTTTGATTATATTAGCTCACACTATAACTATAGTACTTAGTGTGAGCTTAGGTGCCCATAGATTGGCAGAGTATTTTTACGGTCTTATTAGTTACATTTATGTTTATTGGTAATACAAAAATAGTTTTTTTTATAAATATTGTTTTCTTTCTATCCTTGGCCCAAAATGGGTTAAAGTTGATTGCTTGTGTGTATAAAATATTATAAATCAGTTTTAAAAACGTTGCAAACTTTAATGAATACAAAATAAAACCCAAGATTTGTTACAAGAATTTTTTATGACCTATAAAACAAACAAGACCCAAAAGATTTAAAAAGAACTTTAACTTACCACAATAACAAACTGGAAAATATTCTTCAAATAGAAAAATCTTATGTTTCTTTAATCGCAATTAATTTAGAGGTTTTTGTTTAAGTTCAACAAAACTTAGAATGTAACTACCAAGTTCTCTTCTCACAGTTTGGGTTTTTGTCGATGGTATGTTGGACCTAAGCTATCCATTATCCCTCTTTCAAGAGCTTGAAGGAACCAAATTATCAGCAACGCCACTGAATTCAGTGGCGTTGCTGATTCATTCATTCATTTCATTCGATTTGGTTGGCCTATGCTTCGGAGGCCAATTGGCCACAGTCTGCAACTTAATGCTCTGATTTCAAATTTGGACAATCACAACACACTCACATTCATACACATATAGACTCCCATGGTAGGCAATTTTCTTTTCTCATGGAGGATTTAATTTTGCCTGATGCTCTTGTAACGTGTCATTTTTACGTTTAAGGCAACGTTACATATTTGTTTATTCAGGTAAATAATCAAGGCTCTTCGACTCGTCTTTCTGTACACAAATTAAGGGTATTTTATAGAGCTAGGTTTGGAGGTTATATAGTGTCCAAAAAGTTACCTTATAAAGGAGACATTCCATCGAATTACTGTGGACACTACGCACACCGTATTATCTGGACATCGTAATTGGAATTTAGGATCACAGGTTTCGGGAAAATCACATAAAAACTTTTGGTTGTTTTGTTTATCCGTAAAATTTCATGATTCTTTTTGACGTTGACGAAATTAAACAGCTGTACTGCTGGGGAAGGGCCGCGTTGCCGCATCACAAATGGTTTTAGTAACAGGAAGGAAACATTTGGATGAACATTTCATTCCCTTACGTTTATTTTCGAGGATATTGGGACAATCCGAACCTCATAGCTAGTTGTGACAGCACGAAAACATATTTAGGTCCACGGTTTGACCAGTAACAACCGAGGCTCCGCCCACTTTAAAATATCTTTATTAATTTGATAGGGAGAGGATGGAATAAATACGAGTCGTGCACTTTTGTAAAAGGGAGATAAACGAGGGATAAAAACCAAGACTAAAAGAATAAACGAAATCGTGTGATTTAACATCTGAAAACTCTTGTGCCGAGCTTCTTAGCAGTAGTTCAGTGTGTATTTTTAGGTTCAGGTTCAGAAACAACTTTATTACTTATTACGTAGAAATGTTTTACAAAAATGGCGTTAAACCATATGAATATTAGAGAAAACATTTATAAAGAGCAAAGGAAACTTTTGACTAAAACTGTAACTAAAGTACAACTAAATTCTACACTTAGTATAGCTTTACTCATATGGGAATTGATTGAGTGTTCGAATATTTCTGGGTTTGATGCAAGTTCTGATCTCCAGTAATTGATGTTACAGTTGATGGTTTCAATGCTGAGCTTCTTATAGTCCGTCTGGTTATTTTCCTTCTACTTGCTATGTCGGCAAGGGTCCGGTAAGCAAATGTTCGGTCTATGTATGGAGGGTGTCTCGACGTCCTTGTTATAAAAATTTCAACCGTGGAAATAGATCCGACAACACCTCAATGCGCGTTTTACCTAATTTCAATGTCCCCTTGGTCGGTGCTGCCCCTATATACCTGTATAGAACTATTGGTGTATTTCCTCATTGGTTAGTTTGAGAACCGCGGGTTTTTTCTTCCAGTCTTGCCACCGAAGTAGAGATTTTTTGGCGAAAAAGTTTTTTTTTATAAATAGGTTTGCATCCTTATTTGAATCTAACCGGGAAAATTAGGTTGGTACTATGCGTTTTACCGTCCCCACTCCCCACCAAATCTACGAACGGTTTCCGGTGGCTTCATTATTCTGGTATTCTCGACGAAGTGCTTTGTCTCTCTTCCTAAAGAATTTTGGCTGGGCTGGTGGCCGTCTTGTGGTGTCGCCATTGTTTTGTGGTTATTGGCATTGCAGTAGTTGCAAATTATACCAAAGACGCTATAATTGTGAGCCGTCGTGTTTTAGGCGTAATCTGAAGTGACGCTCGCACCCTGTTGAAGGGGATTTAAGTCGGCCTACGCCATTTCTACGGAAAGAGCAGCGGTAAGTTCGATTTTATTTTTTTCATTTTTTTACTATTTGAGGACACTTCAAGATAATATTTGCCTCCCAAATTGTAATTATTTTTCGTGTGAAATGTACTTTTTTTTGACAAAAGACGTGGGGAATTTTTGGCGTTTTTATATTTTTCTGTTAACCACGTGTTGGATAAAAACTATATATTGTTTTTCTCCTTTGTCTACAGCCCTGTCCATTCCACCGACAGCTGTGCTGGACGCTGGTGGGAAGCCGGACGAGCCAGTTGTAACCCTGGGAAAGGTACGTAGGGTTATTTTAGTTCATCTGTTTAAATCTACTTTATTTTATTGAGTCGACATGGGGTTCTCGATTTAAGTTACTCGGTGTAGGGGAACTTCGTGCAAAATTGACGAATTCCAGGAAACTGAAACATTTCATTTTCCACAGGGTTTTACGCTCGGGGCAAGGAACCATCAACACTTGAGACCATGTGCTGCCCTAGCGTGATGTGCTAAGCGGCAGTAGGGGATGCGCGAACAAACCAGGACCGGAGTAGCAGGAGAACAACACCATGTTTTAGAGGAATGTCGGAGTACACCACTTCCAGGTTTACACAATAAAACACATTTTTATTTAATCACAAGATAATCAAAGGACCAAGGTAGGAGCAAGTAGACATTTAGTTATAATCTCTTCATATAAATTTTCAATAGAATTTTAACACTTCTTGTGAACGCAAGATAAAGGTATGACGTCATGACCACCATTTTGCGGCATAACTATTTTTATTGTACAATTGAAAAAGCCCTGCTAGTTTGTTCCAACTTGGATTCTTCCTTATTTTGTCTTTACCTATGATAATTTCTATTTTACCCCTAGATTTCAATTTAAAATATACAAGATGAACTAAATTTTTGTGTTATTTGTACAACCCAATGACCAACTTTGCAGAGACAAAAAGGGAGATGAGGTTATATTTTTTTTTTGCGGTTTCTTTACACTGTTTTACCTCAGGGGGTGGATCTCGGACTGGGTTGCTGTCTCTCTCATTCTACCCAACGTAGAATGATGACAGCAGATATTTGGTCCAGATCTCCCCTATGACGGAATAATTTTGGAAGTATATATAAGTATATATATATTTATTTTCTTTAACAATCATTCATATAATTGAGTCCTACACTACTGACTCAGATGTAGGTACACTATGACCTGCTAAAGGAGTACATCTACCTGTAAAGTGCTTCTATTTTTGTCATCTTAATTCAACCTTTTGGAATTTTATTCTGTTTATTAGTCAATTCTTTTTGGTTTTTATAATTACACAAATACTCTGGAAGCCTCGGAAGTAGGTAGAATTTCATTGTTTAGCTACAACGTTTGGGTTGAACTGTATTTTATTTAAGAACTTTTTTGTAAAACATTGGTATTAAATAATGTGGCGCACTTAAAATTTTCTTATTTCTGAACTCCCCCCTTCTCCACTGTATAAAAGTTACCGGGCATATCAATGTTTTACCTAGCTGGAAAATACAGTTCTGCTTCCAGATATTTGTTTAATTATTCAGTGGTTTTGTTGTGTCACAAGCTGGCAAATTGGTATTATTCTAATTACAGTGTCACAAAATGGCAGCAACGTCTTTAAGCTGCCACAAATGGCATCCATCACACTTTAATAGGCCACACTCTTTGTCGAACACAGGGGTCTTTATCGTGCTAGCGCCATCTACGCTCTTAACACGGGACCACCGGCTTAGCGTGACTTCCGAACCACGGTCTTTGTATTCATCATCAACTTTGCCTACTTCGTTGATGCCCAAACTTCGCCCAAGACAGGCTTTACCGCTACTTCCGGTAAATCTGTATTCACAAACGGAGAGTATGTTCGAGTTTGTAGTGGCAGGCATGGGATTCGAACCACACACCCTCTGATTGGCAATCGGACACCTCGCCCACTGAACCAATCAGGGCCACAGGGCGTTGCTGATAATCCTAAAGTTTACTTTACATGCTACTTAATGAGGTAAACAAGAAAACCTAAACGAAAACAAAGATAAAATTACATTTCATAGACCACATTTTCTTTCTTATCTCACAGTTTTTCCATAGCCAAAGCTTCCTCTTGCTTAACCATTACAACTCCCACTCTTAAGTTTTCAGTAGATTTTCTCGCATCAACCACCTGCTGTGTGATAGGCGCCAACCAACTGTTTACTATTGTGGAGGAGGCGGAACCACTTTCTTATGTCTGCAAAACCATATTTTGCGCTTTTCCTCTTTCTAGGCTGGTTGCGTACAGTGGCACAGTCTAGGTAAGGTAATTCCTGACAATATAAGTGGCCTTTTGGAACGGAAAACTTACTGCTCGATAGTACAATATCGATCTGGAAAACGATATCATAGACCTAAATATTAGCAAGAACATAAACCTAGCAAAAACAGAATTTTTAGAAAAAATAGACAAATATAGAAACACATTTACATTTATATATACACTGATGCATCAAAAACAGGGAGAAAAGTAGGGTACGGAGTACACATACCTAGTATAAAACTGAACTACTCTGGGAGACTGCCAGAGGACATCAATATATGCACCGCAGAAATGGTGGATATATATGAAGGTCTGAGGTTTTGTGTGGAAAAAACATAAACAACATCATGGTACTTACAAACTCAAAGAGTGCTATTGAAAAGTTGGGGAGGAACAGAATCGACGTAAGACAAGATTTCATTACCTTAAGTACGAGAACAATTGTGGCTATATGGGGACAAAATACACAGGTCAAACTAGCCTGGATTCCAGGACATTGTGGCATAGGAGGGAATGAGGAAGTTGACAAACTGGCTAATATAGGAAGAATTCTAAACATACCAAAACAATTAGATTATACCAAGGAGGACATATTTAACATATTCAAGCAAAAAAGCATTACAACTTTTAAACAAAATTGGAAAGAGAAAATTAAAGAGAAAGGGTCTTGGTATAGTTCGATACAAACAGAATTCCCTACCAAACCATGATATTTAAAACTATCTTTTAAAGATAGAAGGCACATAACTACTATTTGCAGAATTCGCACAGGACATTTTCTGATATCAGCCCATCTGAGCAGGACTGGCATTAGAGGATCTCCACTCTGTGAATGCGGACGGTTGGAGGATTTAGATCGCTAACCCCGATCCTTTTTAATCTGTTGTATTTTGCCTAAGAGTGAATGAAAGAATGGAGTGAATGAGAAAAAAAAATTAGATAAAGTCAATCGAAATTTAACAATGAAAAAAAAAAGGAATAATACTGAAGAACAGAAGAAAGAACACTGAAGAGAGAAAAAGGAAGATATCTAAAGACTGATTAGAAAGAGAAATTAGAATAAAGGGAAAAAAAAAGAAAAAGATAAAAAATCTGAAAAGAAAAATAGAAAAAGAAATCTACAAAGATTTAAAAATACCCACTAGATAGATACCTACCTATATCACAAACCAAAAAACGGATCTACAGAGATTTGAAAAGAAATAGAGAGAGAATTGGAGGATAGAGAGAAACAAGATATACAGAAGTATAAAGTAAGGGCCTCAAGTGGTTACAAAACCAGCATTTCTTGAAGCCCACGGTATCGATCTGGCTAACTGTCCTAGAAGGACAAAGCCAATACTCTGGAACAGAACAGAACAGAACAGCTCTGGAACACATTTTTCGTACGAATTTATAACTGTCCAACGGGTTGATGGAACGAAGCTTATAGCTTCATTCCTTAACCCGTTGGACAGTTATAAAACCGTCCGAAAAATCCAATTTGCGTTTCAGGTCAACGTTGCACTGTTATCGGACAGTCAGTTTTCCGTTCCATCAGGCCACTTAAACCGGTTTCGGACTCCTCCGAAATTCTAGGATCGAGGAGTTGCACGGGAAAAATTGTATATAAATTCTTATCCACTTCGTGATAACATACCTAGTTTACATCACCTGAGATAAAAAATACCATAAAATTACATTAAATTTACTTTTGAAATTAAAGAGAAAAATCAGCAAAAAATTGTATTCGGCCGGGATTCGAACCCGGAATCTCTTGCTCTGTAAGCAAACGCTCTTACATTAAGCCACCAAAGACCATACATAAATTTTCGGAAAACTTCTATCTATGAATGTGTGTGGTGTTTCAATACAAGAACGAGAAACTCTCAGGGTATTAACTCGACCAAGCCATCCAGCTGATTCCTATAATTTTTCTTTCCCACTGTCAAGGGTATGAAAACTCAAAATTAGACGTAAAGTATCAACGTCTGAAAGCATGAGATCACCTTTTTCCGTGTTTTAAAATTTCTTATCGCAATGGGCGATTGCCAACATAATTTTCAAATACCAAATTGCAAATAATTCAAGGACCTAAAACCATAAACAGTAAGTGAAATTAAAGAAAGAAAAATCAGAAAAAAGTTGTCTGCGGCCGGAACTTTATACATATATATAGAAACTTGTCTTGTTTCAGCTAATTTTAGGTTAGGTACACTTAGTAAAAGCAAAGAAAAAATACATTTATTTATTTTACTCTTATTGATAATATTATATAGGTATTGGTATAGTTTATGCAAAGTCACTTGAATAACTCTTAATACGGGGTTCTATCGATTTCATGAAATTTTGCTTCATTCTGCCCTTCAAAAGTTATCCAAATTCATATAAAATCTTCCTGGTATAATTTCAACCCTACCGACAGAGAAGAGGCGCGACCCTTTGCGGTCCGACCACAAAGTTTTTGTTTTTAGACCGACCGAGCACAGGTGGCTAGACGGCACCTGATCGGCAGATTTTTTTTTTGATTCGCTTTTAATTGCTTTCAGGTGTACTTTTCGAAACCCCTTTAGTCGGCAGTATGCAGAGTTCGAAAATAAATTAGTGTCGTTCCTGTAGGTGTAGGAATAGAAAGTTTTATTATCTATTTTTATTTCTTTAGTTTACGCCATAATTAAATGAAATATAAAGGATATGCCGATGGTCGGCTTTTATCTTTGTTGTTCAACTGACTTTGCAAAAACCATACTGGCAAATCAATATTTTTTTTAAGGTGTTAATTTTTTTTAAATTATTCAAAAAACAGTTACTTACTTAAAAATTAAGTTTGATAAACCACTTTTATGTGTTTCATTAGCTAATGAATACTTGAGTAAGTCAGTCGTTAAAACCGTAAAAAATGCAAATTAAACGGAAGTGACAAGTTGTAAAAAAGAGCAAAAACGTCGCAGCGTAACACTCGCGAAGTCGTAAACGCGAAAAGTGGTTACAATGTGGTTTAGTATCTTTCAAGGTTTATGTTTAAATTAGAAAAAAAGGCAATACTAAGTTCGCAATAAAAAAAATAAGACCTTTTTTATGGTTGTGAAGTAATAAAAACATTTTTTTGTGTTTACCAATTCAGCTTTATACGTATAATAGAGAACTTTTGGAAATTATAAAATAAATCCAGCAGTAATAAGACACCATCTTTATTTAAGTAGTGCTAGACCTCAACGGGGCTTGGACAAATGAGTTATTGTTACATGCATTTTTTACGACCGTCCGTTATTTTTACCCTTACTTTTAATTAATAATTTGCAATACGGCATTGTTTTTATGCGTTATTTTTTATTTTATAATTTTAGTAATAACTAATAATAACAAAAACATTTCATGTAAAAAAAAGCCGAAAGTCGCGAAAATGGTATTCCGTAAAAAGAATTAAGATACAAGTAAAGCCAAGTTCTCCAATACAAATTTTAAAATGAAAGATTCTTAAACCCTGTTCCCACCTACGACTTTCTCGTGCGCGCCCGCGCACGCGTCACATGACTGTCATAACATTTCATATTGAGATTATGTGACGCATGAGCGGGCACCCACGAGAAAGTCGTAGGTGGGAACCGGGTGTTACTAGTTTGGAAATGAAAGTTTAAATGTAAATTACGAAAGCTGGAACTCTATGTTATCCAATGCAGGAATGTTGTCATCACACCTCTCTATAAAAATTAATGTCTTAAGAATCTATATTTTCAAAATTGATAATTTGCTTACAGAAACAATCTTTATAATTTGTAAATTTCAAATAAACCTTATGTCAGAAAATTTGAGACAGTATTTACTGTCAGTTTGACGAGTCTGAAGTAATAGTCGTAATGTTAAATTTAGTTAATGAAAGTTGTGTATTTCTTTTAAAAAACAGTATAGTTACCTATAGTTGATGTTCTATTTAAGTGGCACCGCGTCCTAGCTATGGTAAGCCAAATTCTGCGGCAAAATCTAAGTAAAGAAGCCTTAAAAAATTAGTGTTTCACTTTGTACATGCAGTGTGCCGCTCGGGGCTTAATGTTCGAAGAATAAAACACTACGACCTTTTAAAGGAGAGATCAAATAGGTACTTACCTGATATAAATAAAGATCCGAAACATAAAAGAGGATCCAAAATTATATTAAAATGTGCGCAAATATTAATTTAGTTGCAAAGACGGTAATTTGTTTTGTGAAAAGCTCCGTCATAATTTGTTTGACATACCGTCAAAACAACAACGAATAGAAAACGTCAAAGCCCTGCTAAATCAATAATATGTTCGTAACAACCAGATAATAGTATATATGTTTCTTTCTAATGAAATCGTTTAGAAGAAGACATCAATAAAAAGCAAGTAAAATAGTAAGCTAATGACTAATTAGTGCAGTGCCTCGTTTTGGGAATCAATATCAATAAAAAAATTACAGGAAGTGCATGCCACTGTATGTACCCCTCTACTCCCTTCCCGCCCATCAAGGTTTTGATGACGCGGTGTCACTTTAATACAACATCAACTATAGTTATCCTTTTATTTTTAAGGTACAAGTAAATATATTTTCCAGGGTGAAAATTCTTATCCGTTTTGTGAAATAAAATGCAAATTCGTCACTGTCAGAAATATTTATTTTCAAAACCTTATTTTGCTTGACGTATCTTAGCTTACGCCATTCTCAATAGCTCAAAATCAGACTAACAGAGATGAAACATTTTTTCTTAACATAGCTGTCTAAATTGATACTTAGTTATAAGTATTTTATTTTAATTTTTTTTATATTGTTTTAAATAAAAATATGGAATGGAATTATTAGCAAAATTTTTTGAAAATTTCGTTATTATCTTTAGATTTTTTAGGTACAAATTAAATCTTTTACTCAAAACTCAAAGCAAGTGCACTAGTCTGGTTGTAAGTCACTTTTAACATTTCCTCTGCCTTCGGTATTATTGTTGCCTTTTATATTAATTAAATTATCCACCACATTCATTGTGACACAATTATACAAAAACAAACAACAAACACGACCATAACCTCCCGCTCATGCGTTTGGCGTCTTCTAAATAAATAAATGGCCCCGCAAACACGCAACGCTGAGCCCGCCCGCCCGGAATTGTACTGGAACTGCAAGTTTTGCAGCTCTATTTTTGCCTAGATTTCGATATCTAAACCCATGAGCAAGTGCGGTGCGGGGCGAAGGAAGGGGTTCCAGCTACGTTGTGTTGCAATTTAGCAGCGCACCAATGCCAATAACTTCATTTGACCGACTGTGAAATGCGGCCTTCGGCGACGGCGCGCGGCGTCATACTCAACACACGTACGCGATTTGAAGGCCTACTATACCAACACCGGACCGAAAATATACTGCTATTCCAATAATTTTAGAAATAAAATAATTATGTTAGAAAAATAGCAGCGGCTGAAAAATAGTCAAATTATGTGAAAATTTTGGGGGTTCTGCAGCTCTGCAGCCCTTATGCACCAGCCGCCCCTGTAATAAGGCCTCTTTTTCTCTTCTACTCTAACAATCAAGAGTCTAAAGTAAATTAGCCTTAGAGCGACAATCCATAAAGCAAACAATGCCGGTTCGGTTCGTAAATACCTACACCTTTTTTCAAGTGTAAACAATCAAGCCTAGTAGAGGCTTCTACTTATAATACTTAGTCTAGGTACGCAGTCAGGTGTGACGGTCCGCCCTCTTAATCCTGATATGCTTGTATTCCATAAGGAGTTGTTTCCATATGTTTGTTATATCTATGTTTGGTTGACTAATTCTTTATTCTTCTCAATTCGCGATAGGCTAGATCCTAGATCTTATAGTTGCTTCTTAAGATAATTAATAATTAGTTAGATTTGAATCGAAATTGTCCACCTTCTTCTCAAGTTGATGAAGGTTGGAGTTTTGTGTGTTTGACACTGTGATAAGTGACGAAGAGTAGGAAGCGTAGAAAATGGGTTCATAAATGGTTATTCCGTCCATCTTAGAGCGAACAGTGTTTTTTTAGGTAAGTTCAGTTTAGTTCCACTCTTCCATAATAAATTCCCCTACTTGTTCGGACAAGCCACAAGCCAAGTTGCCTTTGATGGTGCCTAGCTTTATAAATATAAATAAGAGGGAGTATATTATTATCGTGATTATTATTTTAATTAAAATTCAGCTAAAAATTTTGATAAAATGTATTTACATCAGACCTCTTCAAAAAATTGAAGGTCAATGTGACACTCTTGCGAAGTTAATTAGATGGTATTGTCTTTAATCCTATGTAAATAGCGAGAAAGCTCTCGCAAGAAGCGCCATCTACCGATGTATAGCAGTATATTTTCGCCTGCTGTTGTACTGGTCTCTCTCGTATCTCGGTACATTACATTACATTCTGACCCTAAGATTCTTAAATTTCGTAAAAAATTATGAAACTTTTATATTTATCATATTTTGATATCTATTCAATTAAACATTTTAGATATGGTGTAAAAATATACGGGAAAGCCCTGTACATAAATCAGTAGTTTAACTAGGGGGTGACAGGGTGTTTCACTTTAGGCGGCACTTTTTGGGAGCAATAAAACTTAGAAATAAATTAAAAATAACATACAGAGCGACAACAAATATATTAGAAAAAAGAAAATTTTTGTAAGAATGTATATATATTTATGCACATTAATATTCCAAAAGCAAGGCAATTGGCCTAATTTTTTTTGTCATAATAATAGCCATTTTTTTTTGTAGAATTAAGTAATATAGTCAATATTTTAAAATTTATAAAATGACTAGGTGCAATAACTTAAAAAAATATTTTTTTACTCTTTTTCTTTTCCTGACATGTTTTTAAGAGACTACTATTATGTTTTTTTTACTTCGCCAAAAAGTATATCTCAGTGCCAAAAACTGAGTAACAGCATCACTAGATACGATGATTTTCTAAAGCAAAAATTTCATTAAAAAAAAGCGTTTTTGAGCGGAAAAAATAAATATCTTATAAACTTCTTAATTTTGTTATTTGTAAAATATTATAGACATCTATCACCCAAAGAGCTATACTCTTACCAAATTTTGTTAAACTGACATTATTTTTGCAAAGATAAAAAATAAAGGAGCAAAAATAAAAAAATAATGGTTTTTTTAATTTTTCTCGAACATTTTGAGATTATGTAAGAAAAAGCATTTACAAAAGTTTTCATGGCCTATGACTTTTCTGTACGTCACTTTTTTCTCCGACCTCAACTTTCGCCGGAAGTCGCAATAATATGATTCCCTGTCGCTTTTTACCCCCCCCCCCCCGCCCCTCGAACCAAACCCGCTCACGCATTTATTTTTCTTAACTTCGTTTTTCCTCGCTCTACAATTTCCAATGCTCCAAGTCCTTTTAATAATCTTTTTTTTTTCCGTTAAATATGGTAATTCCACTGGCCTATAAAAATTCGATCTCTTTTGTTGGTCCCATTCTGTGCATGGGTACTCTTAGTCGACAGTGTACCTGGCTCTTTCTCTACAAGGTCCTTTGATGAACTCTTTAGAGTGAGCCATTTCTGGCATATTTATCCAGTATTGTTTACGACACAAGTTAAGTGGCCAATATTTTATGTAAAACTCCATTTATTTAAATCCAAGTTATGATGGTTGCAATCGTATGCAGGATATGGACATTCCAACATAACTGCTATTGTAATGTATAGCGGGTCGCGCAATGATGCTGTTTATTACCCATCAGGAGTTGCTGCAGGGCGTTGTCACGATTTCCTTTATTTTTTAACTGAGACATAAAACGTGTTAGTTAAAACTATTTTAGAGGCGGTTCCAAGCTTTTTTTTTTAAATCGGTCGAAAACTAAAATACTGATTTAATTTATTTTTAATTAAGATGTTTGGAGCACTTTACGAAAATTAAGAGTGTGAAATATTTTAGTTTTTCAGCGAGAGTAAGTAAACGGGTTTTGCCTCCAATTTTAATAGGAGGGCCATTATGACATAAGTCCAAGATATCGGCTTTTTTCATGTTTTTTCACAAACTTTGGGCTATAACTTTTTATAAATTAGCTTCTCAGACAAACTGTTTACATGTTTGTTGTTTATAATAGAACGCAGAGAAATACGCCTTATATCTTAAAAACAAACAAATAATATTTTAAAAATTAAATATAAATCGCAATTTTTTTTTACCCATTAAAAGAAAATTGTGGAAGAAAGTTTTTGACTAACCCAAATCGATTGGTTATGTATCACTTAATAAAATGTCGCCTGGCGTTTGCCTCAAATTTGAGTAAATGCACCCCCCCTCCCCGTATAACGTCATAAGTCCAAGTTTAACTTTTAACTTTTGCTACAGCAACTATACAGAAAATGTGTATAGGTTGTAATTTTTTTGCAATGAAACTTATATCTCAAGAACTAAAAAATATTTTGGACGTTTAAGACCATCATCGATTTGAGTAGAATGACGTCATAAATCCAAAATGACGGCCTTTTCATTTTTTTACAAAATTTGGCTAATAGTTTTTGCTAAATTGGTTTTATAAAAAAACTGTTAAAAAAGTTTTTGTTTGCAAAAAATAGCAGACCATCATCGATCGATTGGTGATGGACCACTCAATGTTAAATTAACTAGTGTTTTTCTTAAATTGGAGTAGAATGACGTCATAAATCTAAAATGACGGCCTTTTCAATTTTTTTACAAACTTTGGCTAATAGGTTTTGCTAAATTGGTTTTATAAAAAAACTGTTAAAAAAGTTTTTGTTTGCAAAAAAATAGCAATAAATTTAGTAAAGAAAGTAGCTTTATATTTTATAAACTAAAAAATATATTATTTTTTTTTTAATAAATAAAAATATAGTAACATTTTTCAAGACTTCATATCTTTGTTAGTTTTTAACATATAGGTAAATTGTTTACCACAATAATATATGCTGTCTTGCAAACAAAAAATATAGTAACAGTTTTTCTGTAAAACCAATTTAGCAAAAGTTATAAGGACATTTTGCTCAGAATCAGGACAGTCCTGAGAAATCAGGACGGCTTGGCAACTCTAACTATAAGGTAGGGTGAGTGTACATATTATCGACAGTGTAAGGGAAATATTGGTTTTCGTAGGCAATAAAAAATTATTCTGAACTACTAACAAGCTTATTTTTTTTTTCTTGGATATAATCAAGGGTCTATTTTGCTAAAATTATGTTTTTTTTTATGTTTTTTTTAACCGTAATAAAAAAAAATAAAAAAATAAAAAAAAAGTGAAAGTGTCCCTTATATCGACACTTTTTAAAATAAAGGGTCCATGTTATCGACACAAAGTTGAACTTATTACCGGCAATTTTTTTTTACTGAATATTTTTATTTTATTTAATATAATTAATAAATTTGTAGCCGAAAATATCGTATTATTATAAATTTTTTAATTTAACATCTTATTTTACAAAGTAGATACGAATCTGCCTAACAAAATTTGAAGTATCTAGATGTAATAAAAGAATGTCATTAGGTACCCATTTACTTAAAACTAATTTTCAAAATACTTTTACTAATTAATATAATATCAGACAGCTTTCCTAATTAAAAATAACAAAAATAAACATTAGTTTTGAACTTTTTACATTAATTTTTAAAGAAAATAAAAAAAGTCGGGAAATACCTACTTTATACAAACAATTTTAATAAACAATTGATATTTATTTTGTACCTTATTCTTATCAAAACAAAAGTCATTTCTGTAAGTAGGATAGAGGCTTTACACAAAAACTTCATTGACTGTATATAAACCTCTCTTATTTTCAATTTGTGGTTCTTTACTTTTTCTAAAAATAAAGGGATCCCTAATATCGACAAAACAGAGGGTTATATCGACACTTTAGAATAATTTAACATACTGTAAATGCTATAAAAATAAACACATTGCCGGATAAAACTAAAGACCTCAAAAATGATTTCGCTATAATAAAATATATTTTTAATATGTTTTTATTAAAATTGTAAAGCTTAAAAAAAGTAATTTTTGTAACCACACCTTAGGATGTAATATCAACACAAATTTGCACAATATATCGACATACGAATGAACCTTTTATCGACACACAAATTTTCTTTAATATAACACAATGTGTCGATATTATATCAGTACATTAAAAAAGCTTTTCTTTTTTTTAAACAAAATTAAAAAACAACACCCGAATCATGTAAATAAAATTTTTTTTTTTAAATTTCTGTGTAAGAACCTTATTATCGACGGTAATGTCGATATGATATATCGATTATATGATTTCTTTTTGTTTTTTTAATAAAATTTAACCCTATCCTAACAACCAGGATCAATTTTTTTATACGTAAATATAAAATTATTTTAGTTATATTAGTTCAAATCTTAGCTGCTTCTTAACACCATTAACAAGCGAACACGCCACATCAAGCACTTTTCGTCAACTGTCACAATTTCCCGCTAAATGCAGTGCTGCCAACATGTGCGCAAATAATTACTTTTTTTTTATAAAATAGACTTTATTCAGGTGCAAGGTACCCCGATCTTATTATTTAAAACAAACCGAAAAACTGTCGATAATATGTACACCCACCCTAATTGAATTTTAACTTTTCACCATACCAAAACCTAACTTGTAGATTATTGTATGCAGTGGCGGATACAGGATGTCCGGGGGGGGGGGGGGGGCCAAGGAAGGAAAAAATCACAAACCAATTTTTTTTTGCGGGAGTTAATAAGAATAAGCTTTAAAGTTTGCCACTAAGTGCAAACAAAATGTGCTGTAGGCGAAAATTTGAACAAAATCAGTTAAATTTTGCGTCAAAATTTGAAAAATGATAGTTTAGCGAAATTTTTTAAAATATTTTATATTTGGTAAAAATTTGCGGCCTATGCATTGGCTATTTTTTTCTGGAACAAAAAATTATAAGCTTTATGTCAAGGAGGGGAGGCGGGCTTCTCTGTGCCCCCCCCTGGATCCGCCAGTGATTGTATGTTACACTCAAGTGGGGTTTTCTCCTTTTGAAAGCATTGCATGTGCATTTCGAAAACACCCGAATGATGGAATGAAGACAAAAAGGGTACTGAACTATACTTGACTAGTTTGTCTGAATACATTTGAGTAAAGCAGGAATTACCCATAACAGACGCGACGCTGTTGATTAAACAGTAATTTGAATCCTGGCGACCGTTTCTAAATCAATGAATGAGCATGCCGACGCCATGGACGACGGAGCTGTTTATTGCGAAAATGGCGGTTTTATTTTTGCAGATTACTATTTTATGGCTGTTTTTTCGTACCACGGAAATTAAAAATATGAATTTCAGGATATCAGCGCACACAGGCGGATTTCACGAAAAAGCTGGTCAAAATCTAAGATCCATTTACAGCCCCCTAAAATTGCATGTAGTAACAAAAAATATATGATTTATTGTTTAAAAAACATAAAGAAGAAAAATTCATTAAGGACCCCGCACAAAACAATAAAATTTGGAACTTTACTAATTAATTAAAATGCTTCCTAAAAAATCGTTGAAACCAGAATTTGGGCTGTACAAACTTTTACAAGATATTGCAATATTTGATTTTAATAATTGTGTAGCTCCATGAAAAAATGTTTTAACCAACATGTAGATATGTAAAATTCGCAATTGCATAAAACAATGTGATATATTTGCAAAAAAAAGTTAATTGAACTTTTTCTGTTTTTTCCGACTTTCGTTATCAATAAAGTATATTGTCTAGCAAGAAAAATACTCTGCCAATATATGAGCCCCTAAGCTCACACAATGTACTACAGTTATAGTGTACGTGTGAGCTAATATAACTAAAAAATTAAATATATTTTATTCAACTTCAGACTCAATTACCTTTCGTTTGATACCACACAAGCCATATTTTGATTAGAACTCTAATTTTTAATATATACCCCCACCCTTTTTAAAAAAAACTAAAATGTATTTTGTTTAACTCCAGACTCAATTACCTTTTGTTTGATACCACACAAGCCATATTTTGATTTGAACTCTAATTTTTAAAATATACCCCCACCCTTTTTTTTAAAATAAACTAAAATGTATTTTGTTTAACTCCAGACTTAATTGCCTTTCGTTTGATTTCACACACGCCATATTTTCAAATATACTCTAATTTTTTTAATCTACCCCCACCCTTTTATTTGGCTTGCGCCGAACAGATATACACACACGTAAACACACCACACAGACACACACACGGACATACGTCACGATAAAATTGCTAAGATACAATATACCAAAATAACATATTTTCAGTGTTATCTTAATTTTTTTTGTTGTCGAAAATAATACCTTCTCTAGCCATTGCTGGGCGAGCCAGGAAGGTAAAAATTAAATCAGAATACATATGACATAATAATTATACTTTTGGTTTACAAAAACCATTGTTATTGAAGCTAAGAAAACTTATTTATTAATTTACACATATTATGTACGTATTTCTTACTGGACAATTTTCGATATACACAAAAAGAAATTTTAACTTTTTTACTCGATCCGCATAACTCCGCAGCTGAAACTGACTTTGTTACTTAGAAAACATATGCATGCACTTAATAGGACCAACAATGTGAATAAAGTTGGATGAATTGAAACATTTAGTCAAGTTCTATTTCAGAAAATGAAAATATAAAAAGTTTTCTGCAACGGTTGCTTTAAACCGGTTAAAAATATTACCAATAAAATAAAAAACAATGTTAAATATGTACAATAAATAGCTACATACCTCCAGATTCAAAATCCATGTTCAAAAAAAATATTTTTGATAATAGGCCATCAACTTTTGTAAACTTAAGTAACACAAATAACATAAAAAAATAAATGGAAGTTTCATCGGTCATTACTATGGCAATTGTTTTTCAAATTAGGCGTGACATGGTCACGGCCAGAGAACTCCAGTTATTTCTTCGATGTCACGGCCTAGCATGATCATCAGTGATTGCACTGCAATTTTACAATAAAACAGGGCTTTTTAGTGTTTAGGGGTTATGGCCAGCTTTTTCTTAAAATCCGCCTGTGTGCAGCGGTATTATTTACTTCTACAAATATCTGAAGTCACACATACTTATTTACAATACAATTTCTCAACATACTATACATATAGAGTGTTATTAAATCTACCTATCTATCTATTTAGCCTAATTCGATCTATCTTTGGACATAGGCCTCCCCCAATATCTTCCACTCTTCTCTGTCTGTCGTCGTGTTCATATATCTAGTTCCCGAATGTTTCTTCAAATCGTCCGCCTATACATTTGTTCCATGGATCATCTTTCTGTCTGATATTAAGACCGGCAAATTTTCATTTTAATTTTGCTATTTCTCCTCTGACATCCCTTACTTTTGTTTTATTTCTTATCCATTCATTCCTTTTTCTATCTGTTAGTTTTACATGTAATATTTGTATTTCCATTGATCTTTGGGCTTTTGTTACCTTATCCATGTTTGATCTTGTTGGTGTCCAGGTCTGGAATTCATAGGTGAATACAGCAAGGATACATTGGTAATACACTTTCGTTTTGAGGTACTGAAGATATTTTTAAATTTGCTAATATGTAGCTTAATTTACCGAATGCTGCTCAGTCCATACTGACTTGTCTCTTGGTTTCAGCTGTTTGGTTTTCTTTTTTTAGTTCAATAATTTTTCCCAGATATTATAGAGATTCCTCTACTTGTTCAATTTTTTCTTGGTTTATTCTGATCGAGATATATTCATCTGTCTTTGGTATGATTTAAGTATTAGTGTAGTTCATCATCATTTTTATTAGTCCTACTTTCTTATCTGTTATTACGGCGACATCGTTAGCATATCGAAGGTGGTTCAAATATTGTCCGCTTACTTTGATGCCTATTTCTTCCCAATCTAAGTTTTTTAAAACATCTTCTGGGGTCTGGTCATTGAGTATCGCCACAATTGAAAGTCAATACTTCTCGCCGCCTCGGGCGTAACATTTTTATTATCCTAAAATTCGCTAGATGACGATTTTGTGAATCTCCACTCACAGTGTGGCTTTTTGGCATCTCTAGCACATACTCTAACTCGGTGCTTTTGTTAATAAAATATATAGTTTGCAAAACATGAATTTAAAATATAGATATAAAATAAAATTTTGCTATTTTCGTTCATATCCTAAAATTCGCGTCGTTTTTTCGAATCTGCACTCAGAGTGTGGCTTTTTGGCATCTTTGTGGTCCAACTATACTGCAACTCGCTGCTTTTCTTGCTAAAATATATAGTTTGTAAAATGTGAATTTTCAAAGTTATGCCATTTTGGTCATATGGAATTATTGTTTACATCTACATTTTGACAAAAATTATCTTTTAAATATTTTTTATTGTCTTTCATTTGTGTTTGTAAGTGATTTATACTGTAACAGGGGCCTATGTATGACAGTGGTACTGTCACCTCAAGTGGCCAAGGCTTAAATGTTGTAAGCTACCAACTTAGGCTACAACTTATATAAATTATAAAAAGATTAAATGTTACTATATGTTATGAAATTTACACGATCTCGAAAGGGAATTTGACGGTTCTTGGAGGAAAAGTATGCTATAAACGCTTTTCTCAATTGTATAACTAATGTAGGATAATCATACATACCTTTTCAATTTTCTTCTTGCAGCTTCACACTTTCACTTCTAATATTTATTATTTAAATATCAATTTTTTTTGTACTATTGAACTTTTGTATTCAAATATTTACACTTCTTAAACTTTTAGGCTTTATAAACCTTTTGTATGTTTGTTGTTAATATATATATTTATCAACATTTTAAACGTTGATTGAATGAGTGAAACTATTTAATCAACTGTTTAATTTACTTAATATTACTGTTTAGGTTTGGGATATGTTATTGATTAAAAATGCCGATTTTAGGGCAACGAATGGTTTGTATTTTGTTGTTAAAATAAACCATAAAACAGATAAAAACATTATTTCAAAACAGTGGAAACAGTAATAAATAAAAGCTTTAAAATTAATAAACTCTAAAAGAAAAGACTAAAATAATTATGAATATTAAAGTTAACAGTTTTATACAATGTTAAAATAATTGATAAATTTCCCCAGTTGAAATAAAACCCCCCTTAAGAAGTGTAAATGAAAGCGTAACGTACCAAGCGAAGTGTAACTAAAAAGTGAGCTCCCTGACAACTTTCGAAAGTTTCTCGTCTCAGTCAAAGCGACCCTGCGCTTGAAGGGACAAATATCTTGGCGTTGATTGGCTAGACTTCTACTCCCTTTCGCCTTGGCGAGAAAGAGATAGACTGCGCTTTAAGCGCTCCACTAAGAGACAAAATAGCAATGCAAGCCAGACTTGAAAACCCGTTAGAAAGTAAAATTACACAGTGTGGTTTTTTTAAATTGAAAATAGTTTAAAATTTGTTTCCAGTTACAAAATAAGAATTATTTTGATGTTAGTGGCTCAAAGGACATATTAGCCGAATACAACTTTTATTAAAATACAGCGAACCTGAAAATATGCCTAAAAACAAGTCGCCGGAGTTGCCATAAATTTTACTTAATCTTAACCTAGTCTTGCATATAATTAATGCTTGTTGATGTCAAAACAATATTTAATGAAAAATCTTTAAAAACTTATAAATGGCAAAAAAACCATTTATATTCAAATCCCGTTTTGTTACAATACTTGTTCGCAATGTAGAAAATAATATTTTTCTTAAATATTGTTTTACAGTTACATGTATTATATAAACAAGTTTAAACATGAAAAATATTATTAAACACAAAGTTAATTAAAGCCGCCAAAACCCTAGTATTAGTATAGTATAGTAATATTCGCAATTTGCAAATAATCATTATCCAGTATTACACTGCTATGCAGAACAACGATCGTGATCAAATAAATCATAGTATTTGACTTTAGATCGAAATTCAATATGTCTATGCTTTGATATTGGTTAATTGTGATTTAAAGCCTGTTGGTTATTTTGCAACTTTGGAGTAGTAGCCAACACCCTAAACCGAACAATTAAATAAAAGATACGTGAAATTTAGTACCCGTGAATTTAAAAAACAAACCAGTTTAAAAATTCCGCTGATTGACGCTCACGTGTCTGATAGCGGATATAAACGCAATAAGCGTTGATCCGGCCTGAAAGGCAGAAGAGCTGTCGTAGGTCACGGATTAGTTTGTTTTTTTTTATATGTAATCGATCTTTTTGTTCTGGTTTCTCTCGCATCTCGGTAGATGGCGCTTCTTGCGAGAGTTTTCTCACTATCTACATAGGATTAAAGACAAAACCGTCTAATTAACTTCGCAAGAGTGTCACATTGACCAAGCAGTGTTTTGAAGAATCCTATAAGGACGAAACAGTAAACTGTCAAGACTTATTAGGTGTGCATTAGATCTTGGACCCCCGTAAAGTCCAGCTTTCGAGCTACCCACGGAAAAGTATGAGAGAAACAAAAACTTGTTTGTACCCGATTAGCCACGAAAAGTTGTTTAATTTTTTTTTGAGTTGTCACATATTGCACTTGTTTGCGGGTATGGGTGTTTTTTTTTAAACGGCCACGTTCTTTTGTCGTAAAAAAACAAAAATTAAAATTAATCACTCGCTATTGTCATTAAGATCACTTTAACAAACAATCAAAATATGTTTCAATCAACCTATAAAGCTTAAAATTATCAGCAAATGCCAGGTGATCCGAACTTACAATCACGTCACTAAGGTCACAAATAAATAAATTAAAGAAAACTGGGCCAATGTGTATACCTTGTGGGACACCAGAGTCCACTTGAATCTCTTCAGAAACCCAATCGTCAATCCGAACCAACTGTGTGCGACCATCATGTGTCAGGACAGCGACTAGGGACACGGCGCGGCCCTTTTCGCAAATCCCGATTTGTCCATACATCATATATCAAACTGATGTACGTGCCCCTTAGGATGCAAGTTTTCTTTCTCTAAGAGGACTTAATTTAGCCTGACACCTCTTTGTCGAGGACAGGGATCTTTATACTGCGTAGCAAGTATACACAGTGGACCCACGCTTTTACACCCCTTCCGAAAGGTGGTTCTGCTATCTAACATCGCTATCGTCCCAGCAGAACTTGGTTATAGACGATAGACTTTTTTCCTTTTCAGCGCAACAGTCGTAGTCTTCGTGAGTTGACTTTAGGAGATTTATGCTGGCGCCATCCTGGTTCCGACTATATGGCATAGCAGGCTCCTGGGTGATTATCCCTGGTTCCTCGGCTGGCTGCGTGTCGGCTCCTGGACTACACCTGCGTATATTCTCGACGTTCAAGGTCAACTTATATTTTTTGCGTGCATCGCATCGCATGCTTATTCGATGACGGCTGTTGAACGCTGAAGTGGGCGACAAGGCGACAGATTTTTTTTGTTTTTGCATCGTTCGAGACGCGAGCCTGGTACCTTCTGCATGTGAAGCCGACGACCATACCACGGCACTACCCTGTCGTCCAAAATGTGTCACGAAACTATGTGCATCAGTATCACCCAACCGCATGGTCCTTAACTTGTTCAACAAGTCTACAGTACACTAATTTTGAAAAAAAGGTAAAATGCTTCAAAGTTATAGAGGAAAAATAGTCTTTAAGGTGCCCTATTTAAAGAGGTGTAGCTTGCTTGTAGGATACACGGTAAAAATTTAGAAAACACGTTCTTTTCTTTAATAATTTGTATAATGTTTGTTTGAATTAAAATATTTCTTTTTAGTTCAACGCAGCATTTAATCTTGAAATGAGATTTTATTTTTTTCTTTAATTGTTTTGTTTCAGCATACTCCATTTTGTAACAAAGCAAATTGTCTTCATATAAGTAATATTTTGCTTCCAGAGAAAACGGTGCCTTGGATTAATTCAGTTCCAATTTATAATAAAACAATTTCTGTTTCACATTAAAATAAAGGCGCAAGATGATGTTTTGTGCAATACCAAAAAATATTCTCTTGGTGAATAGGAAAGCACAAATTATTTTACTTCACAGCAATTTGCTTTGATCTAAGACAATTTTGTTTACCGTGTAACTTCCTCAAATGAATGCTGCTAACTTTTGTATCACCCTGTATGTTCAATTCATGCAATATATTTTTTTTTCTGTATAGGTATGTGTGTCATCTTTAATTTTACATTCCTAAAAGTTGCGAATTCTCCATTCTTATGCAGATGCAAACTTTAAATTGCCTCTTCATTTTGATGTCGCACTGCGTATGTTACATATTTTTCCTTTTTCTCTGTTACATTGTATGTGGGAAATACAGCGGAAAAGTAAATTCATATGTCAATCACAAACTTTTTAGTATGGTTATTTGAAAATTTCAGTCAGGATTTTTTTGTGAATTGATGGAGATAAAGTAAATACCATTTTGATTGGGCGATAATACACACCCTGCATGACATATTTCAATTTATAAAAAATGCGTAAAATTTTTGAAAGAAAATCCTGAAAAACAGGAAAACGTTGTTGGGACGGACTCAAAATCATGTACGATTGTTAATACTTATTCTAGCTGAATATAACCGGATGAGAAAACGACCCTACCTGCTTAAAAATACAGGCCACGACCCTGAAAAAATCAGCTGTTCTCGGGGGGCTGACTTTTACATTGGGTCTTACGGGAGGTCAGAATTCTTTCTATGATATTTTCAAATTGGCACTACAGATTTCCGCGAAATTTCAGTGAAATATTCTCAGACGCCATCCCGATATTTCACCATATTGTAAGGATGCAAGATGATTAAAAGGTTAAAATCTTCAAGATTTAGCATTCCTTATTTAGAATTCAAATTACCCGCCATGTACCGCATGCCAACTGCTATATTTGACATGTATTTATGACTTTGTCATCTGTTTTTGCCATGGCATTTGTTTTTTACAATAAAGTTCATTTAGAATCCAAAAATACCAGCGCTAATCTATTTAAAACAAAATTACACAACAAAAAAATAATTTTTTGATGTTGTAATTTTTGTAAGCACATGTAAATAACTATATTAAGTTTTAAAAGTCTGCCGAGTACCGAATATATACAAATAGATGGACACATTCGCTTCAGCTTTAAATTAAATTTTTGTGTGATCTAATGAAGCGGCTCTGAAAAACTTAGGATAACTAATGAATTGTAGATTTCTCCAGGGTTAAGTCCTTGTACCATTGTTAAAGAAGAAGAAACGAAAAGTCCTGCTTACTTCACAAATATTTTATTGTCTAATCACGACGCGTTTCGGTTTTTAAAAAACCATTATCAAGTGGTCTGGTAGACAGTTAAGAATCATCTTTGAAACAAATGAAAAACTGGAACACACAAAAATAAAAAATTAAAAAACATTTAAAACAGTCTAAAACAACATACAGATTAAAAATCAGTCAAACGGACATAAACACGTAATTTTAATAAAATACAATTAATTAACAAAGAAGATATATCTTCAAACGCGTCGTGATTAGACAATAAAATATTTGTGAAGTAAGCAGGACTTTTCGTTTCTTCTTCTTTAACAATTAGGATAACTATTCATTAAAAAAAAATTTTTTGCAAGAATATAGTAAAAACAATCTCAAAACCGGCTTTATTTAAAAAAAAAATCAAATATTCATGAACCGTCATTCCAACTTTATTATTTTAAAGACAATCAGCTGGGTCGTGAAGTGACCATCAAAAAAAAATTAGCCCCCGATGTGACGTCAACAAAATGGAGGAACGTGGCCCGTCCATTTTGATAGCCCTGGTCACTACATATTTATTTTTTTAAATAAGTAGCTTATACTTTGTCTTTCATTTGGAGAAATTGCAAAAAATACAAAAGATAATTTTGCCTCGTTTTAATATACATATACTCTTATGTGCAGCGACCACTCAATTTGGCGTTTTGTCCACTTTTTACTTTCCTAACCCTCGTAGCAATGGCTAGAGGGGGTATTATTTTCGACGAAAAAAATTTTTTTTGAGATAACGCCAAAAATGTGTTAGATGTATTTTGACCTATCCTAGCAATATCGTCGTGAACTCTATCTGTGTGTGTGTGTGTGTGTATATTATTTCTGTCCGTAACACAATAGCTCCTAAATCGCTAAACCGATTTTGATAAAATTTTTAGGTAAAATAGTGTAATAAGTGTAAAATCCATTAATGACAGTTTTTTGACAATTAAAAACTTAAAAAAATGCTAACTTTTTAACGGAGCATCCTATCAATTACAGTGTTTTTGGAATATAGTAGACTATGTTTTGGTCAATAATTTGTATTATAACAAAAAATTTTATAGGAGCTTTCGTTTCTGAGATATTTATATTATATACAAAAAACTGTTTTCAAGGCTAATATTAGTTTAAAGTGTCCTCACACACGCTATAGAGTCTTATCTTTAATAAAAAATATATTCTGATTCGCGTAGGTGGCAGCAAAATTCTAACCGGCCCATTTTACAGACGAGAAAATCCATAGAGGCCATTTGCATGCATAAATCAATTCAGACTCCAACAGTGGCCATACGAAGTTGACATTTCGAATTAATAAGCCAAAATGGAGAGGTCATTTTGCCATCGCATCGGTCGATTGGTCGTCGCGCGACGTCCATCAAGACATCCGGCTGCAGAATATTAACTGTGATATAGATTTAAAAAAATCTAACTTTCTTAAGGAAAATTGTAAAAAAGTCAAGTTGAGAAAACCAAACAAGCTAACCCGCAAGAAGCGCCATCTACCAAAATACAAGACGAACTAGAACAATAGCAGGCGAATAATAAACTGCTTTATGTCACGAGTGGGTTTTAACGTGACGTAACACAGTTTAAATTAAGTTTATGGTTTTATTTAACAATAATAATAATTACTACTTACTTTAAATAAACCTTGCTAATAAATCCTCTAGATACGCTCGTCTTCTGAATACTACGTTACGTTGTCAGCTTACAACTAACTGCTAAACTCTTTTGGAGCTGCTTTTATTAAAAACCGTTTGCCATTGATAGGATATCGAGATGTGTTTTGTTTCTTATATAAACTTTGTCGATGACCGGTCAAATGCTTATTGCTTTTAATTCCGTATATAGCTTATTCCACGTTTTAATACAAATTGAACTATATACAGAAGTTCATTTCCTTAGATTATTTAAGGTTAATGTGCACTTGCTTATAAACGTAACTTGTCCCAATTAATAGGACATTATTTTCTATCCTAACTATATTAATATTTTATTTCAATAGATTTGCGTAGTACATATCATCAGATTCCTATTTTAGAAAGTGAACAAAATACTGGATTTGACGCTTGTGGTAATTTATATCAATTCACAAGAATATCCTTTGAGGTTACAAATGGAGTAGTTTGCTTCTAGCGAACAAGAAACAACATATTACAAAACGAAAATCTAGCCGGCATGTACGCATTTTTAGATAACGTTACAATTTGAGGAAAAAGCAAGGATGAACACAATAAAACATTCGAAAAATTTATAGATATTGTAAGAGAGTACAATCGATAGCTAAATGAAAACTGTAAATTCTCAATGAAAATTATTAATATACTGGGATAGAAGAAAAAACTATTAAATCAAATGCTGAAAAGATTCAACCCATTATTGATGTTAAACAATTCTCAATGAATAAAGGACAGATATAAGCATTTTAGAGTTAAAAAAAAGACGTTATTAATGCAGTTGTAACATTTGTTGACGAAAAAGCGTCATTTACCTGTAGTATTTTTCTCAAGAACTCTGTCAAAAACAGAAAAAAAAACATTCTAGTGTAGATAAAGAAGCTTACGCAATAGTAAAAGCTATATGATGAAGACACTATTTAACGGGACGTTACTTTTGGTTAATTACCGATAAAAGATCTGTGCTTTTATGCTTGACAGTAAAAGTGCATCAAAAATTAAAAACGAGAAAATAATCCAGTGGAAAATAGAGTTATCCTACTTACAGTCGAAACTGATGCTTCGGAGTTTACTATTGGTGCTCATTTGGCGCAATCAGGTTAACCTGTAGCATTTTTCTCAAGAACTCTATCAAAACCAGAACAAAAACATTCTAGTGTAGAGAAAGAAGCTTACGCAATAGTAGAAGCTATAGGATAAAGACACTATTTAATGGGACGTCAATTTAGGTTAATTACTAATAAAAGATCTGTGCTTTTATGTTTGACAGTCAAAGTGCAGCAAAAATTAAAAACGAGAAAATAATGCGGTGGAAAATAGAGTTCTCCTACAATAAATTTGATATTATATATAGACCAGGAAATTAAAACCTTGTAGCAGACACGCTTTCAAGAATCTCCGCTACAATTCTACCATCCACTTCTGATAAAAATTTCAAAGGACCATTGCCTTCTAATAATTGAAACAAATATTAATTAGACATTGTAGATAAATACTCTAGATTTTCATTCGCATTTCCATGTTCTGATATGTCTTCTTTAATAGTGATCATTTGTTTGAGTCAACTTTTTGCAATATTTGGTACTCCAGAATACATTCACATAGCTTCTTTTTTATCCGACAATGTCAAATCATTTCTAACTACTCATGTTGTTGCCTCAAGTGGGACGATAGGATATAATATAATCGAGATGGAAATGGACAGTGTGTGAGATATAATAGAACAAATTGGAAGTCTATTCAATTAGAAATTAAATCTAAAAATTTTTGTCACTACCATAAGAATATAGTGATGTTAAAACAACTAATAAAGCTAATCATTCTTTTAAATACAGTTTGGAAAACGATATTTTTAAAATATTATCTAAAGAAAATACTACCGAACCAAATTCTATTGACGAGCCTCCTAATCCTACCACTCCAAATTTTATTGATAACCCTACCATTCTATCTAATTTTCCTGAAAACATTCAATCCCTTCAGGTTTCGGAAAATAGAAATCGTAGATTTCAATAATATCTTCAAGATTATGTTAAAAATTGAGTGAAGTCGAATGTTGATTACTCTGTTTGTATTAGTTTACCTGCTTTTTATATTTATATTGTCTAATTATGTTATTATGTTAGTCATTGTTAGAAATGGTATACTAGAATATTTTATTATAGTGTTGATTGGTTGGAAGGGGTCAAGTTAAACAAGAAATCTTTTTGTTTCTGCACCGACGTTTCGGCCCTTTATTGGGCCATCCTCATGGCATGAAAACTTTAGATTTCTTTTGTCAAATTTATAGATGTAAATGTAGATTTTACAAACATTTTTGGTATTCTAATAATTTTCAATATTATTAAAAATAATATATTGTTGTTTTATTATAATTTCTTCTCAGCTGGCAACGGAATTTATTTCTGAAGGTTTCTATTATTACATTAATATTACAACATTGGCAAACTTTGGATGGATATTCCAAACCTCCTGATGCTAATCCAAAGGTTATATCATTTAAACGTTGTATGGAAGATTGTCCTCTATAACGTTTGGTTCTAAAAGCATTCCACCAAAGTCCAACGCACAAGTAATTTGTGCGACGTCAATCCCTAAAAATTTTGGATTTGTTTTGAAATATTATTGATGAACCCAACTGTAAATGTGATTAAATGCAAGCAAATAAATTCATTCGCTTTTCCCAGCACCGTTTGCCCACGTGGACCAAACGTAAGCAGAAAAATTAGTTTTGTTTTGCAATCGTTTGCTTAAATTCATTCGACCGTTTTTTTACATTTGCTTGCCGCACCTTAATTTGATTTTAAATTGAAACTGGAATTTCAGTTCTGATCAAAATACGAAAATAAACAGCTTTAGATTTAATAAATTTGTTTCTGTTTTAACAGTTCACCTTAAACTGGTTTAATGTATAATGTTTTTCGCAAAAATGCCAAAATGCGTCGATTTCCTCACAAGCTTATAAAAATAAACTTTAGTCGGCATTTTAATTTATTATTGTTTTTTAAATCAATTAGTTAAAGCAATCACATACGACTAGATGACTTATTATTAATACATTTATTTTCTCTCCTAGAATACATAATCTAATCATTAGACATTTTAAATTAATAAATATCAAGACAAATATCTCTACAAAATATTATTTAATTTAAAAAATAATATAATTGCCCATTATTTAGAAATTTTAAATAAAATGTCTTTGGGGACATATTTTAGCTTTTGCAGTTTTTGATAATATTTTAAAATATATTCACTTATCGAAATTTCGTATACGTTAAATGACTCAGTGTTTTTTTAAGAAACCATTTTGAGTAAACATAGTTCACGTGAAGGGTTATAAAAGTTTACTCTTTTTTAAAAAAATTACACTCCATTTTAAAAATAAATATAAATTTTAATTTTCTCATTTAAGATCCTTAAAGCAGTTTTAATTTCATTTGAGGTCTTCCCCGACTTCTTTAATTTTCCCAAGGTCCCCAGTTAACAAAACATTTGTTCTATCGATCGTCTTTTTGTCTGATATTATGACGGCAAACTACAAAATTTCTCTGACTCCCTTATTTTTGTTTTATTTCTTATCTATTCATTATTTTCTTTATATCTGTTAGCTTAACATGTAACATTGGTCTTTTCATTGACTTTTGAGCTTTTGTTATCTTATCCATGTTTAATTTTGTACAAGTGTTCTGGTCTGGGATCCATAGGTAAGAACAAAAAGGATACATTGGCTATACAATTTCGTTGTGAGGTACTGAAGATACTTTTTAATTTTTAATATATAGCTTAATTTACCGAATTCTGTCAGGCCAATCTTACTTGTTTCTTGATTTCAGCTATTTGGTTTTCTTTTTTTCGTTTAATAATTTCTCACAGAAATATATATTTGTTTCTCTACTTGTTCTATTTTTTCTTTGTTTATTCTGATCGTGATATTTTTATCTGTGTTTGTTATGATTTTAGTTTTAGTGTAGTTCATACTCAAGCATTTAGTCTTAGCGCTGTATCCAGTTCTTCCATCATTTTTAATAGTTCTTCTTTCTCATCTGTTATTAAGGCGATATCGTCAGCATATCTTAGGTAGCATTGTCCGCTTATTTGGTTTTTAAAAACATCTTCTAAGGCCTGGTGAAATAGTTTAGGGGATATTGTGTCACCCTGTTTGACACCTTTTCTTATGTGTTTAAACTTATTAAAACGTTAAAAATAACTATATAGTTATTAAGGCAACTGATTAAAGAAACAATAATTTTTTTACCTTTATAATAAATAATTAATATATTCGTTTTAAAGCCAACTTTAAAACGTATTGCTTCTTCTAGAACATTGCTACCTCAAGGAAGATTTCAGGGATAATTTAGACACAAGTAATAAATAAAATAACACAGTTTGTTGTTTTCCGACGAACGAAATAATAGTAGAAATCTTCTATACCACGCTTGTATTTGGTACTTTATGTAAATTTAAATTTTGCGAAACAAAACAAAATTAATTTTTGATTATTAATTATATACAGTTAATTTCATAATTCATATAGTGCTAAAAATTATTATTATTGAAAATGTGGGTACTTAATCAACAAAATAAAAATTAATATGCTTATAAAAGCATAATTTAAAAATAAAAATTTACCTACTAAAGAGCACATTTATTTAAATTTTTAATTTTATTAAAATACAACAAGGTAAGTACATACAGTGTATATCAAGGGATAAATATAATAAATAAAGAGTGCAATTCTTATCTTTGTGCGGTGCGAAAAATACTAAAACGCTTCTGTCAGCTAACACGCCCCAAATCTTTTTGACGATAAAACAACCAGCCGTGTCCGTAAAACTGTCCCATTTATCCAGGTGGAATTTCCTCAATACGTTAGGATGTCTAGTCTATATTCTTGCGGTTGGTCTAAGTGCCAGAGTCGGTTACATAGTATAGGAGCATGCTCGCGCAAATCTACATGTACCTCATCATTTCTCACAACAATTTGTTAAATTAAGAAAGGCAAAATGATGACGACATTTGGATAAGCAACCAAAGACATAACTAGCGCAAAACAGTTTGTGAGAGATCTAAATATTTCAGAGAGTTTCCTATTTGGAAAACAGGCAGCGCCTTTTTAAGCACAAGGTCTGATATTCAACAAATCAAAACCAAATGGCCAAAAACTAACCCTCACAAGTAATAGGTATTTTCCTATCAAGTGTGGAAAATCCGGGACTGCCTAGTTGACCGGAAGACGCAGGAGTTCGGTCAAAGCAGTTGGATTGTTGAAAAAGATTTTCCGTTAGCGTTAGAAACAATTGTTTTTCTACAAACATGAGGAAATAAAAAACATTCAGAAACATTATTTTAATTAATACTAGTAATTTATTATTTTGAAAATTTAAATTCTATTAATATTGTAATTAATAATATATGTACAATTATTTGCACTGAAATTAATGACAGATGCCATTTGGCTTCCTGATGGCATCGGCAGGATCTGTTATGATATTGATACTTGCTGTGGGGAATTAGGACAAAATCGCCAGAGGCAACCTTAACATCAATTGCCGACAATATCTTTTTTGCTTTCAATGGATTCTTCCACGTACACCTCAGCAACTTTGGTTGAAAGCCATCCCCCATGACGTTTGAGATTTGTGATGTCTACACCAGCATCTGCAAGCGTAGTCACAGGAGATCTTCTGTAGTAATGTCCAGTATATTGCTCGGGATTTGACAGTCTCAAGAAAGCTGCGATGTCGGAGGGCATTTTTCCAAAATTATTAATTCCCACACACTGGGCAGTACATCGTTCATTTTGATAATTACCAAAAAATCTTTGGTGCGTAGTATCTTTTGGTCTTCAAGCAACGTACTTTCGAATAACTTAAGTTTTTCTCGCCAGTGATCGCAAAGCTTCTGCTGCTGCTGTGCCTTCTTGTCTGATATTTTATTCAAAATCAAACATTGTTCTGTTTTTAAATTTTCGACTGTTAAATTTGTCAACTCTTTCCTTCTACATGCGCCGGCTATGCCAATAATCGTGGCTACTTTCACTTGAAGATAAGTGTGATCGGGTGCTGTAGTTAAAAAGACTTCCATTTGGTCTGCACTAAAGATTTTTGATTCTTTTCGGTCTATTCCTGACCATTTTCTTTTTAAGGAATGCAATTAGTTTGAACATTTTACTCATATCAACATTTTTCTTGAGATTAAACATGGCTTTCAGCATGGAATACCTTGATCATAAAGTGGGTGGTGCGCATGTTGTCGAGAACTTTGCAAAGTATGCCAAAAAACCTGTTTTTTTCAAAATTTCTGTTACCTTTTTCGATGCTCCATTTACAGAAGTGCTTTTTCGACTTTTCAGGTAACACATCCGCTTTGACCCCTTCAACTGCGGTTAAGATGTCTTCTGGAATGTCTTCCATATTTTCCAGATCATTTTCTACTACTTTCTAGCTCATTTTTATTTTTTGTTGCGCTGTTGATAAAAAAAGCAAATCTAGAAGAAACAAACACGTCACTTTGAGAATAAATAAGCAATTGTCGTTCATAGCAACCAAGTATATCAAAGCCACTAATGCAGCTAGTATACCAGTAATAATGCAATATACAAGTTTTTTCCACACTAGTGCGGAAAAGCAGAATTTTCCAACTAAAAAAAATCTAGAAAATCATATTTTCCGCACGCTTGTAGAAAAAATATTTTACTACTCTATTCAAAGGATCGTCATTTTAAGGTGGGTTTAGAGAAACTCCTGGCTGGAATCGGAGTCTTATCCTAATCACAACTGCGCAAAAATATTGACGGAAGCAGTCTTTGTCGACTTGGCTAAAGCATTTGATACAGTTCCACATCAGTTGTTATTGGAAAAAATTAAGAAATACGGCTTTAGGGGAAAAATATTTGATCCTTTAAAAAGCTATCTGAGTGACAGAATTATGTACAGAAAGATTGGTTGTTTACTAAGCGATGCGATGTTAACTACGGTGTACCTCAGGGGATGATGTTGGGTCTAGTTCTTTTCATCCTCTATATACATGGACTGTTGAGGATTAAAACAGCTGAACGCTTACTACTGTCCTTTGCTGATGATATCGTCGTTTTGTTTAAAGACAGAACTTGGGACGATATTATATTGCAAGAAAAGCATGAATTTTACAAAATAAAAAAGTGGTTTAACCATAACCTCCTAACTTTAAATTTTGAAAAAACTAAATGCATGTTTTTTTCGTGTTAGTAGCAAACTACTAAAAATATTCAAGGTATAACAGTTAACACTTTTTGTATGACTGCTAGAAAGTCTATTAATTATTTGGGTGTAAACTAGGTTCTGGTCTTCGTTGGCCATCTTGCCAAAATTTATTGAAAAAATATAGATGTTTTGTTGTAAATGGTTTTAAAGGAACTTTTTTGATGAACATAAAGTAGGCACTTTTCGAGCTTAGTGTAAATGAACCCTTAGTCAGCTAACTAAGCACTAGAGCTTTTGTTAAGGGCAGCAAATTTAGTTATGTCTAAGTTATTTGTAATAACCAAAATATGATGGTTGATGATCTAACGAAGAAAAATTAATGGATTTAAAACGATATGATGTGGATAGGATAATATATGCTCATTTGAGTACAGTAAGCTGAGGTCCTTACTAATCTGGGTAATTATTTTATTATTAAATGTATACTGCAATTCTTCACAAACAGAAACTGCAAAGTTTAACAAGAATGTTAGGATCGTCTAATATGCGTTATATTGTCGGAAATCGTCTCAGCAGACTAGATCGCAAATATCAAAAATTTAAAAATATTATTTTGTCAAATCAAAGATAAATTCATATTGTTAAATTAACAATACCATTAATAATGCCCCATAATGCAGTACAGTTTCTTCTTTTCTCAAATAGAAGCTTTAAAATTAATACCTATTTAATAGCAGTTTGCAGGAGTTTTCTCTATGGAAATTTGTCTGGACAAAAAAACGACCAACAGAATTTAATAGGTATATAAAATAAAATAATTTTGAAAATATGGCCTTATTTATTAGGTCGTTCGAGTCAGCCTGGTAGTATTATAAAATATCTTGATAAATTAACAATATTAATCAGGCTATAGTTAACATTACGATATTGTCAACTTTAACAAACCATTTGTTTGTGTATATATAATAATATTAGGGACTTATTGGAGTAAAGCCACAGAATAATAGTGTCAGGCAGTATTTTGACAGATCTACATTGCCAGCTGACAGTTGATCATTTAAAATTGACATACCAAAGTTGAATTTAAAACAAAGTCGTTGATTTATCTATAACTAAAGTCGACAGTATTTATTTCAGTTCGTATAGTAAACAAAATCCTTATGTTAAAAGATTAGCTGTCATATTCCAATGCAAAACTGTCAAAATACGGCCTAACCCTATTAGTTCATAGCTTTGTTCCAATAAGTCCCTATTATTTGTTTAACTTAATTGAATATTTTTTATTTAACAATATTTAACAATATTATTTTTTGTGCATGTAACTAAGGGTAAGCTGTAGTATGATTGCCCCAGCAGTGCTGCTGGATGCAGCAGAGGCATCGCATTCCGTCGCCAATTTATAGGGGCAGTTACATTAGCATTGCAAATGAGGACACATCGGAATGACGTGCCCCCCCATTACTGCTGATAACATCCAAACTACTGACCTGCCTCCCGAGTAGGCCAGGAGGAAACCTTAAATTTAAATAAATTACTCTATACTATAATAAATCTCAAAAACATTAAAAAAATGCATCTTAATTTAATGTGTAGCTTTTACCATATCTTTTGGGTTTTTTTCTTTTGTTAGCAGAATTAAACAAATTGTGGAAATTAAAAAAAAATCTTCCAAGTATTTTTTGATCAACTTAAAATCTGACTTTATTTTTAATTTTCAGAACCAATATAAATTTTAATTAAAAAAAAATATTTTTAAAAATATTTGAAATTTAAAATTTTTAAAAATTACAAATATGTATTTTGTTATTATTGTATTTTGTGTTCCAAATATCCAAAATTTTTTACCAAGCTTCTGAAAATTTTTAAAAAGTTTTAAAATTTAAAATGTTAACTTTTTTTAAACTTATTTTTTCTTTAAATTTCAAAATTTAAATTTTTGTTCTTGTGTCAGCAGAGTTATAGAAATTGTGGAAAATTGTTTTAAAAATCTTCTAAATATTTTTTGACCTGCTAAAAATTTGGCATGCTTTTCAATTTTCTGTGCTAATAAAAAATGTTTTTAGATTTTAATTTTTTTTTTTTACCGTAAGGTCATTGTTTATGTTAAATAATGCGTCAGTAAGTACCCGTAAGCTTTCAGAATATATTTTTGACAATTTGATTTATTATAAAAGTTACAGGGCGTTATAGCAAAACGTCGTGAATTGCCCTTGTGTTGATAATGATAAATTGTTTTGTTTGTAACGAGCAAAATGCTCGCTTGCGATTAACAGGCATCAACGATGACAACGAGGATAGAATGTTGAAGATCCGATATCAGGAACCTACTGCATTTGCAAAGTTGGAAGCAGGACTCTTGGAGTTTGCGCTCACGTAGCAGGTGTGATATGATATCTTGGATATGCCCGTCACGAACCTGTAGTTCACTATCCCAGAGACAATATGTTTTTAGCAGCCCTAGATGCAGCTAACAGAGACTTGAACTAGGGTTTTAGTATTTAGTGTTAAGACTAGGTTATGTTATACTTAACGTAATCTTTATAAAAGTGGAATGTTTGTCGAATTTCAGTTATGTTATGTTTGGTAACGTTTATGCAAATCCATAATTGCTTAAAATACTTTTAAAATCCGTCTGATCCATCTGACTGTCAAAATAATCTTCCCGGTACTTTGCACTGTTACTCAGATTGCACTCTAAATGCACGTGTTAAAAGTTGTATGATGTTTCTCTGTATATAGATCTATCAAAAACTTGACAATTTGTCAGAAAAAGGTTAGATAAATATACAGTAGCGTTAAGTTCACCATATATGGCACTGATCTATATATCAAAAATGTTAATACTTTGAAGCCGATTTCTGGTTTACTCAGAAGGCTCAAAAAATGTCGTTTACAAAAAATGCTTGTTTAAAAGAGGAGAATAGCATATTATAATATAAACAAAATCTGATGGGCGCCAAGAATAATGGGCCCAGTGCCATATCCTTTCTAAAAATTTTAAATGATTTTTTTTAATTCTCAAATTTTATTTTCTATATTACACAAATTGTGGAAAATTGTTATAAAATCTTTTAAATATTTCTTGATTGGCTTAAAATTTGGTAATTTCCTATTTTTTTAAAAAACATTTTATTTTTTTTTTAGTTTTTAATTTTTGTCTAATTTTTAATTTTGTAAGAAAAAGTTTTTTTTTGTTCCATCTTATAAATATTTTTCGAGGGTTTAAAATTTGCCATGCTTTTATTATGTTTTTTAATTTCTAACAGAAATTTGTATGTTTTGTCAAAATTTTCAACTATTTAAGAAGACGAAAGAAAAAAATAAATAAATGGTTCTTATAATGAGCGTTCTACTATTTTATATTATTAATTGTCTTAAAAAGTACCTATTACATATAATGTATATTAAATCTCCTTTAAAAAAAGAAAAAAGAGCTTGGCTCGCAACCTACTCTGTGCCAGTAATATTCAGCTACACTGACCTGCCTACCGTGGGGATTTATTAGACGACACGGGACTATAAGGGAAGGAATTTACCACGGATCTCATTTGAACTCTGAACCTTACTTCATGATTTTCCTGAAACTCTGGGTGGTAAGATTAATCCTCGGCTCGTGACTCACAGATTTCGGTTATTCCCAAAAGCTTGGTCATCCTAAAACTAGAAGATCCTGCACAGTGCACACATCTTTGTTACAATATTATTTTAATAATAAATTGGTAAAAATTTGTTTTTAAGTCACAAGCTTTTATAAAATGCACTAAAAATTCAAAAATAATTTTCTAAAATTCTAATATTATCATAATAATAAAAGCGATGGCCGACTGATGGAAATTTTGACGATGTTAGCACGATAAGATATCCGTTTCAATTAAATATCACTATTTGCAAGAATTAATCTAGCAGAAAAATGCAGAGATACCAAACCCACCCAAACCGACCCAAGATACCCCAGCATTTCTCTGACATAGGTATGGTTGGTAAACATATCTTTGATGACCTGCTATGTTGAATATTCTTTAAGTGTTTAGATCACAAATTTAGATTAACTTATGCTTTGATTTGCGGCCATCGCTTTTATTATTATGATAATATTAGAATTTTAGAAGAGAAATTATTTTTGAATTTTTAGTGCATTTTATTAAAGCTTGTGACTTAAAAAAAAATTTTTACCAATTTATTTTCTACTTTTTAGTCTCAGCTGTCTACTCTATTAAATGAAAATATTTGTTCAATAACAGAACAGAAGTGTTTATTCTAGATTATAATGAAATCGCTGATCGTGAGTTGTTTGGATACTCATTTTTCTACTGGGAGAAGGAGAAGGTGGGGGTATAGGTAGGAATATATTTTTTGTTTGGGCTGTATTGCCATCGGACTTTATGCATATACCAAATTTTATAAAAGTCATTTGAAGTGAAGTGTGTCAAAAACGCATTTTTTATGGAAGGGGTGGGGGGTAGAGGTGGGAGGACATTTTTTCATTATTGTTGTATTTCATTTCATCGAAATCGGATAATGGGAAGTGTGTCAAAAACGCATTTTTCTATAAATGGGGGTGGGGATAGGAGTGGTAGTAGGTGGATATTTTTTTCTTATTGTTGTATTATCATCGGACCACTATGTGTATACCAAATTTTATCCAAATCGGATAACGGGATGTGTCAAAAACAAATTTTTTATGGAAGGGGGTGGGGGTAGGGGTGGGAGGATATTTTTTTCTTATTGTTGTATTATCATCGGACCACTACTTGTATACCAAATTTTATCCAAATCGGATAACGGGAAGTGTGTCAAAAACACATTTTTCTATAGAAGGGGTGGGGGTAGGGGTGGGAGGATATTTTTTTCTTCATGTTGTATTGTCATGGGACCACTATGTGTGTACCAAATTTCATCCAAATCGGATAATGGAAAGTGTGTCAAAAACGCTTCACAAGATTTGATAGATAGTTAGATTAGTTAGATAGTTAGATAGTTAGACAGAACATCTGAAGCTAAATAAAAGCTTGTAATAGAAATATATAAATTTGTTTTAATAATGTTTTATTCCTGGCTGCGTTTCAAAGTTTTAAACTTAAAAAATACTTTTTATCAAAACTACTGTCTGTTTCGATTGTAAAGGAAATGATTTAGTCTGTAAAAACTTAATAATGAAGGCAAGTTTTCTGAAAATCGACTTTTTAGCAGCTTTTTATATTACTTTTTAACAAATGGTCAGTTCCCTTTATTTTTAAATTAATGCTGTAAAGTCCCATTTGACCCAGGTATACATTCAGAATGTGTAATTGTTTAGCAAAAAAATAATGTTATATTAGTTTCTTAGTTATGGAAAAATCCCACGAAACCCCCACAGACTTCCCCCAGACGCCTCTACAACAGGTATTTTCTTAAAAACTAAGCTTCTAACGAAAAAAATTATAATACACCTTATTGTAGATAACTTTATAAATATTCATAACTCTGTGGAAGTTGATTGATTACAAGCTCTCCAGCAGCGTCCATTTTTTTAGAGTGATATAATATGTCTTATATTTTATACTACTACTATGTCGACTTAGAACATTTTTCTACGCTGTTCGACGCCTATTTTTCACCTACTTCGACCCTGACACAGTTTTTTTGATTCATTCATCTTTGGATTGTACTGTTGCCATTCTAGTTTAGGACGCACTATTTTTCTAAGCCCTATTGGTTGCCATCCCAGAACCTGGTTTGGTAATTGGTACCATACCAGTTGTCTTTGACTGATGTCATCTGTTATGCTTCCCTAGATTCCCATTCTGTCTCATTTCTTATATGATCTGTTCTCGATATTCTCACTGATATTCGTATTCGACACTTTCGATTTTTTTTTCTTTACAATCTTTTCCTGTTTTGTTAAATGTTTATACATACTCATTGCATGGTGATATTGTTTCTCCATTGTCTAGTTCACTTGATTCATTTCCAATATATAAGTACTGTGTCTTATCCACGTTTACTGTTAACTCCCACTTTTAGTATTCTTCCGTTAACTTTATTTTATTGCCGATGATACTGGTTTATTGACGGTAGAAAAATCTATTGAAAAATGCATAGAGAAACTTCAGGATGCAGTCACCCAAATTCACAGTTGGACCACAAAGTGGCGAATAAAATTAAATGAAACCAAATCAATTCATGTTGATTTTACACACAAAAATATAAGACACATACAAATAACAATTAACAACATTCCAGTACCATATTCGAATCAGGCAAAATATCTAGGTATGACACTTGATTCCAAATTGCGCTGGAAAGCACATGTTAAGAAAAAAAAAAGAAGAACTTGAGATAAGGTATAGAAAAATGAACTGGCTAATTGGAAGGAAGTCCAATTTAACAATTCATAATAAGTTACTGCTTTATAGACAAATACTGAAACCAGTATGGACATATGGTATTCAACTATGGGGTTGTGCTAAAGAGAGTAACATTCTAGTTGTACAGAGATTTCAAAATAAAGTATTAAGAAACATTGTGAATGCACCTTGGTACGTTCGAAATAGTGACCTTCATCGAGATCTAAAAATCGAAACTGTAGCAGAGACTATAAAAAAGTACGCAAAAAGCCATGAAGATAGACTCCATCGGCATGTGAATGTGGAAGCAATTCAGCTTCTAGACAATACTATGCTAGTTCGACGACTAAAAAGAGTGAAGCCGTTTGAGCTAGTAAACTAAGTGAATTACACATAAAACAAAATAATGCTATAAACACAACACAATTGTGAGTTACAGACTAAACAAAGCGGGGAGAACTGTTGAGTGAACCCTAAGTTTAAATCTGACTTTTCTAGTAAATTAAGTTAAAACAAAATTGCTAATTAGTCTTACTGACTAGATTGTAATAAAAAAAACACAGTGTGTTTGACAAATAAAAAAAAAAACTTTATTTTATAAAATCATAACCCTGCTTAATAAAATCATCGCTAATTATAAAATTGCAAAATAAAATAAAACCGAGATACCAGCCACACACAATGGGGTTGAATTGCGCAAATTTAGGAAACCCTATATTCTCTATTAATAGCAGTCGAACAATTTCGATAAATCACAGTGTCGTTCGACCCTATACACCGGATAATTTTAAATGAAATACAGTCACTGTAGCTGTGGCATAGCTGGATTTCAATTTAAGCTATACCTATGGCATCCAATAATTTCTAACCGAATTAAATTAATTTCTGTCATTGTTAAAAGAATTATGTATTTTATTTACCCGAAATAAATCCAGAAATATCGAAAATCAAATTTTGTAGTAGTTGTTCATTATGGAGTTCACTAAAAATGAGTAAATAGACGCTTTTTGATAGACGCCGAAGTTTTATCCTTGCCTAGCCCGTAGCCTCACGAAACAAATCTAAATTCAAGAAATAATTTCCGACGAATGGAAACAGAGTGTTAGCATCTAACTACATAAAAAAGTGGACCAAATGCAGTGTAAATATTACCATCGAAGTTATTTCTTCGATGATATTACCGAGGTATTGCTCTAATAAGTCACGTCTACAAAATATTCTTAAAGATTCTCCTTCAACGGCTAAGAGATCAGCGAAGACTAACAATGTAGGCTCAGAAGTGGAAGATCAACAAATGATCAGCTATTTACTATACATAAGATTCTAGAGAAATGCTGGGAGCTAAATAAAAACTTACAAAGCCTGTTCATAGACTTTGACCAAGCATATCGCGGTTTCATTAGTGTAAAGTTGTGGGAAGCTTTGGATTAACTTGAGATCCCGCAAAAGCTGATTCGACTATATAGAGCATGTCTAGAGGGAGCGGAAAGTTACATGAATACAGCTAAACATTTCCCATCAACAGAGGCCTGAAACAGGGAGATATTTAACCTTGCATTAGAAAAAGCGGCAAGGACGGTGTCGGCGAATGCTGAAGTATTTGGTCTAGGTGGTCCTAAACTTATTTTGGCATACGCGGATGATATAGATGGAGCAGAGGAAAGCACGGTCAGTGTTAAGGAAAACTTTGTAAAAACAGAAGCCAATAGAATAGGTCTCCGAATAAATGAAGGAAAGACCAAATACCATGCATATCTCCCGCAACCCTGCGTGAGACAGAATCAGACAAAACGTCACATACCTGGATTCAGTGCTAACAGCAGACAATAATATTGTTATTTTTGATAGTTTCTGGGGTGGGTGGGTCTTATTATATCCCTCAGCTACCTTATAAAGGCAAAAAATAAAATTATTTCTATTTTTTTCAACTCGACCTTTGACGGCAAAATTTCATTAGCTCGTTTTCGCCCTTTTAGCTCTTGTTTTCGCTAATCTAAAGGCAAAACTGCTAATTTAAAACGTAGTCCCCTGTACTTAGTTCGAGGCAGGTAATTTAAAATTCATAGAGAAACGCGGTGGTGGGTTTATATACTGGGGTTATACTCATACTACAGTGTAATAGATCCTGTATCAGTGGGTCATTTTAAGCAGTTGTTATTTTTGATTTTAGTAAGACTTGCAGGCCACAAGTATTTTATTTTTGTCTTCAAAGCAAAATTCAAGAACAATAACAAACTCATAAAAGTTATAAAAACTAGGATTTTGTAAGTTACTGCGTTCTTCATAAGGAGGGCAGTATTGCCCAAGCCTTATTTCCCCAACTACATACCTGGTATATGTTCGATGATTATGGCCATAACAATCTTGTTTCAAGAGTGAACAGACTGGTTTGAATCAAAGAAGACTGTGGTTATACCACAAGCATCGCTGATACACGCAACACAGTGGTTGTTGTTGCTAGATACAAAGTTAATGTTCGCACATCAACAGGATTTACTGGAAAGTAATCAATCAGAACGATCTCGTTTTAAAATCTCATTAACTTGTTTATGTCACAATAAGAGGTAATAGTTTATTTCAGATTAAGAGGTAATAGTTAGTTGGTTTATGTAAAAACAAAATCGACCTCAATAAATACGTAAAGATTACTGTAAATTTTAAAAACTACCAAAATAACAGCATAAAGAAAGTCAAAGTGCAATGCAGATCTATGATGATATCTAGAATAGATTTTTTTATAAACTAAAAATAGTAAACGGCAGTTGTAGAATTCTAGTTTAAAATCCAAAAATCCATGAATACAAAGAGATTAATAATAGAGGATAGAGGACTGTTAAAAATACTCTGCCAATATATGGGCCCCTAAGCTCACACTAGGTACTATAGTTATAGTGTACGTGTGAGCTAATATAATTAAAAACTGAAATATATTTTATTCAACTCCAGACTAAATTACCTTTTGTTTGATACCACACAAGCCATGTTTTGACTTAACCTTAAATTTTTGAAATCTACCTTCACCCTTAAAAAAAACAAAAACTATAATGTATTTTGTTAAACTCCGGACTCAGTTACCTTTCGTTTGATGTCACACACGCCATATTTTCACTTAAACTCTAATTTTTGAAATATACCCCCACCCTTTTTTTAAATAAATTCAAATGTATTTTGTTTAACTCCAGACTCAATTACCTTTCGTTTGATATCACACACGCCATATTTTCACATAAACTCTAATTTTTGAAATCTACTCCCACCCTTTTATTTGGTTTGTGTTCGGTTGATTTTGTTCATTTTTAAATGGGACCATCTCGACCCATGACCCAGCCTAGGTACCAAATTTCAATAAAATCGGCCAAGCGGTTTTTGAGTTATGCGCGTTGGTCGTTACAGACAGACAGACAGAGAGACAGACAGACAGACGGCGCAACAAAAAAGTTTCAAAATCATCTGAAACGCAAAGATATATAAAAATTTTTGAAATCGGAGCAAATTTTTTTCTCGAAAAAATTAGGATCACCATAGCTCACACTACTATAGTATAGTATATGTGTGAGCTAATACTATAGTATAGTATATGTGTGAGCTAATAAAATATACCAAACAGCATGTCCACATACATTCGAAAACTTTTTATACTGAATCAGTAATCTGTTTTTTTAATAGATATATGCGGGGGTGCGAAAATTCCATTATTGTTTGAAAAATTACGAGTTAGTGAGACAAAGTATATGAAGGGATATATTGTTAATTGTGCAAGAAAGATAAAGCAAACGGCGTTCATCTAATTAAAAGTCGGCTAGCCAAAGCGTAGTAGCCAGTCCTTTGGCTATCATTTTCATGTACTTTTAAACTATATATAATAAGTTTTCTAATTTCCGATTTAAATTTCCCGCTAAAACGCTCATTTCCAGCATGGCGTTGCAATGACGTCACAGCGCAGTAAACTCGCGGACAGATACACTGCATTCAAATGTTTATTTGTTTTTTGTCTGTGTTTTTACTGTTTTGTATGTAAAAAATGTCCTATAAGTGGTGTGTAGTACCTCAGTGTTGGAACACTAGCATAAAAACACCTGAAAAATCTATTTATTCCTGTGCCTACAGCAGTAAAATAACGGAAAAAGTGGCTAGAACTTGCTTGACGAGACCCAAGGGCCTTATCTAATACATCTTCACTTTACATTTGTGAAGATCACTCACTCACACTCACGTTGTCTATAATATATATAACTATTTCGTAAATGATGATGAAATTTTTGAGGATATGTTTATTACAAGGGGTGAACAACTATAACAGGCAGAAAGGTGTACAAATTTTTAGGCAGTGCTAGGCAGTTATTAGGCAGGACTAGAAAGTACCTCTAAATGCAGGATTAGGCAGTGCACATGCAAGCTAAATGTAGGACTGAGCAGTGCAGCATATTTGTTATGAAGAGTCATAAAAGTTCTTTGAAACAAAATGTATTTAGAAAATTTTGTTTTAAAAAGCAATTTTGGATTGTTCCTTAATGCTTAAAATAATAATGATTGGGTATTTAATTAAATCTATTGTAAGTGGCATATTAAACAAAAGAGCAAAACATATAACCTAACCTCAAAATCTACATGAGTAAAAGTAGGCGAAGAATATCGTAAAAAAACTTTCAGTTCTAAACAAAACAACTCATCGAATACTTACATCAACATTTTAAAGTTTCTAAATTCCGCAGTACAAAAATCACTGTTGTTGGCAAAGAAGCCTGCCACCATAAAGGAATTCAGCATTAGCAAGTTGGAGCTATCGGCTTTGGAAAATACGTTTTCCATTGAAAATGTTTTTTATAAGCAAAATACAAACTAAATTCTAATTTAGGACGATAATTCGCACTATAAACCAAAGCAAACATTACCATCCATAAGAAAATAACACAGAAAATAAGTTCGTTCGAGGCATTTACTATTTTGTGACTTCACTCGCAGCTGATTGGTAGACCGCCTGTTTTGAATCACGTGGCAAATTTTTTGAATTCAATGAATTTATTTAATTAAAAAAACTATGAATTTGAGAAAAAATTAAACAAAAAAGTTTGTTTTTAGCATTCCCAAGACCTAACGAGATATCTAAAAATAAATATATATTTATTTTTACTACTGTCAAACACCCTATTGCAGTGAAAGACAGAGTTGGATAGCTGCGTTGACAAATTTTAATCTGTGAACTCTTCTAAGCCAGCGGAGCTTACTATATTATTTAAGTAAATTGTGAAGATACATGCTAACATATAAATACGCAGAAACCGTGTGCTGTATAGAAATTAGAATATTTTTCCTAATATTGTATTCTTTTTATAAATTGCATGTTAAAATATAACTATAAATTATAAACATTAAATCAGCATAATAAAAAAGCATTCATACCATTTTGCTATTACCCCCCCCCCCCCCCCCACACTTTTGTTCCAGAATCACCGTTGATTTGGGTATGCCAAATTAATTTTTTAAAATTGAACGTCAGATTTTCTATACCTTTTATTCAAACTATTCATGTATTGTTAGATATTGGGGAGAAACTAATTAATAATTGCTCTGAAAACCCTAATTTAAAGGGAATAAATTTTAGATTTTACTCTATCTACCGACTTTTCTCGTAATGTTAGAAAAGTTTTAAAGAAATTTTAAAATGCGAACTTTGCAATAAATACTTGCTTGTCAGATAAGCATACTTAGTATAAAGTTGAAGGTTTCAAGTAAAAGAACTAGTTTTAAGGGTTTCCGTAAACTTATACTTACCTATAGATACACTTGCAGATGTGGCCGAACTTTTGCAATTCGCGGGGATTGAAAATATTTCTTGAATTTCCTCTTACATGCGCTCTGCACAGAAATAAATAAAACTAGAAGAAAATGATAAAATAAAATAAAAGAAAGAGCCAAGAAATCAAAGTTGAGAGAGGAAATAACAGAAATATGAAATGTCTAAGGCCGACTCTAGGTAGATGTTGAAATAATTAAAATAAAGGATATGAACGGCATAGAAATTAACATTAAAGAGGATATCATAAATATCATACAACTATTCTATACAGAATTATAACACACAAAGAAAAACCATCGCGAAGAACATTGAAGAAACTTCGAACAAAAATAATGAACATAAACTCAGAACTACAACCTCAAATGAGCATAGAGGAAATAAAGAGAGCATTAAAAAAAATAAAAACACCAAATCACCTTGAAAAGACAAAGTATTAGCACAGATGCTCAACTATGGTGGTAAAGCTCTAGTTAATGCCCTCTATATACTTCTAAATAAAATACTAAAACAAAAAATAATGCCAAACAACTAGAAATAATCTATAATCATTATACTACACAAGAAAGGCGATTTTCATAAAAATATAATCATAGAATAAAACAAAATTTGGCGACCGGTACAGAGTTACAGTATAGTGGGGCCATAGAGAAGCGAAAAGCCACACCTTCATTGTAGATTCGGAAAAACGTCATTTAGTGATTTTTAGTATAGGGAATAAATACCATGAGACCAAAATGGCAAAATTTTGAAAATTCATATCTCATAAACTATACATGTTATCAGCAAACGCCCCGAGTTACAGTATAATGGGGCCATAGAGATGCGAAAAAACCATACCTTTTGTTCCAACATGGGTCTTGGACCATCATTCAATTCTTCATTTTTGCTACATTTCTGCAGAGCTTAACGCAGCTAAATTAATTAAAATGGTTAATTATGTTTACTGAGGAGGGACCAACTGTCAATTTGCAGCTTCGGTCAGGGTTGCCTCAGTTTTAAGGCTAATTTTGACGTCGCGACGGAGACAGATATAATCTGCTCCCAGAAACAGGTTAATTATATTTAAAATGTGAGTTTTGCAAAGAACATCACGGTCCTCTTACTTTGCAATAAGCAAATTTATTACATCCCGAGCAGCGTTTCCTGCAAAATACCACTTTAACATTTGAAAAGGAATTAGCAGTTTATAAAAATGCAATTCTCGAATCTCGATTTTATAACACCACATCGTTGGATCTTTCCTGATATTCCTAGTCAGCTCGTGTCTACCTGTCTATAATTTCTCCTCTGGTGTTTCCCCTCTTCTTTAACTTTTAGATTACGGACCATCGAATTTTGCTGAGATCGGGGTACGCCATTATGTTCTATTGATTAAAGATATTGGTCTTTATAGTAGATATAAAGTATCTTTCACCAAAACTATAACAGGATTTATTACAGAAGCCTAAAAAGAACACTGAAAATAAATGAGTCAAAAGCTCAATACATTAACTTCTCAATAGACAATGATAGATATGCGCCTAATTTTTAGTTACTTGGTTATAGTTTTGAAAAAGCAGAAAAGTTTACTTAGAACAGCAAATAGATGGTGCACACCTCTTAAAATTTATCAAAAGTAGGAGATTAGCTTGACTGGGACATGTATTGAGAATGGATTATAAGAACACCAAGAATATTAATGAACTGGAAACCTGCAGAAAGGAGAGTAAGAGGGATGCCAAGAAAAGGTAGATAGACGATGTTGAAAATGATATGAAGAATATGAGAATAAGACGGTGAAGAAGAATCCTAAAATCAGTCAAGCTAAAACGCATCAGACGTTGCAATGACACTTACTTGAAGAAGAATTTCGAATGGATTAAATAGTTTCAAAACAAATCTAGATTAATCAGTGACATATGAGGCAATTCCAAATCTATCACCACGTCAATGATAATTATCTATGTATGTCACATGTTATTGATAACAAGATCTTTTGTCAGCGCCATCAATACTTGCTCGTCTTCCAACAATACACGCTATGATTTTCGTTCTTTTGATCGTTTTATATATGCCGCATATCGATCTTAAGAAATATGAAAGAATAATAAACCGGAATTCCGATATTTTAGATACGTGACAATAGAAAATCAACTCACTCGGAAAAATTGCGAACATACATTATATTGGCAAATGCTAGCGACGAGTCGAATGTTATTACTTTCCGGTGAAGATACTTTTGCAAAAAAATATTTTTTTAACTGAAAATTTAACACGTTGACGACCAAATTCCTCTACAGTGGCATTCGGTATCTGTTGCGTCCAGCCGATCACCACATAGTGGCAAAATTTATAACACCTGGTTCCCACCTATGACTTTCTCGTGGGTGCCCGCTCACGCGTCACATGACCTCAATATAAAATGTTATGACAGTCATGTGACGCGTGCGCGGGCACGCACGAGAAAGTCGTAGGTGGGAACCGGGTTTTATGTATTTTAAGCGGGTATAAATTTGCATCGGTGCGTTTCTGTTTCTTCGGTGGTTTACAGTTGGTCTTGGGGAACATACATAGGTCATATGTATTCCACTTAAGTGGTGTTGTATGTGTATTGTAAGGTTATGTATAGTTAAAATGCCATTTTGCAAAGAAATAAAGTTGGTAATAATTTACCAGGGTAAGCATAAGTTATTTATTTTAATTATTGCTATAAAAAAAATCTATTATTGTCTAAAAATAGTAGTGTTGATACTTGTTTGTTTTGGATGCCCCAAAAGAGCTGATGGCTGTCAGCGTTTTAAATTAAAATTATTTTTACAAAGAAAATGTTTGTTGCACTAGTTTTTTGTTATTTAGGGTTTTATGTAGAACATTTTGAAGAACTGACAAGAAACTTATAGATAATAATTCAGTCGAAAGAAATCGGACTTTTAGTTTTGGTTAGTAAGTATCTCCCACTGTTCTGAAGTATAAACTAAGCAATGCAGTCTAAAGGCATATCACTGCCCGTCCTCTTAGTCCAAAAATGCTTGTTTTTCAAAAGGAGTCGTCTCCATATATTTGGTTTGTCCATGCTTGGTTGACTAATAACTTTTTGTTCGGAATTATAAATGCAGCTCAATAAACTTTCGTTTTCACTTCTGCGAATCCTTATGCAAAAAAATAGCTTCAGATCATTGAAACCTGTGATGATTTGACCGAGCATGATTTAGGTACCTAAACGGTATAGGGTAAAGAGAGGATAGATGGACCACATTTTGAAAATAATTCAACGGAAACTTTATTATAGCATGTATAAACATATATTCATGGAAACACACATGTTCAGGATACCTACCGAAAGAAATATCTAATATATTTATAAATAAAAAAATATACCATAAATGAAAAACGTTTACACTGGACCAACTCCCCTCTAGGTTCGAGGATAGACGGACTGTACATGCTAGGATTGATGGACCACCTCATTATGACTTTTTCTTTGTAACGTTTAGGCCACCTCCTTGGCATATTGCTTCAAAGTTTGAACAATTTTCATGGAGCCATCGCATTTGATCCATTCGTCGTTTTTCTTAATTTTTCTGTAGTCTTCCCCGCAACCAACGCACTCATTTTCGTAATCATCTAAATTTCGGCTTCTTCAGAGTCGTCTAATTCGGGCTCTTCGTCTAAATCTGAAGAAGAAACTGTATACTTCGTTTTGTTACTTGTCGCGTTGGACAAAAAACAATTTTTTTAAAGCTTCTTAATATGATTGGCAAGTTTTGATTCAGCATTTACGCTAAGGGCTATTCTACTCTCTCTCTATTTGACTTTTGTGAATTGTTAAATTTTAGTCTTCTCTTTAAGGTAGTCTTTGGTATCAAAAAATGTTTGGCTTCTTCATTTACGACCATATATTTTCGGAACATACTCCTCTTGGCGGTGCATTATCCTTACGTTTATAAATATTAGGCATTGCCTGAAAGCAAAAAACTATTTTAAAAAACATGGTCCATCTATCCTTCCTATGGCTGGGCCATCTCTCCTTTTTTGAGAGAAGAGACGGACCACTTCAAAATGCCTATTTGCATGCATTCCCTTGCTTAATTTTTAGGTTAGGTGTAAAGAGGAAGTACATTTTACTTAATAAATTACAAAACTACAAGATTTTACTTACGATATTATAAGGCACTTCTATCACAAATATATGCACGAAATTTTTTGAGGCAGCTGTATTTAAAAATATTAATTATTTCACATGTAACGAGACGAAACGAATCACAGACACGTTGCTCTAGACAGACAGTTGGTAAATAGCGGGAACACGCGCGGCTACCCTCGGCGTTGCCACATCAACCAAAATACACGTAGTGGTCCGTCACTCCTCGTGGTCCATCTCTCCTCCTTTTACCCTAAGCTGCTGTGTTTGAATATTCAGTTATTAAAAGATTTTTTTAAAAGTAAACACACGCCCGCCAAATTTGTTGAAAATGGCAATAAAATTTGTAATTGTTACATCGGTTTTCAGAACATTTTGAGCTGAGCAGCAATAAATTTCTAGTTTCTTAAATTGTGTTTAAAGTGGATGGATTGGATTCATGGATCCATTTTTTAATTTTTCTATCGCATTTCCTTTCAAAGTTACAATGAGTAATTAAAGGAGGAACATATACGATTGAGTCAGTATCAGCGTATACACAGATACGACATTTTAAAACCCACAACACTAGCTGGCTAGATGCTAATCCATGAGTTAGGCGCCATGTTGTCACCAACGCGTCGTATGTTGGTAAGTGAACTAACTAATCAAACAGCTATGCCACAATTGTTAATTACGGTGTTTTGCCTGCGTGCAGTTCGAGTTTGTTGTCCTTATGGTGTTTATTTGGGCGACTAACAAAACAAAGTTGTGCAACATTTATAAAAAGGAGCAAGAAAACGCAGATACCAATTATTTTTTATACTACTACTACTATGTCGGTTTAAAACGATTTTCTACGTTGTCCGATGCCTATTGTTTACCTTCTTTGATCCTAACAATCATCTTTTGTCAGGTTTTTTGAATCATTGATCTTTGGATTGACTGTTACCATTCCACTTTAGAACGCCTTCTTTTCTGCGCTCTATTGGTTGCCATTCCAGAACCTGCTTCGCAAATCTTTGTTCGTTCATTCGTTATGGTCTCATTGTGTATGTGATCTGTTCTAGATATTCTCATTTATCTTCTTATTGCATCTATTTTGCCAGTTTCCATTTTTGTTTTGTATTTTTGTTTTTTATTATATTTTTAAGTCTTTATTCCATACAACAGATTTAAATTTTACATTATTTTTTATCTTTCTGCTTCATAAAATACCGTTAAGATATCCAATAGCCTCTTTTGCTTTTACTATTCTTTTTCCAATTCATACTTATTGCTTGGTAAGATTTTTTATCCATCGTCTAGTTCTCACTCACTCACTTGATTCGTTTCAAATTCATAAGTAGGTACTGCGTCTTGTCCATGTTCACTGTTAACCCCCACATTTTTATGTTAACTTTCTCATCATATACTCTATGTCTTCTTTATCGTTAGCTACAATTACTTGGTCGTCAGCAGCAATTCTTTTGAAAGTAGATTCCCAATTCTAATTTTATATGTTAACCCTTTGTATAGTTCTTTTAACGCTTTTATGTATGTATGATTGATATTAGTTTGCTCTAACACTGTCCGTAATTTTCCTTCTGAAATGGTACCATATGCTTTTTGTAGGTCCAGTAAGATAACATAAAGCTCTATATTTCTGTCACTCCTTCTCTCAATGACTTGTTTAAGATAAAATACATAATCACTACATTATTCTCTGTTAAATCTATAAGAATTCTATCGTACAATCAACTTAGAGTACTGGTTATTAAAACTTTCAATCAAAATTTTCTAATAACTGTCAAAGAGGTTTGCACAGTTTTGGTGTAAACAACTTCTAAAATGGATCGAGGGCCTTTCATTTTTACCTAAGACCAACCAATAATAGGACAAGTTTAAAGGTCCAAAAGGAAAAGTAATGGTCCATTTCTGCTCCTAGGATATTAATGAAATCTAGTCATAAATAATCCTCTTATCTGGATGTGTGCGTTTCTGTGTGGCAATACACAAGGAGCGTTCAGATCGCGAAATAAATCTTAATGCCTTTGTTTCAAATACTAATCTTCCAGAGACAATAAGGATTTTTGCTAAAACTTTAAGGAATATGAGATTGTTAAGCACAGTATATCTTCATGTGTCAGTGTGAACAAATCATATTTAACATATTTCAATGTACTATCTCTTAGAACTATTTGCAAACCACATTTATTTCTGCCTTAGTAACCTTAGGACCCCGGTCCCACCGCTGTTCAGACAAATAAATAATATGGCAGCTTTCATTGTATATGCGAGCGTGAGTTTTACAAGACTAATGCAAATTGAGAGAGAGAGAGAGAGAGAGAGAGAGAGAGAGAGAGAGAGAGAGACAGTTTTAATAAACATCAATAGTGACGGCAAGAGTAGTTCAAAAGGATGATGATGATTGATAATGATTCATATGTGAGTGGGCTTTGCAGCCCTTCCACTGCGACCACTAGTGGGTCTATTAGGGCTCACATTTGAGTGTTTTTCACCTCTATATGCCTAATCCTCCCAAAATGTTAGCTATCAGTTTGGGTGAGACACTGTTCAGTTCTTCTGAATGGATCTGAGGTTTACCGAAAGTGTTTTGACGTAGACGTGCAATAGCCGGACATTCGCACACTAACTGTTTTGTCGTCCTCCATACAGTGTTTACATTCGGTCTCTTCTGTTATTCTCATTTTGTGCATGGGTACTCTTAGTCGACAGTGACCCGTAAAAAGTCCAGGCACTATACGGATCTCCTGTCTGGTAAGTTCAATGATATGGCTCTCTTCTGACAAGGTCCTTTAATAAACTCTAGAGTAAGCCAGTTGTGGTATATTCATCCAGTATTGTTGGAAGCTGTTATCCATCCATCTCAATATGGTTCATTTAGCAGCATTATATGATATTCCCAGGACTGGTTCGGGGCCGAAAAATTCATCAGATGCCGCGTCCCTCGCTTCCCTCGCTGCCTGGTCTGCGGTCTCATTTCCCTTGTGTCCAGAATGCCCTGGCATCCATACTAATGATACCTTATTAGCGCTACCAAGCGCATTCAGCGAGTCTCTGCAGTTCCTCATGGTTCTCGATGAGATCATGTAGGAATCAAGCGCATTTAAGGCTGCTTGACTGTCGGAGAAGATTTTTTCAAAAGGATTTAGTATTTGTTTTTAATACTTTTTTATGGTTTAGATTTTGTTAGCTGGTTTGAAATAATTTTAAATTTAACTTTGTAAGTCAGGCTATCCAACTAAGCTAAATCACCGATTTTAATTAAAATAGCAAAAATTGGTTAATTTAATCCGGATAAAATTTAAAAGAGGTTTCATTTTGAGGACAAAGGAATGTATTTAATGCAAAAAACGCAATTTTTTCGAGGGAAATGAGTTGGTAAATTGGAGGATGGATTACAATAATGAAAATAGATATCACTGCCTTGCTTTGATAGTGGCATAACTGGAAATGATAATGTTCAGGAAACGCTTTTTAAAAATAATGGCAAAGGCAAATATTTATAGGGTCACGCAAAACAGAAAACGCAAAAACGCATTTTTTTTTATTGTGCCACTATCAAAGCAAAGCAGCGAAATAGGTTTATTAAATAAATCTAAAGTATGATATATATAAGACCACATTAAAATACAAATGGATTATGGCAGTTAGCATTATCCATATCGTTCCGTATACCTACAAGCATAAAAACAGGCCAAAAATATCAAGTAGGGAAGCAACCATAGAGCTCTGAAAACAATGAAACATTTCTTCTTGCTAACGCAATCTTCTAGTGCTTATATGAATTTTATGTACAACCACCCTCGATCGATTTTCTTGAAAAACGTCGAAAAAAAAGATCGCCGCGCTAAATAAAACAATCGGTGTCATAAATTTCCTCCCTTAACTTTACTGAGGCGCACCCAGGACAGTTATTGGCTGTAAGTCTGGCTTTCCTGAAAGGATGAGCGTAACGACGTGTATGCCTCTATGCTTTTTTCTTTCATTTTTCTTCAGCTTCTCCACTATTTTCTTGTAGTTCTTGACGACAAGCTCTACGAGTCAACCGTGCTTTGCCCCCGTTAGTTAAAAGGCCGCCATAACATAGTGAAGCAATGCAATTTACCAGCCTTTTAACTAACGGGGGCAGTGCTTAGGTCTGCCTGACTAGCAAGATAAGATAGAAATAAATATATACAAATAAAGCATAGTATCCTGTCGCGTACTCAAGGTTACCCACAATCTCGGTGGATAGAATTGAATCTTATAAATATATGTCGAATTTTCACGTCACTGGTGGTCCAGCTGATTTATGTAAACAAAAGTTAGATATGATATGAACAACTAATATTTTTTGAATTTTTTAAAAACTAAGGCAATTTTCCTACTATTTTTTAGTATATTCTTATAAAATAATTTTTTTTATACATACCAGTCGTTATTTTTTTTAGCCCGCTTCATTTCTCTTTACACAAATATTAAAATACGAAGAAAATAATATGTTCGTTTCAGCTTTAAAAATAATCCGCTGACCTACATCTTTGTTTACTTCCCAAGTCCTTGGTTGACCTTTGATACTAAACGATCACATTCAGTTTGACTTGTAATTTAAGTTTTGTGTAATAAAAAAAAGCGGGCTAAAATAAATAACGACAATACGTCTAGAAAATTATATTTTATAAGAATGTACTAGAAAATAGTAGGGGAAAATTGACTTAGTTTTCAAAAAATAAAAAAAATTTAGTTGTTCTGTTGTTCATATCATATCTAACTTTGGTTTACAAAAATCAGCTGGACCACCAGTGACGTGAAAAATTCGACATATATATATATATATATATATATATATATATATATATACGCACAAACGAAATCCAATTAGTCCGAGCCATAATACATGTGAATGCAGCTAACGAAAATTATTTGGGCGACTGGATTTGTTAAAAAAAATAGTATTGTGGGTCACGGTGGATAGAATAGACCGGTGTTCGGATCTTATATATATATATATATATATATATATATATATATATATATATATATATATATATATATATATAAGATCCGAACACCGGTCTATTCTATCCACCGTGACCCACAATACTATTTTTTTTAACAAATCCAGTCGCCCAAATAATTTTCGTTAGCTGCATTCACATGTATTATGGCTCGGACTAATTGGATTTCGTTTGTGCATGCCAATTCAATGGGTTAACTTGTCAAAACATTGTACCGAACATCGACGAATTGTTTAAGCTGCGGATATAGCATAGTGTGCGTTTCTGCGGTTAGTTTTTTGAAAATGTTACACTTTTTTTGATCTGTACAAACTTATGCACCAGTATTTACTAAGACCTTAAGACTTAGTATTGTAAACCGGGTTTAAGTATCAAGTTTATAGACTTGATACCGACCGGTTTAAGTGTATTTTTTACGACTTACAGGTCAAATAACTGCTCAGATTCGGTTCACCTTAATGTGCAATATGATAGTAAGCATTTCTAAGTGAGATTCATCTCATATAAATTCCAATTAACTTTAGAAATAAAGAAAAACCACATAAAAAATTGGTAATGAAATGTCATTTTTTGGAAATTTAGTCCGTGCAGTCATAGGATTCCCATTAAAAATTGTCTCAAATTGTAGTACCACCCATGGGGATCTGTTTAAAGTTCGAAAAACAATAGAAATAATCCATGATTGATAAAAAAATTTACATACAAAAATTTTCAAATTTAAATAATAAATAAATAACTTAAAACTATGTGTCTAGATGCATTACCGTATTAAATACGTATCAATATTTAAATATTGTAAAAGCACCTCAAAAAAATTCGCTTTTTAGTACATAGTCTATTTTTTAAGTGATGACTACATAACTTTTAGAATAAATACAGGCTATTCCCTTAATTTCGGGTGGTCAAAACTTGGTTTAAACTGGTTAACCAACCATATCCAACAAGCTCGAAACCGTATCAATTCTTTATAAATGTAATTTAACAATTATAAATAAACATGATTTAGTGTAATCCCAACAAAAATTCCCTCCCCTCCTCCACTTCCAACTTTATCCCATTCAAGAATACACCGTATCCGAAAGCCACAACCGAAGAACCCTCCACCACTGAAAGCTCACTTACACATAACCATATTTTGCTTTGTTCGATGAAAGCCACCTGTAACTACATAGAAAGCACCAACAAAGATAAAAAACAGCTGGCCATAAAAATCCAAAAGTCTTACAAGTCTTTTATAAAAAACTTGACTATGGATGATATCCAAAATGATGCATGTCAAATGGTAGCCTTTACCAAAAAGTAAGTTAAAATTTTGATTTCCCTTAACATCAAAAATTACTTAAGAACAGTAAACATTTTCGGCTTATTCTAGTTTTTTAAAATGTTATACAAAATGTAAATAAACAGTACATTCAAATTTGGCTTACCTCATTCCTTTCATGTCTTCCCAGAACGCCTGTTTAAGTCTCCTCGTTTACAAGAATACTCTTATGTCCTGGAATCCAGAGCAGATGAACCTTTTTGTGTCCTGCCAGCGTTTTCAGTACATCTGTACACTCAGCAACAAGTGCAGAGCTTACTCTGGCCGATTTAGACAGTGCAGTTCTACTGTTTGAGCATATGTAGATACCTTTTCCTGACATAGACATTTCTAAGTATTTAAAACCATATATTAGAATGGCGTATACTTCTGCCTGCAAAGCAGTGGCATACCTACCCAAGGCATTCTATATGAAACCAGTCCACTCAGGGTGGGAGGTATACTTCCATTCCTTCCAGACCTTTTTGGGTACAAGGACCCCTTACAGGAGACTTTGGTTTAATTTGTAAAGGTATCTTGTCCCTGTCCATGTTAAATAAAGGGCAAATACTCAATACATGTCTATAAAACTATGTGTAGATCTTAAGAGCCTGCCCTAAGGCTAAGATTAATCCTAAGATCGCCTAGGCTTTGAGAACTATGCGTAGGGCTCAATGTGTTTCAGGAATAGGAGGCAGTTCTGCAAGCCTTTCTATAGGCCTAGTGGGTGCTGTCTTCATAGCTCGTTTACATTCAGTTTAATTGTTTTTAATACTTCTCGTACGGCTATCTTGATTAAAAAACAGAAAAGTTGGTCTTTTTAAAAGTTTTTTGTGGTCTATTTGAATCCATACGTGAACGTTACACAAACAAAAGCTCAATTTCTATTTGCAAAACGTTTTTAAAACTTTTTAATGAATTCCGCCGTATAATGGGATTTGAATTGTTTGCGAATAGTTGTTTTAATCGTTTGCACAAAGGCATTGTTTTTTTTTAACGGTAGCAGAAGTAATTACACGGCGGAAAACACCGCAAAGTAGCATTTAAAAAAATTACTATAAAATTGGTCAACGATAGACGATCTTTCGTTATGCATATTATAAATAATGGTAACTTGGAAACTCTACACCGAAACAAAAAGAAAAGGTAGATTATAAAAACCCCAAAGAAATTCCCTAACAAGTATATAAAGAAACTATCATCATAATAAGAACATATCATGTAAAAAAGCCAACTACGCGAAAATCGTATTACGTAAAAATAATTGAGATAAAAGTAAAGCCAAGTTCTCCAATACAAATTTCAAAATGAAAGGTTCTTACTAGTTTGCAAATAATTTTTTTAAACTTTGCTATTACAGCCAAACTTCTTTATATTCAATTTAGAACTACCGTTCCTAAGAGTCATGTGCAGTTGTAATAGCCAAGTTTATAAAAACAGTTCCAAACTAGTAAGAACCTTTCATTTTGAAATTTGTATTTGCATTACTTGTGCGTGCAAGTACTGGAAAATACGTAAATACCCTTCGATAGGCTAGCTGGTTAGGCTTTGCTCACACATTTAAGAAATTTGTCGAAATTGACGTTAAGAAACACTAGGAAAAACGATGCATATGCATTCTATAAATGGCGCTCACCTTGGACTCTTCTAGGATTCCACTTTTGACGTTCGAACGCCTTAATCACCACTTCCTCGGCAAACGTGTTGTTCGAAGTGTCTTGTTGCAGCTGGTGGTTTTTCAGAAGATCTGAACAGTGTCTCACCCAAACTGATAGCCGGCCTTTTTGGAGGATTAGGCATACAGTGGTGAGAAACCACTCAAAAGTGAGCCACAATAGACCCACTGGTGGTCGCAGTGGAAGGGCTGCAAGGCCCACTCACATATGAATCATCATCATCATGAGCTGGTGGTTTTCAGCGCACACTGTCGGCGCTGCTTGTCTTTCTCACGTGTCCAGTGCCGGCGAAATCATATGCACTTAAATAGCGCGAAATTTAAATTAATTCTTCGCGCAGAAAATAAAGAAAAGGAAAAGAAATAGGTAATTTACTGCTTGCACCAACATTACTTTTGCCTTAATTCTTTTTGCGGATTACCATTTTCGCGTACTTGGCTTTTTTTACATGAAATGTTATTAAAATTTTGGGGTAGTTCCTATAGGCCTTCCAAAGCTCAGCTCTCTGGCGTTTCTGAAAGTGGGAAATGTAACTTTTACACAACTTTACATTTATAAGGGAGGGAAACAAATTAAAATTTTAGGGTTTTTCCTATTGTTTTGTCATATTCCCTATCAGTCTGCCAAAGCACAGCTCTCTAACGCTTCTGGGGGCAAGTTAAATTAACATAAATTTACATGTAAGGGGAGGGGAGTAAATTAGTGTTTTCGGGTTTTTTGATTTTTTCCAAGGGTTTGGTCATAATTTCTGCCAAATTTCAGCTTTGTAGCGTGCCTGGAAGTACAGTAGAATCTTGATGATCTATACATGGTTGAATGAGTGAATGAGCGGGGAATGGGACAATTCGCCGCGGCCAATTCGCCGCGGGGACAATTCGCCGCGAGATTTTTTGTTTTATGATATTATCATTTATTATTTAGCTTGACTTCATTTAATATATTTTTTATTTGTCTGATCATAACTTTTGTCAAACTTTTCCAACTAGGTATTTGGTGGTTAGTATTCAATTAATTTTTTTTTTGAAAAATAAATAAAATGGCGGATCCAAAATGGTGGATTTTCCCATTTATGAACTAATATGCATCAAACTCGGAAGTTTGCGATCTTTCAGGTCGCTGATTATTATTTTTAACTTAATCTAAAAAAAATCAAAATGGCGGATCAAAAATGGCGGACTTTCCCATTTATGAACCAATATGCATGAAATTCGGAACTTTAGGGTGTTTTAGGTCGCTGATTGTGACTTCTAACGTAAACTTTTTAAAAAATCGAAAGAAATAGTCCGCCATTTTAGATCCGTTATTTTGTTTTTTTTTTAAATTTAAGTGAAAAATATTAATCAGCGACCTAAGAGATCGCAGAGTTCCGAATTTGATGCATATTGGTTCATAGATGGGATAAAACCACCATTTTGGATCCGCCATTTTGATTTATTTTAGTTTAGTAAAAAATAATAAACAGCGACCTTAAAGATCGCCAAGTTCCGAGTTTAATGCAAATCGGTTTATAAATGGAAAAATCCGCCATTTTGCTTTTTTTAAGTTTAAGTTAGAAATCATAATCAGCGACCTGAAAGACCCCAAAATTCCGAATTTAAAGCATATTGGTTCATAAATGGGAAACTCCGCCATTTTGGATCCGCTATTTTATTTATTAAAAAAAAAAATTAAAATTTTAATTGAATACTAACCACCAAATACCTAGTTGGAAAAGTTTGAAAAAAGACAAATAAAAAATATATTATATAAAGTCAAGCTAAATAAAAAATGATAATATCATTAAACAAAAAATCCCGCGGCGAATTGTCCCTGCGGCAAATCTGCCGGCGGCAAATTGTCCCCGCGGCGAATCGGCCCCGGCGAATCGGCCGTGGCGAATTGTCCCCTACCCGAGTGAGCGAGTGAGTGGAAGATCTACGATTGTGCAAAGTTTAAATTTCATAGCTTATTCAGGTATTTTAGATAGATAGGTCAAATATGGGCTGAAATGTTTCAAGAAGCTTTTTATTTGTGTCGTTCTCAGGCACCATCTTAGTACAATATGATGTCGGAGAATATTTTACAGAAATTTCACAAAAATCTGTAGTACAGTAAATAACCGCTTAATCTCAGTCGTAATATCCGAGCGTCAAGCCCTCTATCTAGGGGTAGGATTTTTGTATGGGCCATAAGGAATGCATGGGACAATAGTCCAACGTTGCCAGCTTAGCGAAAATATCAGTATAATCCGCTACTTGGTCCGCGAAAGGTCAACCTTTCAATTTTATGTAAGTGCATTCATCAAACGGGGTGATAAACAATCAGTATAACACCTTAAAATTCTGCTTGTTCCTAAATGTAAATAATTCACTTACTTTTATAAGCAAATAAAATTTTAAAGTGTTTTTGTTATTGATTTTCGTTTCACATTTACTAAAGTCAATTTTTTTACACCACAATTTATCAATCTATTTGTAAGCTAACTATTATTTAATTTTGGGTATTTTAATGCAATTTTAGTCCAACCCTAACAAAGGTAATGGTAGACCACAGTGAACGCAGCGTGGTTATAGGACGCGGGAAGGTGGTCGAGACCTTGAAGGGCGGCAGAAGTAGTATTGAGTGTTGTTTAAACAAATATCATAATTATGAGTAGTAATCGTAATGCCTTTTAAACCAAAAATGAAAATTTTCTGAAAATATTGATAATGTTATTTTAAATGCTCGACAGCGACTTGCGCCACAGGCAAAAATGTTTTAAATACAAAAGGAACATTTTTAAACCAAAATCGATACAACAAGAAGAGTTGATAGTTTAAAGGTAAAATTGGTTAAATAATACTTTTAACTAACCCTTTTTTTTAACCAAAATCTAATGCCGTCATAAAACTTGTTAAAACACATTTAATAAATTTTAAAAATAAAATGTTCACGTTTTTATTAGTCCACTTCTTGTGGTGACAAGTGAAGTAATAATTCTCGCTCTAAACAATGTGCGCTCCTTGACGAGTGCAACCGCGTGCGCCTGTAGTAATTTATCAAGGTTACCTTTGACAACGCTGCAAAGCTTTCTGCGGGATTCGGGCGTACCGCGGTCTCTTTTTAATAAAAGGCCCCTAAATATGAACTCTCGTCGCTATAACCGATATATCGTAATATCCGATATCGTTATAAGCGATGATGATGATGATGATTCATATATGAGTGGGCCTTGGGTCTATTGTGGCTCACTTTTGAGTGGTTTCGCACCACTGTATGCCTAATCCTCCAAAAAGGTTAGCTATCAGTTTGGGTGAGACACTGTTCAGATCTTCTGAATCAATCTGAGGTTTACCGAAAGTATTTTGACGTAAACGTGCAATAGCCGGACATTCGCGCAGTACATGTCTAACTGTTTCATCATCCTCCATACAGAGTCTACATTCGGTCTCTTCTGTTATTCCCATTCTGGGTACTCTTAGTCGACAGTGACCCGTAAAAAGTCCAGTCACTACACGGATCTCCTGTCTGGTAAGTCCAATGTCAGTCCAATTTCTGGCTCTCTTCTGACAAGCTCCTTTAATGAACTCTTTAGAGTGAGCCAGTTCTGGTATATTCATCCAGTATTGTTGGAAGCTTTCCTCCATCCATCCCAATATGGTTAATTTAGCAGCATTTTATGATATGTTATAAGCGATATTCATTGTACTATTTTAAAAATATCGTGAAAATCGTCCATCAACCCTTAAGACCCAATGTAAAAAATAGTCCTACGAATTTTTTAGGATCAAAGCCTTTATTTTGTTGATTATACAGCATATACAAAAAAGAAACAGGATACGTTGAGACTTGAAAATTAATAAAAAAACCACGACTGCCAGTGGGCAAACTTTTTATTTAAAATTCGAATTAAGGGATAATGATAAAAGTTTATATGGTATATGTGTATCTCGAGTTTTCTCTTTGTTAATGTTGTCAAAAAGGAGCTAAATAAAATTCCAATTTAAAATCGCTTTAGACTGGCAAAAAAAACCCAGATCCCCTTTTTTATTAAATTCGCTGTGCTCTTTCCTTTTTGACTGGAAATAAAAATTACCTTACTCCCGATGTGCGCAGGTAAATGGGACACCAAAATTTTTACCACTATAAAGTAAAAACCTGCTGCTTTCTTTCAAAGATATTTTTCACAAAAAATAAAAACTGCTGAAACATATTAAAGAGGTGGGGTTTCGAAAACCACATTCTTTTTTTGTTTTTTTTTTTTTCAATAACATAGTTGAAATTAAACAAGTTTTCGTGGCTAATCGGGTAAAAAGAAGTTTTTGTGTCTCTCACATTTTTCCGTGGGTAGCTTGAAAGCTTAACCTTGAAAGCTTGGGTCCAAGATCCAATGGACACCTAATAAAAGTTGACAATTAACTTGGTCAATGTGACACCCTTGCGAACTTAATTAGATGGTTTTGTCTCTAATCCTGTGTATGTAGTGAGAAAACCCTCACAAGAAGCGTCATCTACCGCGATACGAGAGAAACTAGAACAAGAGCAGGCGAAAATAAACTGCTATACATATCAATCAATGAAAAGATCGATTGCAAAGAAAAAGAAACCATCCGGTGACCTACGACAGCTCTTGTGTCTTTCAGGCCAGAGCAACGCTGATTAGCGTTTTTACCCGCCATCAGACGCGAGCGTCAATCAGCGGAATTTTTAAGCCAAGTTAGTATTATAGAAATAGAAATTAAATAGCTGCACAAATTTATTTTGGAAATTTCAAAAATATTTGTATTAACTGTATTTTTTAATTTGGTCAGATAGAGTAGGGGAAAGCGGGGCGAGATGAATATGTTAAGTATATATATAGAAAATACCCAAACTCGGTTTTGACTAAAAAACTTCGTTTAATTGGTAGATAGATATTTTGGTGTACAAACAAATTTAAAAAAGACAGAAACATTTAAAGCTTAAAAATCTACAGAACAAAAAATTTTAAAAATGCATTTTTGTCATCTTGCCCCACTAGCGGGGTAAGTTGACAAGCCTATTGGGGCAATATGACTACTAGGCGCAAAGAGCACAAATGATCGTCCCCTTCTTTTCATATGAGATGCACGCGTCATGCCCCCAACCCTCGCACCTTCCACATTTAATTCAGTCCGCTATTGGAGGTTCGATCCATGATTCCTGGTACTCTGAACAAAAATATTTTCGTTGTGTTTTTGTTTCTGGTAGGTTTTTGTTAAAATCATTAAAAACTTTGTTTTTAACTTTTAAGACTTTGCCATGAATTTTGTTTTTATTTTCGTGTTCAATTTTTTCAAGCTTTTCTTTATTTGTAATCTTGCCCCCACCAACTTGCCCTAGGGTACAATTTTTTAGTAAAAAAAAATGACCAAAGATGATCATTTACATATTATTATATTTTTAATTAATAAAAAATTCCTAGTTACTAACAAATATTATTCTTCCCTTAGATTTTCCCGCAAAAGCTTATTTTTCGGCATAACATTTTATAAGCGATCACCCGAATTATAGGTTTTTTTACGAGCCCCATCTATCTTTAACCTATAAAATTTTGTGTTAAATTGAGTTCGTTAACTTGTCTCGTTCGTCATCTTGCCCAGCTCTCCCCTAAATTTAATTTAAATTTATGGTATATTTTTATCTCAGGTGTTGTCACGAAGTGGATAAGAATTTACATACAATTTTTCCAGTGCAACCAACATATGATAAACACAGACAAAGAAAAGAGGAAAATGCAGACATTTCTAATGCGCTTGTTTTCGACCCTAGTATTTGGGAGGAGTCTGAAAACAGATAACAGTACAACGTCGATCTGTAACCAAAATTGGATATTTTGTGCGGTTTTATGACTTATATCCTGATCGACAAAACTAATATATCAAAAATTGGACAAGCGGCCACAGGGGCGGCTAGTGCATAAGGGCTGCAGAGCTGCACAACCCCCAAAATTTTCACATTATTTGACTATTTTTCAGCAGCTGCTATTTTTCTAATATAATTATTTTATTTCTAAAATTATTGGAATAGCAGTATATTTTCGGTCCGGTGTTTGTATAGTAGGCCTTCAAATGGCGTACGTTGAGTATGACGCCGCGCGCCGTCGTCGAAGGCCGCATTTCACAGTCGGTCAAATGAAGTTATTGGCATTGTTGCGCTGCTAAGTTGCAACACAACGTAGCTGGGCGGCTAGGGTTTAGATAGAGAAATCTAGGCAAAAATAGAGCTGCAAAACTTACAGTTCCAGTACAATTCCGGGCGGGCGGGCTCAGCGTTGCGTGTCTGCGGGCGCATTTATTTATTTAGAAGACGCCAAACGCATGCATGAGCGGAAGGTTATGGTCGTGTTTGTTGTTTGTTTTTTTATAATTGTGTCACATTGAATGTGGTGGATAATTTAATTAATGTAAAAAAATTCTCTCTCTTTACTTATGAAGAGAAACTAAAACTGAAAGAAGAAGGACGGCCATTGCCTGATATTTTAATAGAAAAGTGTGGTTCAAGCCGGGGAAAATCGTATAAAAGATCTGGAATTGAATTTTTTATACCCTATCGGCAGAACTCGCAAACTTTAGTGTCACGAGCCGCCACTGAGCGGCCAGAACAGCAGTTTTGTTGTAGACCATTTTCTATTCCTGAATTTTTATCGTCCGCTTTGTGTGTGCCGTTTCAAATTTAAAGGTAATTTTATACACTTTGAACGCGCGACGTCATGGCGTCACTGTACCATCTCTGGGGAATGGTTCGTATAATGGAGATTACATTAACATTGAAACACAGAGGGACGTAGTTGTCATACGAGAGCAGAATTGTAATTTTATAGGCTTTTGTCTGGATATTATTAAGTATAGCCCAGCTATATTAGGTGAAAATATCCTGAAACTTGGAAAAAAATTGGTGCAAGCTGGATTTTTGTATAATTATTCCTTAACATCTGAGACAGATCCACATATATTCTCCGTCAAAATCATCCTTAAGCTTTGCTAGATATTAGGCCCCAAATGTCCTAAAAATCAGTATTTTGCGATTTTCTCGAAAACTAGTAACTTTTTAAAAAAGTGAAGAGAGAAGAAATATGCAAAATCATTCGGTTTATAATGTAAAATTAGGTAAAAACCTAACCTAACATTGTAAAATATAAATTTAAAAAATATATATTTTTTTCTGACCGACCCAGCACAGGTGGATAGACGGCACCTTATTGGCAGATTTTTTTGAGATGCGTTTTCAGGTGTTCTTTTCGGGACCCCTTTAGTCGACAGTATGCAGGGTTAGAAAATAAATCAGTGTCGTTTCTGTAGGTGTAGGAATATAAAGTTTTATTATCTATTTTTATTTCTTTAGTTTACGCCATAATTAAATGAAATAATTTTCATGAGTATATCTACCACCGCCCATGTCACTTTCTTTAAAGGATATGCCGATGGTTGGCTTTAACCTTTGTTCAACTGACTTTGCAAAAACTATACCTCTCTTTAATAATAATTTTTAACCCTTAATAAACCACCCTTATGATAGAGATCATTTCCCTTATGTTCCATTTTTTTTGTCTAAACCCCTTTGTCACATTTAAGTTTAGTCAAACACTATTTTTTCTAAAATTTTATAACAATTACTTTAATATCTGTTAAGCTGGAATTTCAAATAAAATAAAAGTGTGCGCATTTGCGCGTATTTTAACACTGTTTCTAACTAAAAGTAAAATATGTTTAATATTACGCTTTTTTGTCTCGTACAGTTCCTAATTGTATAAAAATTAAATTTTTAAAATCCCATGGGTGGGCCGGCTAGTATTAACTACTTTCCTAACTTTTACTTGAAGTTGTTTAACTTTAAATAAACAAAAACTGAATTTTAGTAAATGGTGTTTGATAGAAGTGCGAATCAAGCTTAATAATATAAAGTAGTATTATTTTAAAACAAAATACCTACAGCGTGGACAAAAAATAAAAAAATAAATAAAAATACTTTTTAGAATGTTAGGTTGGGTTTTTTCTTAATTTTATAGTATAGACCGAATGATTTTACGTATAAATCTTGACTTTTTTGAAAAAGTTATTAGTTTTCAAGAAAATCCACAAAAAACTGATTTTTAGAACATTTGGGGCCTTATATCTAGCGAAGTTCAAGGATGATTTTGGGGGAGAATACGTGGGGATGTGCTTCAGATCCTAAGGAATAATTATACAAAAATCCAGATTGCACCTATTTTTTTCCAGATGAATTTCTAATACGACTGGGCTATTAGTAGTGGCATGCAGTGATAATCCATCCAGGGTATGCAAAAACTCGCAAAATGAAAAGAAGCCTTGAAAAATTACGAATGTCTGTTTTATTTTCTCTTGTAGAATTTGAAGTGTTTCCAGCCTGTTCAAATTTTAAAACAGAAAATAGAACAGACAGTCGTCATTCTCAATGGAAATTCTGCGCACTCTATCTATCAAGCTATTCACAGAAAAATTATAAGAATTATTCAAAATTGTATTAATAATCAAGGAGACTATGTAGAAAATTACCAATAAAGTACCAGATATTTATTTTTTTCTAAAGAAAATTGTATTATTTTTTGTTTATACTGGCCTGCGGCGCTACTCATTACTGTGCAGAATCAACACGGATGGTAAATATTAATAAATTATATACCTTAAAAAAGCAACAGCATCACTTTTTGTGTCAATGTGATTGTCTTTTTCATGGCTGTCTTGATGTTTTAAAGAGTATCAACTGAAGTTTTTAAAACTTGTAAACGCATATATCTCCAAAAATAATCAACAAAATAATAATAACATATATATTCTTTAAATCAGGAAGAACAGTTTATAAAACTCTAAAATAATATATAGGGTGTTCAAATTAAAAAAACCATCAACCTGTGAAATTTTAACATTTTGATTTCTTTTTTGAGATTCTGACCCTAAGATTTTAACTTTGTAAAAAATTATGAAACTTTTGTATTTATAATATTTTGATATATATTCAAATAATAGTTTCAGATATGGTATAAAAATATACGGGAAAATCCTGTACATGCAATTTATCTAAATATATTTTACACAATCTTTAGAATAAAAATTAGTGAAAAAAATGCTTATTTTTAAATATTTTTGTTAAATATGTTATTTAAAATGTGATAAAAATAATACATAATTAGCATTTTTTAAATAATTTTTATTTTAAGACATATTTCTATGAACCGAACCGAACCCCCAAAATTTTCGCAACATATGGGAAAAAATTTTATTTGTAAGTTATGGAAAAAAAAATTATATACGATAAATCCTGCTCGTTGAATAACCTAGAAATACATTTTGACATTAGTCATGTGATCACTGTTATGACGGCAAATTTGAAAAATTAGTCATGAAAACCCTAAAAATGAGGTTAGGCAAAATATCGAAAAAAGTTATTTGAAAAAAGTGTTTAGAATGTCATTTTAGGGTCCTCTATGAAATTTGGAGCAATAATAATAAAAAATAAGAAATACCATATTTGTGGCCCCAGCCTTATTACAAATTAATTTTATACAGATTTTATTATTGAAATAGTTCAAGTAACGCAATATTTAATAGGCAAATGTAAAATGATTCCAAATTCTTTATTAAAATCATTCATAAAAAATTAAATAAAAATATCCGATTGGCACATGTACGTTTCTTGTCGCAATGGCCTTTTGTTTTGACAGTTTTGAAGTTTTCCGTGAATTTAGTATTAATACCACAATGGAAAAGAACAACGTCATTGATATTATTTATTAAATATTTCATTAAAGTTTATTATTAAATAATTAATGATGGGGTTCTTTCTATTGTGGTATTAATATTAAATTCACGGAAACCTTACAAACTGTCAAAAAAAGGCGATTGCGACAAGAAAGGTACATATGCTAATCGGATATTTTTATTTAATTTTTTATGAACGACTTCAATAAAGAATATGGAGTCATTTTACCTTTTTAATTAAATATGGCCTTACTTAAACTATTTCAGTAATAAAATCTGTATAAAATTAATTCATAATAAGGCTAGGGCCAAAAATAGGGTATTTATTATTTTTTATTATTATTGCTCGAAATTTCATAGAGGACCCTAAAATGATATTCTGAACACTTTTTTCAAATAACATTTTTCGATATTTTGCCATCTAACCTCACTTTTTGGGTTTTCATGACTAATTTTTTGAATTTGCCGTCATGACAGTGATCACATGACTAATGTCAAAATGTATTTCTAGGTTATTCAACAAGCAGGATTGATCGTATGTAAAATACTCTGCCAATATATGGGCTCACACTAGGTACTATAGTTATAGTGTACGTGTGAGCTAATATAACTAAAAACTGAAATATATTTTATTCAACTCCAGACTAAATTACCTTTTGTTTGATACCACACAAGCCATGTTTTGACTTAAACTCAAATTTTTGGAATCTACCCCCACCTTTAAAAAAAAACAAAAACTAAAATGTATTTTGTTAAACTCCGGACTCAATTACCTTTCGTTTGATATCACACACGCCATATTTTCACTTAAACTCTAATTTTTAAAATATACCCCCACCCTTTTTTTTTAAATAAATTAAAATTTATTTTGTTTAACTACAGACTCAATTACCTTTCGTTTAATATCACACACGCCATATTTTCACATAAACTCTAATTTTTGAAATCTACCCCCCAACAAACATTTAAAGTTGTAACGACGAAACGCCAACTAGAAAGAATTTCTTAAAAGTAACCGCAACGTACTCCCGCTACGTCTCAGTATACCATACAGCGACGTTATAATTCCCTAAGTGGGGAACCAATTTCTGGTTGTAACTACTAGGCCAAGTGTTTAAAGTCACTGTAGTAACAACTACACTACTACGTCGTAGCCAGGTATCTACTACGTCGAAGAGGCTGTTTTTTTCCGTAATGGCATAAAAGTTGCGATGTAGTTGCAAATAATATAATCGTTTCTTTTTGGTAGAATTGTAACACAATATGGTGGACACAACAGTAAACAGACTCGCTTAGTTTTTTTGTTTGGTTATGGTTATAATATGAACTATGTTATCCAAAAGTGTGAGAATTTACGAGCAGAGGATCAAAATTCGAGTGCGACGCAAAGTTTTTTGTATAACATGCATTATATATATTGCAAAAAACCGGTGCGCCCGTAAAATTGAGCCGTTTTCTGGTAGCTGATGGAATTTTTGTGTTGTGATTTTGGAGGTTATGTTTTCTTAATCGACAGTTAACTCCAACAAATGGTGCTTAAGAAGAGCATTTTTGGTAAGCTTCAACTAATTTGTTTATAAAATAGTATGGCTCTTTAATATGAGCTCATAAAACGACAACAAAAATATTAAATTTTCTTTCTTACATAAAAACATGGCGTCCCAAACTATATTCCCTGATAGTCGAAAAGGTAACTTGAAAGTAGTTGCGGCTTTAAAGTTGATCCAAAAAGTTATTTTGTCTACATTGTTACATCAGATGTTACTATGATGACACAAACTTTTGTGGTAAAAATTAAAGTTATAATGTAGTTGTCGGATACACTTGTTTGGGACTCCAATGAAGCTTAACTTTCTAGTGGTAATTAAGTAGGATATAAAAGTCAGGGCGACTACGAAATAACGACTAAAAAGAAAGTAAAACTTTAGCAACGTCCTATTGTGGTAGAGAAGACTATCAGAATCGACTATCAAGAAACAATCCTATGAAGTAGTTTGGAGGGTCGTTTTTACGAAACATCTACTATTTCCTGATACTAAATAGTAGTTAGAACTAAAAAGTAACAAATTTTGGTTGGGATCACCACATTTCTACTATAAGAAAGTAGCAAAGCCTTTAGAACATGTAGCCGCTACTATAAATGTTAGTCGGGCCCCACCCTTTTATTTGGTTTGTGTTCGGTGGATTTTGTTCATTTTTAAATGGGACCATCTCGACCCAAGACCCAGCCTAGGTACCAAATTTCATTAAAATCGGCCTAGCCGTTTTTGAGTTATGCGCGTCGGTCGTTCCAGACAGACATACAGACACACAGACAGACAGACATACAGACAGACAGACAGACAGACAGACGGCGCAACAAAAAAGTTTCAAAATCATCTGAAACGCAAAGATATATAAAAATTTTTGAAATCGGAGCAACTTTTTTTTTCTCGAAAAAATTAGGATCACCATAGCTCACACTACTATAGTATAGTCTATGTGTGAGCTAAAAATGTCCATAACTTACAAATAAAATTTTAGCTCACACATATACTATACTATAGTAGTGTGAGCTATGGTGATCCTAATTTTTTCGAGAAAAAAAAAGTTGCTCCGATTTCAACATTTTTTATATATCTTTGCGTTTCAGATGATTTTGAAACTTTTTTGTTGCGCCGTCTGTCTGTCTGTCTGTCTGTATGTCTGTCTGTCTGTGTGTCTGTATGTCTGTCTGTAACGACCAACGCTTATAACTCAAAAACCGCTTGGCCGATTTTAATGAAATTTGGTACCTAGGCTGGCTCTTGGGTCGAGATGGTCCCATTTTAAAATGAACAAAATCCACCGAACACAAACCAAATAAAAGGGTGGAGGTAGATTTCAAAAATTAGAGTTTATGTGAAAATATGGCGTGTGTGATATTAAACGAAAGGTAATTGAGTCTGCAGTTAAACAAAATACATTTTAATTTATTTAAAAAAAAAGGGTGGGGGTATATTTTAAAAATTAGAGTTTAAGTGAAAATATGGCGTGTGTGATATCAAACGAAAGGTAATTGAGTCCGGACTTTAACAAAGTACATTTTAGTTTTTGTTTTTTTGTAAGGGTGGGGGTAGATTTCAAAAATTTGAGTTTAAGTCAAAACATGGCTTGTGTGGTATCAAACAAAATGTAATTTAGTCTGGAGTTGAATAAAATATATTTCAGTTTTTAGTTATATTAGCTCACACGTACACTATAACTATAGTACCTAGTGTGAGCTTAGGGGCCCATATATTGGCAGAGCATTTCCCATATGTCACGAACATTATGGGGGATACTGTATATTACAAAAATATTTTATTTCTTTGCATATGTCAATAAAATCAATTTTCCGACTGTTAAATTAATTTTTCCATGAATCTTCGCAATGTTCATACCTAATAATGTTATGGTCTATATTATGACCATAAAATTTAACAGTTCAATTTCAATGGCAGATTTAGCAAAAGGAGATTTACTGAAGCTGTGACTACACTTGAAATTTTACTGATTTGACTGCAGCTAATTCTGTCGTCCAATGGAAGAACGCAGTAAGTCGAGTCACTGCGGCTTTGAGATTTTAGGATATTTTGGTTCAAAATTAAATTTTGCATATACCTATTATCAAAAATATTTTTAAAAAAATTTGCAAAAAAAAACCGACTTTGAAGTTTGGAGAAGTCTTAAATGGACGCCTTTTCAAAGCTAGAATGCAGTAGTAGTAGTAGTGGTGGTGGTGGCAAGAACATTTTTGGTCTAGCGACTAGGCACACGACGCGGCCATTTTGCCAACCCCGATTTGTCCGTACACCATATACCAAACTGATGCACGTGCCCTTTGGGATGCAAGTTTTCTTTCTATAAGAGGACATAATTTTGCCTGGCACTTCTTTGTCGATGGCAGGGATCCGCATAGCAAATATACAGAGTGGACTCACGCTTTTACACTCCTTCCGAAAGTGGTGCTGCTATATGTTAGACTTGCACCTATCTAACATCGCTATCGTCCCAGCAGAACTTGGTTATAGACGATAGACTTCTTTCCTTCCTTTTCAGCGCAACAGTCAGTCGTGGCCGTCGTGAGTTGACTGTAAAAGATTTATGCTGGCGCCATCCTGGTTCCGACTATGTAGCACTTAAAGCAGGCTCCTGGGTTATTATCCCTGGTTCCTCGGCTGGCTGCGTGTCGGCTCCAGGACTACATCTGCGTATATTTTCGATGTTCAAGGTCAACTTTTTGTTTAATTTTTGCATCGTTGTTCAAGACCCGAGCCTGGTACCTTCGGCACTACCTTGCCGCCCTTACGAGAATGGCGGAAGTTTCTAATTTTGATAACATAAGCGTGCAATATTTAAAGATCATTATTTGTTTTACACCATATGGGTAAAAATAAACTTACTATCCTCGCAATGTTTTCTGAGAGAAAAATTATTCAAGAAATTCCAAAGTTCAATGAATTGGTTATTGAAGAATTAATTTCAAAATAGGACACACGCCTTCATTTTTAATACAAAACGTGTTTGAGGAATATAAAAACAAGGCATGATACATTTATTATTTACTTATAAAAACAATAATAATAAATAAGTAATATCAAACTAAATATCTTATTTTTTAATCATTTGCTCCAAATTATATGATATAATGGCCCACTCGATGGCCAAAAAGTTGGGCGTGGCGCTCAAAAAAAATTTCGCCTGCGCCAAAATTTTCTTTTGGATGTACAGCGTGTCCCATTTTGATGGGATTAAATGGGAAACTCGGTTCTTATTAAAGATATCGATTTTCTGATTGCACCTTGTCGTCCTCTTTTTTTGAACCCCTAAAAATGGTGTAATCAGATTTTTGCTAATACAGTGATTTTTGAAAAAATTGCATTTTTAATAAGTCCTCGTATCTCGCTTATTTTGCAAGATATTTTTAATCTGTAAAAACCTTTTTGTGGCAACCTTTTTAGGAGAAAATAATGACGTTATCAGTTTTTTTAAATATTGTTTAATTTTTGAGATATGGTATTTATCATAAAAAAATTAAATATGGACCTGGATTTTTTCCACTACTATTTTGACTGGTTTCATGCTATTATTATCTTAAAATGATAATACTTTAATATTTTTTTGATTTAGGGTTAACTAAAATATTAATTATTTTAAAAACATTTTTAGGCCGAACCTGGATATATCCAATGTAAATATAAATTAAAAATTTGGAAACACACTAGTTAAACGATTTTTAGTTTATATGTTTTGAAAAGTTAATTAAAAGATTCATAAATAAATTAAAAAACGTTAAAAAGTTACAACAATAATATCATAGTACTTATTTGATGGTAGCACAGTAACTCATGAAATTTACTTCAGCATGGAAAAACAAAAGCGTGAAATTGACATTGTCACTCAAAATTATTCTAAAATGGCTAGAAATCGACTATATCCAAATTTCGAAAAATGTGATATGTTTGATTACTTTATTCAAGCAACAAAATCCCACTATTTAAACGGCAGAAATATTTTTTATTATTTTATGATAATAATAGCATAAAACCAATCAAAATAGTGATAAAAAAATTCAGGTCCGTATTTAATCCTTTTATGATAAATACCATTTCTTCTAAAAAAGTTGCCATAATGAGGTTTTTATAGAATAATATATATAAATTATTAAAAATGTAATTTTTTCAAAAACTCCCTGTATTAGCAAAACCATGGGGCTTAGGAAAAATCTGATTACACCATTTCTAAGGGCTCAAAAAAAGAGCACGGTAAGGCGCAATCAGGAAATCGATATATTTAATAATAACCGAGTATACCCATTTAATCCCATCGAAAATGGGACACACTGTACACTGCCAATGTTTTACAACACTGCCAATGTATTATAAAACTACCCCTGTAAGATTGTAGTATTTTTAAGTTCTTGTAGAAAACGCAACAACTAAGCTAAAATTTTTGTTTGAGGTTAAAAAAGTTACAAGTATAAACGCGATTATTCAGAACGAGATTTACTGGAAAAGCATAAATTTTAAATACGATTCAATGCTGGCCGACCAACTCCGGAACGAAACCATTTTGATTTTGGATTTAGTGTTTTACGAGCCTTTAAACAATTAATTACAACTTAAGTTTTGAACTACACAAACTTCGAAGAGCAGCGTTGGGCTACACCAAAGTAATTCTTTATTGAGTTTCGGAGCGAAACTTAGACTTTAGAATTCATCTAGATAAAATGTAAAAACCTAAAATCATAACAAAAACATTTCTTGTAAAGAAAAGCCGAAAATGGTATTCTGTAAAAAGATTTGAGATAAAAGTAAAGTCAATTTCTCCAATACAAATTTCAAAATGAAAGGTTCTTACTAGTTTGGAAATGTTTTTTTTTAAACTTTGCTATTATAGCCAAACTTTTTTATGTTCAATTTAGCACTGTGCCTAAGAGTCATTTACAGCCGTAATAGCTAAGTTTAGAAAAAATATATTTCCAAATTAGTAAGAACCTTTCATTTTGAATTTTGTATTGAAGAACTTGGCTTAACTTTTATCTCAATTCTTTTTACGGAATACCATTTTCGCGTACTTGGCTTTTTTTTACATGAAATGTTTTTGTTATGATTTCACTTCTTCTTTAAAGTAATTGGATAATATTTAATTATTAAAGTAGTAAAATTTGCGGAATATTGTTCAAAACTTTTGCAATGGCTTATTTAAAGTTGCATTGTTACTGCCAGACCTTATTTCACTTCCAAGAAGTGTCTAATATGTCTCTATCATTTGTTTCTTTATCTTTAATGAGGCCAGAAGCATTGGGTTAAAATAATTCTTTCGTCCCAGTGGGGCGTAAATTTAGAGGCCGCGCTGGAAATAAATCTTGCAACGGGGTGTACGGTTGTTGTGAGGCGTAAAAGTTAGCACGAATCAATTTCCTAAATGTGTCAGATTTTGTAAGGCGGAAAAAATAATGGAATAACTGCACAATAATTATTACCCATACGAATAATGTGCAACCCCCATTAGAGGCGCTGGAACGTTAGTAGTAGATATATGTTCCTTCCAGCTGAAAATGTTTGGTAATGACGTCATCGTGATAATGTGGGTGGTCTTTTTAACCATAGGCCTATAGTGTGAGTGGTAAAAAACACCTGGTTCATTCTGCTCTTCAAAAGTTATCCAAATTCATATAAAATCTTCCTGGTATAATTTCAACCCTACCGACAGAGAAGAGGCGCGACTCTTTGCGGTCCGACCACAAAGTCTTTGTTTTGCGACCGAGCGAGCACAGGTGGATAGACGGTACCTGGTTGGCAGATTTTTTTGGGATGCGCTTTTAATTGCTTTCGGGACCCCTTTAGTCGGCAGTATGCAGATTTAGAAAATAAATCAATGTCGTTCCTGTAGGTGTAGGAATAAAAAGTTATATTATCTATTTTTATTTCTTTAGTTTACGCCATAAATATATGAAATAATTTTCATAAGTATATCTACCGCCACCCATGTCACTTTCCATAAACGATATGCCGATGGTCGGCTTTTATCTTTGTTCAACTGACTTTACAAAAACTATACACGTGCACAAATGACTGTAAAATTTTTGTATGCGGAGACGAATTGGTCTAGTGGTTTTTTTGACCTTGGAAAGTTGTGAAGGTCGTTATTTTGTATATAGTGGTCAATAGTCTAGGTGGTGTTTTTGATCTTGATATGATATTCTAATTATTTTGTATGTGGAGGTCAATAGTCTGAGTGGTAGTTTTACCTTGATATCATATGACATAGTTGCGAAAGCCTTTTTCTTTTGTGTGGTTTGGCAAATTGTGCGAGTGATATTTTTGATTTTGATGAATGGCCTTGAGCAAAAATTCATTAGTTATTTAATTATATCAATTAGATTTAATTGAGCAAGTGTTTAGTATTAGAAAATATATTCCCTGCAATATAATAGATAAGTTTTTTGAGCGGTACACAGATAATGAAAACCAGTGGCGTATATGGAAAAAAGTTTTGGGGTGGGCCCGAGGCAGTTTGGGGGGGCCGAGACTCCAAAAGGCCGTATTTTATACTATTTTATGTTTGTATTCAGGAAATATGTGGAAATAACCTAAAAAAAATGTTAGCTTCGGGGGCGGCCCGGGCCCCCCAGCCCCGCCCCCCAAACGATTAAGTTATATTATCATGGACGCACCCAGGGGGGACCTCGGGGCCCAGCCCCCCCAAGTTTTAGATTTTTGTACATATTTTCCACATATTTTATGAAAAACACAAGAAATTGCTTAAAATTCGACATCATAAGGCTTAAGAATATACCTCTAATTATGTCAAATTCACAAATATTGAATTAATACACACATACACACGGTGAGTGACATCAACACGCCATATGTGGTGCAATGAGCTCTACTAGTCCATCGACTGCGCTTGAGTGCTTCCTAAACTTACCTCCGCTGCACATTTTCTTAGAGGCGGAGGCACGAAGAGCAACATACAGAATAAGAGCCAACCACCAGGTTAGCAGGGCAAACAAAGTTATATCAACAGCCCTAATAAGGGAACAAGAGTTAGATGCAACTCTAGTAATGATATCCGACGTCATGCCCAACACGGTGTACAGCAGAAAGCTATACAACATTATCCTCCCGGAGAGGGAGGACTGGTTAAAGAAGAGGACCAATTTTTAAAATAACGTTAGCTTCTGGTATACCGACGGATCCAAAATGCTTTCGGGCGTTGGATCTGGAGTTGTTAGTATTCAAGAAAAAGTCGAGATTAAACATAGTCGCGGCCAATTGGCTACTATATTTCAGACCGAACTCGCAGCTATTGAACTGTGTGCCTGTGTGTGGTGGATTACTGACCACGAATGGACCAACAGGACAATAAAAATCTTCTCCGACAGTCAAGCAGCCTTAAGAGCGCTTGATTCCTATACGGTCTCATCGAGAACCGTGAGGAGCTGTAAGGTTTCGCTGAATGCGCTTGGTAGCGCTAACAATATATCATTAGTATGGATACCAGGGCATTCTGGGCACGAGGGAAATGAGGCCGCAGACCTAGCAGCGAGGGAAGCGGCATCTGCCGAATTTTTCGGCCCCGAGCCAGCTTTGGGGGATATCATACAATGCTGCTAAATCAACCATATTAAAATGGATGGAGAATAGCTTCCAACAATACTGGATAAATATACCAGAACTGGCACACTCTAAAGAGGTCATTAAAGGACCTTGTAGAAACAGAGCCAGGAACATTATTATATTATAGTGACTGGTCTTTTTACGAGTCACTGTCGACTGAGGGTACCCATGCACAGAATGGGACTAACAGAAGAGGCCAAATGTAGACTCTGTATGGAGGATGACGAAACAGTCAGACATGTACTGTGCGAATGTCCGGCTATTGCACGTTTACGTCAGAATACTTTCGGTAAACCTCAGATCGACTAAGAAGATCTGAACAGTGTCTCACCCAAACTGATAGCCGGCCTTTTTGGAGGATTAGGCATACAGTGGTGAGAAGCCACTAAAAAGTGAGCCACAATAGACCCACTGGTGGTCACAGTGGAAGGGCTGCAAGGCCCACTCACATATGAATCATCATCATCGACGTCAACACGTTTGTCCATCACCTCCTATAAAAGTTTGTCAAAAATCATTTATTTTATGTTTTGACGTTTATAAATTATCAAAGATAGAAGGTGCGTCCTTGTTAATTCCTCTTTAAACATGGCTAGAGTTTAGAGGGCCGATATTTCCCTCCATTGATTTTCACTAGTAATACCACTAGAGGTTAAATTATTTCCGGAAATTTTTTCGAGCTAGTGAATATTTTCAAATTAATTTTCTGAAAATATTCATTAGCCAGAAAAAATTTCAGGATTTAATTTAACCTCGCGTGGTATTCGGTAAGAAAATTACACACCAAATATTTTTTAAAATTGAGATCAATTTAAAATTTATTTTTTGACTCACAATGCCAATTTTTTCTTCGACAAGACACCAGCAGAACATAGACAGTTTTAATTGACTTAATTATTTTAGTTACTATGGCAAATCATATTTTGTCATTCTATCTAATTTAAAAACTAAAAGTTGATTTAATATTTTTATGACTACAAGAGGAATAGTTGAAATTTTTCCTAATTTAATTTTCATATACTTAGGTTCATGAATATATGTATTTTCCTCGTAGTTACAGCATCAATTAGATTAATTTCTAGTTATTGTAGTTTCATGAAACGACCAGTTTAGAATGTTAAATACTTTATTCTCTTATTTCATATCAATTTTGGGTTACTACAAGTGGTAGAAAATTACATTTTTATCAATATTTCAATAGGTACAAAGATAAATTGAGGGTGCTTTGCAGTTTGGGCAGCAATGACTTCTTAGCCTTTTAGATGTTATTTCTATTTGTTGTAGTTACACAGAAATATCATTTTACAAGGAAGAATATCATAATCTTTAATTTTTTAGTAATTTTGAGCTACTACAAGTGGTAGAAAATAAAAAATGTATCACGTTCAGTTCACTCGCATTTTCGTCACCAATGGATTGTTAGCCTCTATATTGATGATTTCTACTCATTGTAGTAACACAAAAATACCATTTTACGGTATAAAATATTATATCTTCCATTTTATAGTTACTTGTGGCTACTACATGTAGTAGAAAAGTATAATTTTTACGATTTTTCATAAAGGTACATAATCAGATTTAGTTTGTGTTTCGCCAGCAATTTTAGCCATATAAATTGTTGATTTCTACCTGTTGTAGTTGCACGGAAATAACATTGTAAGACTCAACACAATACATTATTCAATTTAACATACATTTTGTGTTACTACAAATGGTAGAAAATTGCTTTTTTGCGTTATTAGCAATTTCTCATACGAGCTTTATTAGTATATTATTCATAACCATGCTAAATGCAAAAATGGTGAATAAAATCGTGTCCAATACCTATATATTTTATTAGAAATAGATATTTAATTCATTGCATTCAAAGTCCAGCTTTTTGAAGTGTCCGAAGAATACAGAAAAAATCTTAACTAAACTCCATACCATAATTTTTGAGATAACTTTTTGACAGTTATCAGCTGTGTACCATAACAAATAGCATAGGCCAACGAAAAAAGGTTGTAAAAAGTTGTCTCAAAAATAATGGTATAGGGTTTATGTAATTGAAATGTATAAAAATCGAATAAATAAATTAAAATCAATACCTACTGTCAATAACATTATCCTGTCATAAAGACGTCAAAAAATTTCCGATTTAATTCGCTGTTGGGTACCCACGAGGAAAAAATTTCCACTAAAATTCGTGCGTTGCTATGGTGATATCTCAAAAACACACATTTTGATAGGTTAAAAAATACTGGTGTCGAATTTTCACTTAAATAAATTTGACTTTGATAAGTATGTCACGTTTCTATTTCTTTAAAAAATGTATGTAATTTATACATGGTCTCTAGTTATTACCAGCCCAGTTTTTACATTTACATTTTTATTTAAATTGAATTATAAAAAGCTTTGTGTCATTCAAGACAAGTAAATATTTTATTTGGAGAATATTTTTTGTATACAATTTCTTGTTGGCATACTTTTTTTTGACCGGTTTTGTTTTGTATTTTATTATTGGTTGTTTTTTATTTCTCGGCGCCTTTTTCCTTACAAAAAAAACACTTCCAATATAAATAAAGCTTCCCGTTTTACATTTTAAATAAAACAAATAAAAGGATCCATGACGGATCTGACACCTTCGAATCTATATTATCATACTTCAAGTGAAGCCATGATAATATATTAGCCTTGAAAACAGTTTTTGTTAATATTTTAGAAACTGAAGCTCCTACGAAGTTTTTGGGTATGACACGAATTATTGAGCAAAATATACCTTTACTTAAAGTTGCTTAACTTAAAAAAAAAACTAAATTTTAGTAAATAGTGTTTAAGATACGTGGGGATCAAGCTTAATATTATAAAGTAATTGCATAAAATATATTACCTACAGAGTGGGGAAAAAAATAAATAAAAAAAAATCATTTTTTTATATATATTTTTTAAAATGTTAGGTTCCTTTTTTTTATAATTTTATAGTATAGACCCAATGATTTTGCGTTTTTTTCCACTCCTGACTCTTTTTGAAAAGGTTATTAGTTTTCGAAAGAGGCCTTATATCTAGCGAAGCTCAAGGCGGATTTGGGCGAAGAATATCTGGGGATGTGTCCCAAATGCCAAAAAATAATTATACAAAAATCCAACTTGCACCTACAGAAGACTCGCGCTGGTGTGAACACACGCTTGTGTGAACCTCCCAGTAGCGTGAACAGTGAAGATTAATACATTATATATCCAGTAGTATAAACAGTAACGAGTCTCGATCGTATGAAAACGGAAAATACGCGTTAATTCTGCATTTCGTCAAATGGTAAGATTTAGGGGAATCACCGGGAATTACTTAGTTTTACTTCGTTGTTTGTTGTAAATCGCAGCCCACGAGAAAGATCGGCCCGGGCGCGGAAATATCACGTGACCGTAGGAGGCTCACAAAAAAATGCCTCACTTGGTATGTTTGTTTACGTCGATTTTTTTTTAATTCAGGCACGAATTTTATGTGAATTTTATCAAAGTTATTAAAATAACGCAGCACACGAAAAAGACTGTAGTGGACTGCGTTAAAATAATTAATGGCTAATGAGTAAATTATAAAGAAAATACCTATAAGATAAACAATGCCGCGAATGTGTAATTAGTGTTGTTCCTTGTCGGTCCAACTATAAAACTGAAACCTAATATTTTGCAAACGGGAAAGAAGTGGTAAAAAATAAGGTCTTGGATAAGATTGATCAAGTAACAGACATCCTTAGTGACATTCCTTCTTGAACAATTAGGTCTCTTGAAAAGGTCACCTGAGAATCGAAGATATTGTGGATACACTTTAATGTTAGCTTCATCTTTGTTTATCCAGTCATCCAGTGCATACATGTCAATTTACAAAACTAAGGTAATATGTCGTCTGCACCCTCGCAATATTAAAAAACTGAATTGTAAAATATCGCTAACAGATAGTAATCTCTCCGGTAGTGTGCAATATTTAAAAAGTAAGATACAGCTTTTAAAAGAACATGAGTTGGTAGTTACAATTTAATGAAATATATATTAAACTTTGTGCTGGGTAATTTTTCAAAAAACTATTGACGACCACTACATTCAGTTCGTTGAATGTGAAAACCATCTCATCTCACTTATTCACAAAATCACTTGTTTCTTTTTAATAAATTATTGTGAAATGTTTTATATTCAAAATTTTTCTTCAGATAACTCTAGGGAGTGTTTTTGTGGAGAAAAACTATTGTCAAAGCTTGAAAAAATTAGTTTAAGGGTATGTAAAGTTTTTTTAAATAATTTTATTAAAAGGCACAATGATTTAGTGTCTGCTAATAAATCTTTGAATAAGAACTCAGACAAAGATGATGACACTCAAAGAAAAATTAAATAACTAAAAGCTTAGGTTTGATATGTTCAATTTTGAAAGACTTGTATAGATTTGAAGTTACTAACGATATTATGTACCAAATATATCTACCTGAAGATATTAGGGTGCAAATTTTGTATAATTTTTTATTTTAGAAATTCATTTCTTTTATCCATAAAAAACACATATATCAGCAAAATATTTTTTTCAATGTTTGCCTATAAAAGAACAAAAATTTTTTGTTCATTTATTGAAATTGTGTAAAAACATATAATATATTAAGCGATACAATAAGAATCCTGGGACTCCTAAGATCACATGACCGCCAACTTGCTTATAACGCGCCATGGCCGGTCTCATCGTTGGCTGCGGTTGTAAATATTAGTACAATTTCATCTTGTGCTTTGTAAAATGGTAAAAACCAAGAAATATTTATTTAATTCTTGCTCCCAGAAGTAAGTTTGGAAGGCAAATCTAATAACGAATTGGAGACACCTGAAAAAGTTGCAGTAAAGTATGTTTTGGAATCACTTAAAGTGGTTACATTATAGTCAGAACCAAACAATATAGGTGTTAGTGATTTAGAGAGCCTAAGAAATATTGAGACCGAACAGTAGCCACTTATTGGTCAGCTAGATAAGTTCGGACTAAAATAACATCGTATTTTACCTAATGATATGCAAATTTTGAAGTTTCATAAAATTGTAGTATTTGTCGATACTTTAAATTGTCATTTTTAGCAGAAACTTATAGATTTCCTCTAAATTATGAGAATAGTTACATTTAAAAGTAGATAAGTATGGAATTATTATATCTAACCTAATATTTCGGTTTTGGAATAGACCTTCCGTAGTGTGAACGGTCTCCATGGTATAAACGTGCAGATTTTTTTCGTGTTCACACTAGCGCGAGCCTACTGTATTTTTTTCAGATGAATTCCTAATATAACTGCGCTATTAAGTATTGTCTTTATAAGATTATCTTGCAAAGTTAAATTAAATTTTAATAGGAAAGTCAAAGCGAAAAAGTGTCTTTGTAAATTTAATTAGTTTCTTTCCGTTTCGCAAACTCACTGTTTAAATAAAAATTTGATCAACTTAAAGAGAATAAATTTTAATGAAAAATATAATTAATTCAGAAAAGAATTGCGAAAAAGGAAAACAATCTCATTTTATGACTAGTTTTAACTTTTTCAATTTTTCTTTTATAAAGTGTGATTTTCGTACGGAAAAAGAAAAAACGCTCTGGCTTTTCCTGAAATTAACGTTTTACATTTCATCTGTCCTTTTATAAAAATCGCAAATTTTAAAATAAAAAAACTAGCCATAATTACTTTGTAAGTGGTTCTGTTTTTAGTTTATACAGAAAAATTCTTTAATTAATATTAATTTTTGATAGCTGTGACATTAACTGCAAACAAATAAGTAAAGTAGCATTCACACGATCAGAAACCACGCCCAACTGTTTGGGCTATCGAGTGGGCCCTTATATAATATAATGTAAAAATGAGATATTTGTTTAGATAATAATTAATAAATAACAAATGAACCTATTTTTGATATTTCACGAACATTTGTATCATAACAAAAACATTTTGTATCTAACTACAGACAGATTTCTAAGGAAACAGCAGGTGGTGAGGTGTCTGTTAATAAAATATTGAAAAGCTTTGATAAAGATCACGATCTGCGACACATCGTTTTGAAAATTTAAAACACACAGAATTTTCGAAATGCTTATTTACCTAAAAAGATCTATAAGAAAGCTATTTACACAAAAACAAAATTTTCATAAATAAAAAAGTTATAGAGCCCCTCCCAAAGTGCAGACAAAAACACTCCGTAGCACGGCTTGCTATATCTAAATGTGGTTTTCACCTTTAGGCTTCTCTTGAAATTTGAGCGTCGCAAAGGGGGGTCAGTATTTTTCTATCTCCCCTAGAAATAACCGATACCACAAAAAAACAACGAATTTGGGACACCCTGAGCACGCGACGGCGGATCATATTCACGACGGAGTTTGGGTAAGACGTCAAGGGTGGAAAAGATAGTTTCCGCAAGAGTTACGTACAATGTTTTACTACTTACTTACCAACGATTGTTTTTGTCCATCTGCTTTATCAATAAAACAAGTTTTAATTCGCAAAGATTTTATAATAATGCTAGAAAATTATACATAGGATAGAATAGTTCAAAAAGAATCTTCATTTTTAACAAAACAAAAATCGTGCGGAAAAGTAACTTTTCAGCACTAGTGCGGAAAAGTTTTCTACACCGGTTTAAATAATGAAACAGGATTTTTTGATCATGATATATTAATAAGAAACTTTATGTAAAGAACATTTATATATTTATCGGTTTCACAACGTTCTACGTCTTCCGATTCCCAATCTCAACTCGTTTCTGTTTGCCCATAATTCCTCACCTAGGCCTCCTATCCTTATTTCACTGTCTATGTAGTACCAACTGAGTGGAAAACGTCATATATATCCACAATACACAAAAAAGGAAGGAAAGGTATATGTGACAATTATAGAGGTATATCTGTAACTAGTACGCTAAGGAGAATATATGGCAAAATAATAAGAAATAAAGTGGAGAGCGAATATAAAGATATGGAGGCAGTAGAACAAGCCGGTTTCAGGGCGGGTAGATTGACTTCAGATCATCTCTTTTGTATAACCCAAGTTATTGAAAAGAAAATGGCATACGGACAAGAGCTGCATCTGCTTTACGTAGATTTGCAGAAGGCATATGATAGTATACCACTAAATCTAATTTGGAAAGCGTTGGAAAAGACAAACATAAGCGTACAACTAATTAAGGCCATCAAAGAGTTATACCGCAATAGTAAGGCAAAAGTTAAAATAAAAGCAAAACTAACCAAGGGCTTTCAAGTAAATAAAGGTCTTAAACAAGGTTGCTGTATCTCGCCTACGCTCTTCAAGATATATTTGGAACAAGTCCTTAAAGTCTGCAAGAGAAAATGCCAAAACATGGGAATTCCGTTGGACGAAACCACCTTGTATACTTGTATGTATGTTTCGCCGATGATCAGATAGTAGTGGCTCAGTATTATGACGACCTCGAATATATGACACGAAAACTAATAGGAGAGTACAATAAGTGGGGACTAGAGGTTAATATCAATAAGACAGAGTATATGTGTATTGGTGGAACGAAATAGGATCTAATCTTAAATACTGGGCAGCGAATTCGGTCCTGTAATCAGTATAAATACTTAGGTTTAAAAATTACAGCTGACGGAACACTAGACAAAGCTATAAAAGATAGTAACGTACAAGGAAGAAAAGCAATAACTTTATTAAATGGAATAATTTGGGACCAAAGTATATCAAAACATAACACCATTGTAACAAGTATTATTACATACGGCTCAGAAGTATGGTCAATCAAAGATAGAACAGAAAAAAATGCTTTCCGCTACAGAGATGGACTATTGGAGAAGAGCAGCAGGGAAATCAAAAAGAGAAAGAGTTACAAATCAAAGAATAACAGAAATTATGACAGTGGGTGAACGTACTTTAGTGGATGATATAAGAACAAAGCAATTGGTGTGGTACGGACATGTACAAAAAATGGATGATGGAAGACTATCTAAACAAATATTACAATGGAAACCAACTAACCGAAGAAAACGAGGAAGTCCGAGGCGAAGCTGTAAAGAACATTTAATTACCAATAACGAAAAAGTTAACGATGGTAAATATTGAAATTGAAAGTGCACTGTTTGTTTGTTGCATGCTGCAAAATAGCAGATGCCACACAAGCGCGGATCTGGGTCAAAATCTAGGGGGAGGGGGTAATAGTCGACGAAATTTTTTTTTTATAATATATATATAATTTTTTTTCTAGTGGAGGGTAATTCTCCTGTTTTCCCGTATTTTATTAGGAAAAAGTGATTTTTTTTTTCTAGGGGGAATAATTACCCCGTTACCCCCCCCCCCCCCTCAAATCCGCGCTTGATGCCGCAACATCTTGAAGAACGTGGTTTCTTATTTGAATTTGATTGGTTGCTGTTTGGCCCACTACAGAAATGCCTTGATCAGTTTGCTGCTGAGAATTACTAGTGTAGTGATTGGAGAAAGGTATGTTGGTCTGTACAGGCTGTAAGACATTACAAGATTCTTCCTTCGGTGCTTCTGGTAGCATCGGTACAGCAGCACTTCGTCAAAATGAAACTTGTGTGTAGCAGGACGTGTTTTCATTTGGAAACGATTGTGAACAGGAGGATTCTTGCATTTTGGACGTGCGGAAAAAAATCGTGCAGAAAAGTAAAAATGGTGCGGAAAAGTAAAATCGTGCGGAAAAGGGCATCTTTCCGAACGAGGAAAAAGTGTTTTTCAAAACGAGTTTCTTGTATTAGCTGCGCTCGATGAAAAAGTATGTTTTCAAAAATTTTCTGTGTGAATTTTCCGGCACTCGGCTGCAACGCAAGCTTTTTTACGACAAGTTTAATAACCGCTTAATATTTTTCTACGAAATGCCAGAAAAATATTTTTTCTACGACCGTGCATATATACCCACTTTCCCGCACGCATTTTAGTTTTGAAAGCATCACTTTCCCGCCCTAGTGCGGGAAAATCACTTTCCCGCACTAGTGCGGGAAAGTAAAACTATGCCAATTTTGGAGTTATTCTATAGGTTTAAACCCCAAAAGTCGTAACTATCGACTTGGTACAGTGTAGGGAATTTAGCAGATAGGCAATCTGATGAATTATAGCTCATTTCAGGTTTTTTATTCAATTAAAAAAAAAAACAGAATAAAGGATTTTTTTAAATATTTCTGCATACCCCCCGTATAGTCATGTCATACAACAACTATCAAGCCAAGCTGTGGCAGGTGCTTGGTCCAGTTTGCTATGGCAACCAAGTTATGTTATTGTTACTCAAACGTCAAAGCTAGTCAAAGAGCGTCTCTGAAGTGACAGAACTGCCTTTTATTTTGAATAAAATGGATTTTTCAATGGACTGTTCCGAAGATGAACTTCCGGAGTGCATTTTGCAGGCTGCTGAAGATGTGAATGGTGAGCTTTCCACACTTGTTAGGAAAATAACTATTTCAATATCACTATTACCAATAATAATAATTAGTATTTTATTTATGTTCAAATAAAATATTTTTTCAAAAGTAAATTTGTGGTATTGTAACATCGGTCGAAGAAAAAATAATGTTCCTAACTCATGCGGAAAGTGTCTTTCCCACCCTCGACTGCTTGCCCGAACTCCGCTCCGCGTCGTTCGGGTCAACTGCAGTCGCGTGCGGGAAAGTATCACTTTCCACACTTGTTAGGAAAATAACTATTTCGATACCCAATATTTTATTGGAAGGCCGAAAGAAATTTACATAATTTTAAGAAAACTTGAAATTTAATATACTCCTTTGCTTTACTCCTGAGTTTCTTTTTGCTAAAAATCATTGTTTTTCACTTAGAATAGCGAGCGAATTATTTTTCGCATTTTATCGATATACACTGTGTCCCGGATGGAGTTGACAAGAGGAAAAAATCTTTTATTTTTGATTTCACGAAAAAAACTATCTATATAACAAATTCTGCTTGTTGAAAAATTAAGATTACCATAATAAAATCTTTGATTAGATGTACAGAGTGTTATCAAATTAGAAACATGTAATTAATAAGAGAGACAAATCTTTATATTTAATTTCACAAAAAACATCACTCCAGAAAAAACTAGAAATTTCTAGAACAACTTATGAAAACAGTAAGTTAAAAAAGGAGAAGATAAATAAGAAACTTTCCAAATCTTATCACTTGTAGGAAATCGACAATAATTTGAAAGCCTTAACAAAATGGAATAAACCAAACGCGAAATGCGAAAAGATTTTCCCGAAGGACTTGCCACCAAATGCCAACTTCTATAACAAAAATTTCAAAACTTTTCCGCCTCAGATACATGAATAATTCATTTTCAAGAAGCTTTTAATGACCATAGCAGATTCTACTTCCTTGCTAATAGCTCCCTAATATTTCGGAATGCACTAGTTTGTTAGAAGACGTAGCGGTGGGAAGAGGGCCAGACAGCGGCGTAGCTAGAAGTCATGGGGCCCCGGGGCAAAAATTTTTTTTGGGGGCCCTTAAGCATCGAAGAAATTTTTCTTGGATGCCTCAAGTCAATAAGAATATAAAATGTGTCAACAAAAATTTGTATTTTGCAAAATCATTCACTTCATCATCGTGGTGGATTCAGGATGTCCGGAGGGGGGACTAAGAAGGCAGTAAAAACAAACAATTGTCTTTTGTTTTATTTTAATAAGTCTGAACGCTGAACTTAAGAACCAGAAGAAGATAAAATGCGCCGCAGGTGAAAATTTTAATAAAAGTTGAGTAATTTTTGTGAAAAAAATTTAAAAGAAGTTGATTTTAAGTTAAAATTTAGTTAACAAGTGTTTTGTTTTTGAATTAAATCTTAAGGAAAAACGTCCTCACTCCACAAAACCAAACAATTAATGATAGGTTGAGAAATAAAACGCGTAGGTTAAATTTATTTCTAAAAATCATCAACCCGACGCGTTTCGGCATTATTGGCTATTTTCAAGGGTTATAGAAATTTCTAAAACCAAAATTTTGGAAAACAAACACTTATGATAATGCCATCATTATACTAAGTGTTTGTTTGTTTTCCAGATTCTATTAAAACTTCTCTACAGATAGTTGACTGTCAATAAATTTTTGATCCATGCCTCGAGTCAAATTTGAAATTTCAAAAATTAAAAAAAAAATACGGATCTGGATTTTTTTTAAAAAATTTTTAAAGCTAGGCGTTAATTGGGGCCCCAATATGCAGCAAAAAAACAATAAAAAAATCCTGGTTCGTATTTAACTTATAAATTTCTGAAGTCTCGAATCCGATCAAATATTTGACAATATCATGTTATTGACAGGATCAACTGTAGGTAGAAAAGTTTTAACAAAATTGAAATATCTGCACGAATAACAAAGATATGACAGATTTTATAATTAAGGATTTATGAATTTTCTCTCGTAACTCCAAAACTACAAGGACTGAAAGAAAACTTTTGATTTATTTTTTTTTGGTCTGGAAATTTAAGGACAGTAATGTGGAATCCCCAGGTCTCTATTTTTTAAAATAACTGAGTTTCCCATTTAATACCATGGAAAATGGGACACCCTGTACACTTCTCAATACACCTTCATCATAAAAAGGAAAGTATCCTTTTGCAAACTTGTTTAAAAAAATAACAGCGTGTAGCCTTCCGCAAAAATCCTAAAACATATTTCGCTTCTAAAAAAACCTGATCAGGCATATTTAAAGTATCTCAATTAAAATTTTATAATGCGTAAAATACTTACATCAATTTGTTTACTTTAGTCAAAAAATAATTCCATCGTAATAAGCATATTTGCGTTAAAAGCAAAATATGGATGGTTTTATTTTTGATTGATTCTTTTTTGTCTCTATTTTTGTTTAACAAAATGCCTTATGTGAAATAGAGTTGTATAATTAAACAATTTTGTTTTTGTAGTATGAAATAAATAGCATAATAAGAATTCTATAAAAAATGCTATTCTATGTTTACATAAGGCACTTTATTATCCCGTCTGTGCAAAACTGGAACTTTAATAAAAATGTTAAAACTGGCTAAAAATTTAAAACTGCCACCAAAATAGAGATGATTTAATTCTAAAAAACCATGCCGTCTACAACGGTTTGTCACGCTTAAATTATACGAACGTGGTTCGAAAGCAAAAACAGAGAAGGCAGAATTCTGGTTGACAAAGCCTAAAATCGAATTAATTATGGAGTGATAAACAGCCAAGCCTGTTCCCAAGACAAAAGACATTGTTTTACTTAAATTAAGTCAAGTAAAAGAAGGTCAATTTCCAAAATTACCGTTTTTTGGAAATGAGAACCATCAAAATAAATGAGCTTTTATCCCTTTATTTCTTCTTATTTTATGCCTTTATTGCACGTGCGTCTTAAATATATCTGTACATACTGGAAAAGGGCCTCTAAAACTAACTGCGACAAGCGTGCCAGCAGTTCGATCAAGGCCAACAAAAAAATGCAGGCCGCGACCCTGAAAAAATCAGCTGTTGTTGGGGGGCTCAATTTTAAAGTGGATCTTATGGACGGATAAAAGTTTATTTGTGATATTTTTAAAATGGCACTACAAATGTTTGTGCAATTTCAGTGTAATATTCTAAGAAAATATACCGATATTCCAACAAACTTTTGTAAGGATGAAGGATGGTTAAAAGGTTAAAATCTTCTAGATTTTGCATTCCTTATTTTGAATTACAATTGCCCACCATGCACCGCATGCCAACTATTATATTTGATATGGATATGACTTTGTCATTGTCATGGCATGTATTTATTTGCTTGTTATGTAAAACTTGTTCAAATTTTTAATGATTTTTTATAAAAAAGTTCATTTAAAATCCAAAAATACCAGTGTTAATCTTTTTAAAACAAAATTACACTCCAAAAAATCATTTTTTATGTTGTAATTTTTGTAAACACCTCTAAATAAGTTTTAAAAGTTCCCAAATATAAACAAATAGGTGTAGGTGAACCGATTACTTTCCATGCAGAAACGAATACATTCGCTTCTGCTTTAAATATAATTCATGTGTGAGCTAATGAAACGGCTCTAAAAAATTAGGGATTACTATACATTAAAAAAAAATGTTTTACAAGAATATAGTAAAAACAATCTCAAAACCAGCTTTATTTAAAAAAAATCAAATATTCATCAACAGTCCTTCCAACTTTAATATTTTAAACACAATCAGCCTCCGCTGTGACGTCAACAAAGTTGTAGATCGTAGCGCGTCCGTTTTGATAGCCCTGATTGGATTTCAATTGAAACTAAACGTATGGCTTGAATAAATTCAGGCTACTGATAATGGCTATCGCACTCTCAGCGTCATCTCTTTTCTAAGTTTAAAAACACCCATTATCAGTTACTTTAGGAGAAATACCTTATAATTTAAAAAAAAATGTAAACTAAGCAGCTGCATAAACTGAAAATAATGATCAAAACTAATTTTATGCTTCACACAAAGGTGTGTGTGCCTAACTTGCGAGTGCCAGAAAGAGAAGGAAGAGTTGGTTTTGGTTGTTTTCCTACTTACACAAGGTAGGATCTCTAGACGTACGTTTCTGTGTGTTTCACGTCATCAGTAGTAGAGAACAGCTGACCCAGGTAAGCCAATTTTAACCAAAACCAACTCCTACATGTAAAATACTCGCGTCCGTGCAATGCGAGTAAACTCCAAGGTGTAGCGCCATCTAGCGAACTGGCTCGAGCAGTCGAAAGTTTAAGCACACTGGCATCGTCTTGTCTAAGATGCAGGGCGCCATCTATAACAAGTTTCGTCCATCGAATGTGGTATTAAAACCACGTAATCATGTAGCAACTAAAAGACCGTACTGCCTGAAGCAAATGCAAAGAAAAAAGATGGAAAACGTGCTGTGTGTGGATCGATAAAAATCAAAACGAATTTCATACTTCACACAAATGTGTGCGTGCCTAACTTGCGAGTGTCAGAAAGAGAAGGAAGTTGGTTTTGGTTGTTTTCCTACTTACACAAGGTAGCATCTCTAGACGTACGTTTCTGTGTGTTTCACGTCATCAGTAGAGAACAGGTGACCCAGGTGACCCAGGTAAGCCAATTTTAACCAAAACCAACTCCTACATATGAAATACTCGCGTCCGTGCAATGCGAGTAATATTATAAAGCTTTAACATTTAAAACAAATTAAAAGTTTTTTTTAAATATGATTTTAAAAATGTTAGATTAGATTTTTTTCTTAATTTTACATTATAAACCGAATGATTTTGAGGAATTTTTGTATTTTCACTTTTTTTTTAAGTTTTTTAAATTAATTTAGAGAATTTTTAAGAAAATAGCATTCTGCTTTTTGCAAATATTTTTAATAGCATTATATATATTATAATTTTTAGATCTATCTTTTTCATTAATGTAAAGTTCTGTAAAAGTTTGAAAATATACTGGAAAAGTACAGAATTTTTCTAGATAACATTGGGCATTTTCAGGACGTTTAATTTTTTAGAAAAGTCTGGATATTTTGGAAATATTGAGGAAAAGTCTGAAAATGTTCTGAAAAAGTCTGGAAATGTTCTGAAATCGAGGGCTGACCAGCTTCCCACAGCAGATGTCCAAAATTTGTCTTCAGGGCTATACAGGACACTACATGACACTCTACAGGACTCTATAATACAGGACGGTACAAATTTGGTTCAGCTGAATCAGTATTGAATATTTTCAGCAAAATTCTAAAAATGATCTGAAAAAGTCTATACCATTGAAGTTTGGAAATATTCTTGAAAATTCTGATTTTGTTTGGGAAAAAAATCTATAAATATCCTGGAATACTTTTAAAATGTTCTGGAAAAGTTCTCCTTTAAAAAAAAACATTTTTTAATAAGCCTTCCAATTGCCGCTTTTTTTCCTCACGAAAATTTGCTTAGGTGCATCTTTGTCTTCTGTCATTCTGTCATAAGGGTTAATGTTGAGTAGCTGGACTGTCAGCTAGACTTCGCCCTTTGAAAAGTGCTTTTTTTTTTATTTACTAACTACTTATTAAATTTCCAGCAATATTGTACATGGCATTTTTTTCAATAAAGACAATTTATTATTATTATTATTATTATTATTTCTTCAAATGACTTTGCGTGCAGAATATCCGATTTTCAACACTTGAAAAAATGGCTTTTAAAAATGTTAACATTTATACCCAACAGCTGTGTCTATTTGCTAAAAAAAGGTAGGGAGCAACGAAAGAAATTGCAAACCTGATCCTTTTGTAGCTAATTACCTCAGGCAGCACGCTAAAGGAAGCGTAAAGAATCCCTAAAGCTGTATTCACTATTCACTTAACGTTGATGTCGGTTCTAGGTTAAAGTAGGTTAAAAACAGAATACATAATCAGTCAGAACAAGATTATGTATCAAGATCAAAATAAGATATTGCTTAGTTTTGTCTGAAGCCGGCAGAAATAACTTACCAGGGAGGAAAATAAACCTACCGGCATTGATTTATACGGTTCGGCTTAATTCTAAAACGTAGGTAAGAAAAAACTGGTGATTTAGATAACGAGATTAGCAACAAAAAGAAGTGTCGATCTTACAGGCCAGCAAGGAACCCACATAGCACAATCACGTATTTAAAAAAGGCGTGAGAAAAAAAACGTTGATTTGAAAAGCTGCTAGAAAAAAACGTTTATTTCATATATATATCAAAACAAGCTTAATGGGTCATTCATTAACGTTATAAAAAATAACGTTGCTAAAAATTGCGTTGTAATAACGCCATTATAAAATTAAAACAAAAATGTTTTTACGTTAGTTTCAAGTGATTTTTACGTTAAAATCACATTAGATTCACGCCTTTTCTACACGAATTTTAAAACGTGACTGGCATGGCTTTTCTACTGAATATTTTTGAGATTTTACTAGCAGCAGCGCCACCTATTGTCGGGATTTGCCTCTAAACTCCAAAAACCTTTTAAGGAACTGATCCTTGATCTTTCACGATCACGATGCATCTGTTATTAACCTGATAAAAACACATTCATATTCTGTGAAAGTGTTTACTGTTAAAAAATCTTGTTTAGCTTTAAAAAAAAAATGTATATAGGTAGATATATACCTATTTTGTCTTGTCTTGAGCGCCATCTGTAAAATTGTCTTGAAGTGTTGTAGTCTTAAACTAGTGAACTTTTATAACTTCCTTTCGCGTCTCTTTTAAGTTAAAAAAATGTTATTAGAAAAACGTGACCAAAAAAGACGCAGAAAGTTAGTAGGATTGAGAAGTCTTAATCAAGTGGTATTTTAGAACATGTAGTGAAGGACCTTTCAAGTGTGAATTTGGTACATGAAAATAACGAGGGTAAAAAATACGTTATATACACAGCACCAGAAACTTCAGCAAAAAGTACATTTTTATAGCTTGATTTTTCCTTGTTTTTAAGTTATCCATAAGCATGTAGATTTAACAAAATAAATATTACATGGTATGAGGTTGTTTTCAAGTAAAAAAAAACTTTGTTATTTTTGTTCACGTTAATTTAAAGTTGATGTGATTTTTGTGCTATGTGAGAAGTTGGAAAATAATAAACAAAATTACGATTTTCATAAAGGACAAATGATTTTCAAAGAAAAATAGAAGGGGAAGAACATTATTATTTGGTCACTTGTTTCTGAAAGAAGCTAACAGGATGTAGTTGAAATAATTTCTGAAAAGTCAGATGAAGCCAAAACAACTAACAACTGAATACAAATCACAAAAATATTAGATGAGGAAATATACCAACTTCTTGTAAGGAATTGCAACCCTTATCTTCCTATGTGCCAAAATTAGAAAACAAATATTTGGATCAATAATACAGGAGATAAAAGCAAGAGCGAATAAATAAAAGTTGAGAGGATTATAGAAATTAATAGAAATATGAAATAATAATAATTAATGATATTGTCACATGGGGGTTGTCGTAACTATTTGTGTACGTGTTGCGCACAAATAAAGAGGATCGTGAGATAGTTTAATGGTTTATTTAATACTAGTACAAATATTCTTACACACTAATCACTACTGTCTGGCCCAGTCTTCTGATACAAATATTATTCACGTGTAGGTCGGGTTCAGCTCTTGATCAGAATCTATTTACTGTTTCTATACTTGACTATTAAGAACTTAGGTACTTAGCGTACTCACTTAACTGAACCCCGCCTATCCGTTCTTGATTGGTTTTATAGAAGCATGTGATTACAAACGTGTTTCAATCTTAAACATAAATCGTTTGCACCACATGCTTTCCAGGTTGACGTCCTAATACCTTTACATCAGGTCAACCAACCAAGTTCCGGATAGCATGCCCAAATTACATACATGACATATGCCCCTCTTCGAAGAAAACTGGACCTACAGTTTTAAACAAAATAATTTAAAATCTGATTTAAGCAAAAAGAAAAGAATAAAAATTAACAATTTAACAATCCAATCGACAAATTAATAAATTAACCAAATAATACTCTGATTCGCGCAGCTTTACTTGCTCTTGGATCTTCTTTCTTCTTCATGACTAGTTACTGGTTAATGTTACCGCAGTCTTGCTATGTCAACGGAGATTGCGGGTTGCATGCTGTCTTATTCTTCCTCGACGTTTGCTCTTTACCCATTGCCCATTTACTATTTGCTTATCGCCATAAATACTTACCGCATAGAAACTTACGTTAAAGAGGATATTAAAAATATCATCAAACTATTCTATACAGAATTATACTAAACAAAAAGGGAAATATCGCAAGAAACCATGAAGAAACTCCAAACCGAAATACAGAACATAAACTCAGAGTTATAACATGAAATAAGCAATGCTGAAATAGAGGGAGCATTAAAGAAAATAAAAAATAACAAGTCACTTGGAAAAGACGGAGCAACGGTAGAAATGCTCAAGAACGGTGGTAAAGCTCCATATTCTCCTGAATAAAATACCAAAAGGAAAAAATAATGTCAAACAACTAAAAAAATCCATAACCATTATTCTACACAAGAAAGGCTAACTACACCTAAAAAACCGTCGGCCTATATCACTTCTCAATGTAATTTATAACCTTTTTATGAAAATTTGATGGATATCAATCAATAGAACAAGCAGGCTTCAGGAAATGTTTCAGTATAGTTGACCACCTATTAAAAAAATCTAACAGAACGAGCCAGCGAATACAATATTCCACTATATGTTGTGTTTATTGACTTCATTCGACATCATTGAGCACTGGGCAGTAAAAGCATCTTTAAGCAATTGCCGATTAGATCAGAGATACACAGACTTAACATCAAACAACAACATCAATCATCAATCAAGTCCACGAAGGAACCAAGCCAATCCTCATAAAAAGAAGTTTCAGACAGGGTCACGCAATATCGTATTCAGATTAAAAATTCTACGTCACCGGGTTGCCTTTAAATATTTGTTTTATGGAAACCTAATGACGCAGCTACAGTCGTCCAGTTAAGTTTACATGACTGGTCAAATTCTGTAGGAAACCTGTGTAAAAGTACAAAGACCTTGGTAGCTAACATAAACAATGAATATTTTGAAAAACTATGTAAATCTAAACCAAGTGTTCTGCCGACTTTTTTCTAATTCTTTTTGGTAATTCGAGCTAGCGTGAAAATAGGTTAAAAGTAAGTATTACCTTTTAGTTTTATGGAAAAATGTTCTTTAATGCAGCATGTTGTACATAAGGGATTTCACCCGACATAATAGGGACTTATTGGAATAAAACCTAACCTTATTTTAAAATCGATCCTATGGTGACGTATTTACATATAAAAAGCAGCTGCTCTACTTCAAAATTCATCCTTTGAATATTTAAAAACCGGATTTATTAGTGTCGGTATTTATTAAATGAAAGTTAGCGTCTGCATTATTAAATTTGGCTTTGATAAGTCAATTTTGAGAGGTCAGCTGTTAGTTTTCTGTGCAAATGTGTCAGAATAAAGTCGACTCTAAAATAAAGTCAGGTTTTATTCCAATAAGTCTCTAATACCCTTAAAGGTAAGTATCTATCTGCTTAAAGAAATAACTATATTATTATTTTTTTTAAAATTGTTTAACTTTGCTCTAACTTTGCGAAACTGAGCGATGGATCCTAATAGGATGAAAATTTCCAGTATAAAAAAAAATTAAGAAATGATATAGAAAATAGCTAGGGGCATTGGCGTAGCTAGCCTTGCTTTTCAGGGGGGGCCGTGGCCCCGGTCTATCTTGAACAAAAAGCAAACATAGGTTTTAAGGAGTCGTGCAAAGTGTGCAATGAATAAAAAAAAATACGCGCATTAAATGTTCTAATATTTTAATATAACAAATTTAATAATACATTTACCAACTTATTTATATGTATACACAGGAAGTATGTAATTTAGCAATTCTACAAAGAAAGTTTTCTACGTCGCTGACTGAAAGCGTCTACCACACTGTCTAAGTCGACCTCAACATCTTTTTCTATGAATAACAATGACAAACCTGAGTGTCTCTCTTGAGTCATAGTTGTTCTAAGCCAATTAAAAACTCTCCTCATGGCAGAGAAAGACCTCTCGCAAGTTGCACTTGAAATTGGAAGAATACTCGCAACTTTAAAAAGTTGGTAGAGGTTTGCTGTTTCTGCTATATGTTGTTTGATAGAATCATGACCAACAGTTTGATTTAACCGAAAAATACAATTCTTTAAAACGGTCATTTCTGCTCTTAGAGTAGAAGTATTAATATTAAAAATTTCCCGGTATTGCTCCACGAATTTATTCCATTTAACGACGTGGGAAAACTTAATATGAAAATGGTTATGAAATTGTCACCAAAATCGGAAAATTTTCATAAGACACTAAACGTTAACCTCAAAAAAACTAAAAAGATTATTATATTTATTTTAGAAAAACAGTTTAAAAAGGTCTTTTATAACCTTACGACATCTACAACCCGATTTCGGAAACAGAGGGGCAAAGGTCGCTGTCTTTATTAAATGCGAAATTTAACTTACACTTATTTTACAAGATGTCGCCAATATGTATGAAATATTCAATATGCATAATTATGTTTAAATTTAAAAAATATTTTCGGGAAATTGCATAAGTGCAGAAAAGTTACCGATAATTTAAAGAGAAAAAGCCTAATTCCGCAAGACAAGGGCTTTTTTCTGAAATGTAAACATTATCTGAATGATTTTAAATTTTAATGCACCTATTTTATTTGAATATTTCCCGAATAATAATAGAAAAGTATGTATTTTCAGCATTATGTTCTTTTACTAGTAGTCGGTAGGGGAGGCCTAAAATATCTTAGGGGGGGCCTGACAAACTTCAGGGGGGGGAGGGGGGCAGGCCCCCCCCAAGGCTAGGGGTACCTTCTTTGTATACCGCGTGGCCAGCTTTCTAACTACAGGTAGGATTTTTGTATGGCAGGGGCGGCTCGACTATAGGATCGCTGGTGCGCGCGCACCCGCAGCAGAAACAAGAAAAAAAAATAAATACAAACTATTATTAAATAATTACTGTTGTTTTTAATTTATTTTTTAATGATCCCGATCCCGCTAGTGGCATCTATCGGCCATTAACGGAAGTAATTAATATCTTTTCGACTTGACGCTTGCTGCCTCATACGGTGGCCTTCGATCGCCTCGCCTGGCTTCGCTTGAGATATGAGAGGTCGGGCTTGAATCTGGAGGTGCGCGTGGATTCGGCGTTCCTCTTTAATCCAATTTTTGCCACGCAATTGGATCGGAAATGCTCGGGATATCGGCCGAGAAAAGGGCGAGGTGGTGCGCTAAATCAATACACACTTGCATCGTTTTTTTATAGTTCTCAGCTGATTGCTGTTTATATTATCGTTAGTATGCGTGTATTGGGCGTAATTAAAATTTATTTACGCAGTTTTTAAGTGAATTTTATGCTGTTTTCGGTTTCTTGTTTGTAATTTTTGGGTTAATTATTATCTACAAGTGTCAAATATGTCTGAGGCAGTTATAAGTTCGGGTTCGGGTAATCCTGGAAGTAATTTAAGACTTAATTGTGTACAAAACATTATAGCAAGCTTTTCCTCCTTTAATTTAAATCAAAAAATTGAAATTAAGAGATTAGGAAGGCCGACTCCAGAACTAGAATTATCGCAAACTTGCTCTAAAAGAAAAGAAGGTAGGAATTTTAAAAGATACTTTAGAAAAGATATTTACCAAAAAAACAACTGGATTTGTGGATGTGATGTTACAAACTCGTTATTTTGTTTTCCATGCTTATTATTTTTCAATGCAAGCATGGATAAAAGCTGGAGCCGCATAGGGGTAACTGACTTAAATCATCTACAGGCAAAAATTAAAAAGCATGAATTTTTGAATCAACGTATACGAACATTACAATATGAAATGGTATTTGAATCAAAAGCTAAGATAAAACGGTTTTGTACATTGAATTAATGTTATCCATCGTTGGCTAAAAACTAATATGTATGTATACTGTAGGTAATTTTTTTTTGTGTAGGCATATTTTTATTTATTGGAGACCTGCTTTTTTTACTTTGACAATCTTATTACCTAGTGGGCACCATAAGTTCTTTTATTTGGCTACAAATAAATATGCAAATTTTTTTAACTTTATTTATTTTAAATTTATCTCGACTCACTTATTATAGCGCACACCCATTTTTATACTTCACGAGCCGCCACTGTTTTATGGGCTATAAAGATTGCATGGGAGAACACACCAACGTTGCCAGTTTAGCGAAAATATCAGTATAATCCGCTACTTGGTTCGCCAAAGGTCAACTTTTCAGTTTTATGTAAGTGCATTCATCAAACGGGGTGATAAACAACCGGAATAATACCTTGAAATTATGCTTGTTCCTAAATGTAAATAATTCACTTAATTTTACAAACAAACAGAAGTTTAAAGTGTTATTATTTTTGTTATTGATTTTCGTTTCACATTCACTAAACTTAATTTTCTTACACCATAGTTTACCAATCTATGGGTAAGGAAACTATTATTTAATTTTAGGTTTTTTTTTAATGCATTTTTAGTCTAACCCTAACAAAGGTAATGGTAGACCACAGTAAACGCAGCGTGGCAAAAGGACGTGGGGGATCTTAAGGGGGCGGCAGAGGTGGTATTGAGACTCAAAAGTAGTTCCGCGGAGCTCATTTATTCATTTAGTACTTTTTCAAAACAAATATCATAATAATTATGAGTAGTAATGCCTTTTAAACTAAGAACGAAAATTTTTAGAAAATATTGAAGTAATGATACTTTAAATGCTCACAGGCCACATGCGCCACAGGCAAAAATGTTTTATATACAAAAGGAACATTTTTAAACAAAAATCGATACAACAAGAAAAGTTAATGGTACAGTTGATAGTTTTATGGTAAAATTGGTTAAATAATATTTTTAACTTACCCTTTTTTTAACCAAATTCTAATGGTGACATAAAACTTGTGTGTCATATTGGGTTAAAATCGTTGTTTGTGTTGTTTAGTTATCGTGTATTGAGACAGACAATTTATTTTATTATCCGATCTGGGTGTTTTAGGAACTAAATAACTCACATTTAATGAAATTTAAAAAAAAACTGTTCATGTTTTTAATAGCCCCCTTCTTGTATGGTGACAAGTCAAGTAATATTTCTCGGCCTAGAAAAATGTTTCAGATTGTCCGCACCTTGACAAGTGCGACCGTGTGCGCCTGTAGCAATTTATCAAGGTCATCTTTGACAACGCTGAAAAGCTTTCTGCGAGACTCGTCCGTATCGCGGTCTCTTTTTAATAAATGCTATACTCTATCTAGTCTATGGACAAATCGGCCTAAAAGGGGGTTTCGTGTGCAAGTCGTGCCACCTTTTTGCCGATAAGCCAGGTTTGTTAAGGGCACTCCGTAGATCAGGTTTTGATTTGTTGTCATTCTGGTAAATGCGTTTTTTTTTAAGATATGGCCCCCACCACTATTTTTTGCACGATACTTTTTAAAACGATGTATCTTTCGTAAAAATAGTCTTAGAGGGTTGCAAAAAATGGCAAATGAATCTGTAGAATATCCGCAATAAAATAACTTCCTATTATATTTTTCGAGATTTTGCTTCCTTTTTTAGAAAAAATAAAATAACTGAATTTTTACTTTTTTTTTGTATAGCTAGTAAAGTTTAACCTACATTTTTATTAACACCAAAGCAAAATTTAGAAAAAAAGTTTAAATAAAAGTTTTAGAACGAACATTTTTCTTTAATTCCGTGTATAAAAGTCTTATATGAATGTATATTTTATATTTGTTTTAATAAAAAACCATTCGTTGTCACCAAAACGACTACCGAAGGTGTATTACCATACCCGGACGCCTATAAGGCATCGCGCGGCTAGTATCTAGTATAAAACAGGTGATTTCTATTATTATTGTTATCGTTGTTTGATGGACATTAATAGGTCACAGACTAACGATTTGGATGTTGCCGGGCAAGTTTTTGGTCCAATTTTATTTATCTCCCCTCCTTATATAGTCGTGTTCGAATTTGTAAAAATGTATCTAAGTTGACGTCCTAAAGACACAATGACATAGAAATGGATAAAAAATGTGTAAAATCTAATTTAAAAATAAAATTATATTAGACTCCCCAAGTCCTGAAATTTTTAGATTTTTTCAAATTTTCTTAAAAACTAGGTTTAGGGAAAAAAATATGTACTAATCTTTATTGTAGACCATAAAATTTTCTTTTCAACAATCTATAAGTCAGTAAGGTACGACTAATGACAAACTCTCCAGCGGCGTCTGTTTATTGAGGTAGTGTAAATAAATTTAAAAAAGGAACATGTTTATTACAGGTTTTACCCGATTTTCTTAAAAACCGAGCTCTATATCAAAAAATATATTATAGACAATAAAATTGCCTTTTAAATGATGTATAATAAGGCAATGGTAGTTTTATCTATAACAATTTAGGGGCGTCCTTAAATAAATTCAATTTTTAAAAATCACTAAATTTAGCAATTTATCACTAAGTTTTATCCACTTTTCTTAAAAATTAAGCTTTTTGGGAAAAAAAATTATTTCGCCGTTTATTGTAGAAAATAAAATTTCCTTTTTAACAATGTATTAGTCACTGGAGTCAGGCTAATGACAAACTCTCCAGTGGCGTCCGTTTATCATTTCAATTTCAAAAATTGTGACCTATAGTCGATTGTAGACAATAAAATTTCCTTTTAAACGTGTATAATAATTTAAGATTTATCTTCAGATTAAAACTTCGCAGGCCTGTACAACCTAAATCAATTTTTACAAATCACCAAACAAATTAATTCTGTTACAAGTTTTTTCCAATTTTTTCAGAAACTAAGCTTAATTGGCAAAAATGTGTTTTATACTTTATTGTAGGAAATAAAATTTTCTTTTTAACAATGTGTAAGTCAGTGGGGTTTAATTATGACAAACTCTGTGGGGTTTAATTATGACAAACCCTTCAGCGACGTCCGTATTTGGGGGTCAATTAAAAATAAAATAAGTAAAATCATTTTTTGACTTGAGTATCAGCCAATTTTTTTTCGAACATTAAAAAAAATAAATTTTTTAAAAAGTATTTTTTTAATACATTTCAAATCAAGTAATTTAAGCTTTGTTGTATTAAAATCGGATAAAAAATAAAAAAGATACAATTTGTTTTTAAATATGCTTTTCCGCCATATTGAATCCGCCATATTTAAAAAAAGCGCGATTATCACAATGACAATAAGCCAAAACCTGATCTGCCAGGTATGTTAAACAAATTTAAGTTACTTTCAAAAAGTTCTTATGGTTTTCATTAAAAGCATAATTTTTAAACATACCCCAGACCCCTATTTTTTTCCAGTTATTTGGAAATAATTTAAAAACTAATTAACGCATTGGAACATTTGAACAAGATTTGAATAAAGAAATAGCTATCTTTTTTATATAAACTTTTTTTTTCTAGCTCTAATAGTTTTATAAATAAAATAAAAAAAATTAAAAAAATTTACCTTTTTTTTTTGAATTTTTTAATTTTTTTGACAAATATAACAAAATACATATTTTCTGACCAATACATTTTTAAATACATTACAAAGCAAGTATTATAAACTTTGTTCCATGAAAATCGGATAAGAAATAAAAAAGTGACAATTTTCTTAATGATACGCTTTTCCGCCATTTTGAATCCGCCATATCTTTCAAAAAACGCATTTACCAGAATGACAACAAGTCAAAACCTGATACATGGGATGCCCTTAATAAAGTTAGCTTATCGGCAGAAAGTTGGCACGACTTGCACACGAAACTTGATTTGTCCATAGACTAATCTGTTTCTTATACTTTTATGGAAATTTATACCCCTAGATGTGAGCTTGTCCACGCGGGATAATGTACTAATACTATGAAACTATTTTTTTACCAAGAAAATTAATCAAAAGTTAGTTTAAAAGCTATTAATTTGATCCCTTATAAAATATAATTCTATACAACTTTTTTTTTTCATTTTTCTAGAGCAACTTGCTTTTCTTTTTTATCGAAAATACCTACCCACCAGTAATAAATTCTAAGCATTGAATTGCGAAGCCTTGCGGTACACTCACATTATTAATCACAAAAATGTCATTATTTTTCCTTAGAATGGCGCATACCGCTAAACAGACCCTCCTCAACCTCAACGGGATGCATGATATGCTTTAGAGGAAAAGATAAACAAATAAATCATTTTTAATTTATTTAGGTGATTTAGTATTACCTTTTTTCCTCATCAGTTCACATAGAACCGCGCGGCGAATGTAAATAGGTAAACACTAGAATTTCCAATTTAATTTTTATTTTTAGTTACGCTAGCATTATCATTTAAATACCAAAATTATACCTGCTTTTTATATTTATTTATATTCAAATATTGATGTATTATGTAACATATTGTATCCTAAAATCTGGTAATTTAAAATATCTGAAGGCACGGCAGTGCCTCGCCAAATTCGCGCGCCGTAACCATCTTTAGAAATAAAATTTCGGACTTCCATTGTCTTTATTTATTTTAAAACACGACGTTTCGGTTAGTAAGTATCTCTAACCGTTATCAAGTGTAAACTAAACAATCTAGTCTCTAGGCTACTACTTATACTACTTGGTGTGCAGTCAGGTGTGACGGCCCGCCCCCTTTTTAATCGTAAGACGCCTGTTTTCCTTAAGGAGTGGTTTCCATATGTTTGGTATGTCCGTGCTTGGTTGACTGAAAACTTCTTTATTCTGCATTATAAACGCAGCTTCAATAAACTTTCGTTTTCGCCAATGCGACTCCTTATGTAAAACTTTAGCTTCTGACCACTGAATCCTGTGATCATTTGACCATGCATGATCTGCTAAACCAGATTTTTCAATATCCCCTAATTGGGTACTTTTTAGATGTTCATTTACTCTAACCTGAAGAGGGCGTTTCGTGTCACCTAGATATGATTTACCACACTCACACGGGATTTGGTAAATACATTCCTTGTTATTTGAGGGATTGTCTGGTTTTGTTTTAGTTACAAAACTTCTTATCGTATTTCCCGAAGAAAATACTGTTTTTATATTATAGTGTTTAGCTATTCGTCTTATGTTTTCTGAAATCCCTTGAACATATGTAATGTTAATAACACCTAACGGATTATTATTTTGAGAATTTGGTACATTTAGTTTGTTTTTAATTTTAAATATCGTTGAGTTTATTAATTTCTCGGAATAACCATTCTGTTGTAAGTCCTTTTTAATGTTGTTAATTTCTGTGGTTAATTCTACATTATTACTACAAATATTTACGGCTCTTAAATACAAACTTCTTATAACTCCTTGTTTTGTTGCAACAGAATGATTAGACTTAAAATTTAGGTACTGTCCCGTGTGTGTAGGTTTCCTATATACAGTGGTTTGAATGTTTCTGTCTAATCGTTTGACAAGAACATCCAAAAAAGGTAAGGCCGAATCTTTTTCAATTTCCATGGTGCACTTGATTGTTGGTCGAATATCGTTTAAATGGTGTAGAAAATTTTGTAGTTCGTCATCATTTTCCGGCCATATAATAAATGTGTCATCCATGTATCGTAGCCATAGTTTTGGTTTGACTCTTGCTGTGTTGATCGCATGGTCCTCGAAACCATCTTTTCTGGAAACATTTCAGCCGATATTTGACCTATCTAAAACTCTACATCGGAATGAGCTACGAATCTCAAACTTTGCACAGTCATTGATCGATTGAGAGTCGTAGATCTCCATGGAATTAACAACCCCTCCAAATTTCATGGAATTCCATAAAGTACTAAAGTTACGAAATTTCAAAAAACGTCGAAATTGCCACTCACTCACTGACTCACTCATGTATAGATCGTCAATATTCTACTGTACTTCCAGATATGCTACAAAGCTGAAATTTGGCAGACTCATAGAACTTATGACCAAACCCCTGGAAAAAATCAAAAAACCCCAAAATTCTAATTTACTTCCCTCCCCTATAAATGTAAAGTTAAGTAAAAGTAACATTGCCCACTTCCAGACACGCTAGAGAGCTGAGCTTTGGAAGACCGATAGTGACTATAATAAAGTTATAGAAAAAAATTAAAACACCCCAAAATTCTAATTTACTTCCCTCCCCTATAAATGTAAAGTTATGTAAAAGTAACACTGCCCACTTCCAGAAACGCTAGAGACCTGAGCATTGGAATGCTGATAGAAATTATGATAAAACCATGGGAAAAAATTTAAAAAGCCCAATATTTTCATTTACTCTCCTCCCCTATAAATGTAAAGTTATGTGAAAGTAACATTACCCACTTCCTTGCTAGAGAGCTGAGCATTGGAAGACTGATAGGAACTATGATAAAACTATAGGAAAAAATTTAAAAACACGACAATTTTAATTTATTTCCCTCCCCTATATATGTAAAGTTATGTAAAAGTAACATTGTGCACTTTCAGAAACGCTAGAGAGCTGAGCTTTGGAACGCTGATAGGAACTACGATAAAACCATGGAAAAAAATTAAAAAACCTCAAAAATTTAAGTAAGGCATTGCAAAAGTTTTGAACAATATTCCGCATATTTTACTACTTTAAAAATTAAGTATTATCCAAATCCTTTAAAAAAGAAGTGAAATCATAACAAAAACAATTCATGTAAAAAATGCCAAGTACGCGAAAATGGCATTCCGTAAAAAGAATTGAGATAAAAGTAAAGCCAAGTTCTCCAATGCAAATTTCAAAATGAAAGGTTCTTACTAGTTTGGAAATATTTTTCTAAACTTGGCTCTTACGGCTGTAAATGACTCTTAGTGCTAAATTGAACATAAAGAAGTTTGGCTGTAATAGCAAAGTTTAAAAAAACATTTCCAAACTAGTAAGAACCTTTCATTTTGAAATTTGCATTGGAGAACTTGGCTTTACTTTTATCTCAATTCTTTTTACGGAATGCCATTTTCGCTTACTTGGCTTTTTTTACATGAAATGTTTTTGTTATGATATATATTATAAAAAGGATGTAAAATTTAACATATATGAAACAATGGTGAAAAGCACGCTGTTGTATGGAATAGAAACTTGTCGCGTAACAGAAAAATACAAAAGAAACATGGACATTGTCGAAATGGATGCAATAAGAAGATCAATAAAAATATCTAGAACAGATCACATAAGAAATGAGAACATAAAAGAAAGAATGGGAATCGAGGGAAGGCCAACGGATGACATCACTAAAAGACAATTGATATGGTACGGCCATGTACAATGGATAAACAACAAAAGATTACCAAAGCAGGTCCTTGAATGGCAACCAATAGGGCGCAGAAAAAGAGGGCGTCCTAAACTGGAATGGCAACAGTCAATCCAAAGATCAATGAGTCAATAAAACCTGACAGAAGATGATTTTCAGGATCGAAAGGTAAGGTAAGGTAAGGTATAGAATAGGCGTCGGACAACGTAGAAAAACCTTCTAAACCGACATAGTTACCGGGCTTTCCAGACAAAGTTAGGCAATTTTGAAATAAATGGATCCATGATAGATCTTATACTTTCCTAGCCCATTAGCATTCTCCAAGTGAACTCCACGCTATAATGACCTTGAAAACAGTTGTAGTAAATATCTCAGAAACGAAAGCTCCTACAAAGTTTTTAGGAATAAATACACTATTGAGAAAAATTTTGTTTACTATCTTCCGGAAACTGTATATAGCTTCGATGCTCACATAAATCGTTAGCAGATTTTCTATTTTAAACGGTAATTTCGATCAAAATCTAATCAGCCCTTTAAAGTATGAAACACTATTTTATCTTAAAAATCATGAAAAGCGGTTCAGCGGTTTTGGAGCTATTGTGGGCCGGACAGAAATATATATACACATACAAACACAGACAGACGTCAAGACGATTATACTAACATATGGGTAATACACCTAAATAAGACATTTTCGGCGTTCCAAGAAAAATAATAAAAATAATAATTCGTGAAAAAAAGGACGGTTCAAAAGACCATACCTGCAAGTGATTATTATTCTGCAAAGCTCCTTCTTAAATCCTGATTACCTACTTCACCCAAATAAAGTATCATGGTTAGAACTCCTGCCAGGAGATTTATAGAATAATAAGTACGGTTGGGGGCCAATATAATAAAGTTTTTCTGTTTTATTAAAGCCATCATCATGAAGGCTACAGGCTTTTCTTTCTGAAAATTTTTATATGCCCTCATTACTCCCTCATAATTCTTTTAGTGCGTAGGTATTGGTCGAAACTGAGTTAGGGTTTTTTCATTAAAATTTGTTACAATGTTACTTTTAAATGTGATTGAAGGGCGTTGGGTGTTGTTTGTTACATAAGATCCAATTATTATTATAACCTCCAATAATTTACAAGTCTACTCCCATTATCTTCCTAGCACTAAAATCAAAAAGTACCAGCGTTGAAACAAAATTACACTACAAAAAATTGTAATGTTTTGATGTGATTTGTGTATGGTTAAAGATGCAAGGATGTCTCTAACTCATCGATGCAGGATTTGCATGAATATCAAAGGTGGAATTTTTGATAATTTGCTTATTTAATTCAATGCTTTGTTATCGGTTTTTAGTTTTATTCTAAATTAAATAGTAAATGCAAACTTTTGTTTCAGAAATAAAAGATAGATTTTAAGAAATTGTACTATTTCTCAGCCAGAGAAAAATTAAAAAATAAGGACTTTAAAGACTTGCATATAAATCAAATAAATGGAAAAGTTTTGAAAGGGAGTTACGAAGATATGACGACAAATACAACTACGGCGTTTGTTTCACAGCCAACTAAGTAATTTTTTTTTTTTTAATAAATTCATATTTTCTATATTTTCTAAAGATAGGCTTATTATACACTGTTGAAAAGCTCCTTTTATGCTCCATTTATTGAAGTATAAATCCAATATGGCGGTTGTAAGAAATAACAAAGTTGGCTATGATTTCAAAAAAACTAGAAGGCCAAGAAAAAAATTGTTTACGTCATTCAATGACTGTGTTGCTTATAAAAAACTACCAAATTTCATTAAATTTGTTTGCAAGATGGCGGCTATATTTCAATTTTTCAAAACACAAAATTTTTTGTTTTTGCTGGATATTTTAAAACCCCCTGTGGATATTTTTAATTTTGATACGGCATCTAATTGTACTTAGAATAGCGTAACTTTTTTCTCATTTAAACAAACTCGTACCTCTCACGGTTTCCGAAATCCATATGTAGTTGCTTTTATTTGGGACACTCTGTATTTTATAAGCATAAAATAATTTTTTTTATCCAAATTTGTTTTATTTCCAAGAAAAAATCTTTGACCCGTCATTCCAACTTTACTGCGTTAAACATAATTAGCTGAGACCGAAGTGACCATCAAAAAAGAGTACAACCTTTGTCGGCGACGCGTCGCCAAAAAAGTGGTAGACCGCGGCCCATCCATTTTGATAACCCTGTTTAACCTTACCAATTTAAATTTTTTTAATTTTTTTTATTTTTCACCTATAATATAGATGATTTTTTAAAATTATAACTTAATTCTGATGAGTACGTTCTTTTAGAATAATTTAAAAATCAATATACATTTTTACTATGGTCCAGGTAGAGTAACCCTGTATGTATGACATATTTTAAAGAAATAGAGCCGCGACAAACTTAGTCAAATTTATTTAATTCAAAATCAAAGGAGGAAGATATCGGTCCTTTATACTCTAGCCTTGTTCGGAGAGAGACGCACCTTCCGTTCTTGTTTATTCATAAGCGTCGGAAAATAAAAATAAATGATTCTTGACAAACATTTACAGTGGGTGACGGACAAACGTGTTGTCACTTACTGCTGACAACATAAGTTAATTATTTTAGTGAAACGACAATGACTTAGCAAGAAAATTCCACACCAGTATTTTTTAACCAACCAAAATGTGTTTTTTTTTGAAATATCACAATAGCAACGCAGGTTTTTTTAGTGGAAATTTTTTCCTCCTGGGTACCCAACAGCAAATTATATCGGAAATTTTTAGACGTTTTAATGACAGTATAATGTTTTTGACAGTAGATATTGTTTTTAATTTATTTATTTAATTTAAATTACATAGTTAAGCTGTTTTCTGTATTCTTCGGATATCACCTTTCTTCTTGAAGGCGAAAAAGCTGGACTTTGAATGGAATGATAAATATATATAATGTTTAGAGACTATTTTATTCACTATTTTTCCATTTAGCACTTTCAATTTTCTGACGCGACATAAGAGCTGTTTGTTTATGAAGGATATACTAATAAAGCCCCTATAAAAATTGATAAAAACGCAGAAAAACATGTTTCTACTATTTGTAGTTACAGAAAACTTATGTAAAATTGAAGAATGGACTGTGTTGGGACTTAAATTGTTAGTTCCGTGGAACTACAACAAGTAGAAATCAACAATTTATATAGCTAAAATTACTGCCGAAACTTTGACATAGACACTTGTAGTAGCCCCAGCTAACTATGGAATGGAAGATTTAATATTTTGCATCCTAAAATGGTATTTTTGTGCTACTACAAGAAGTATAAATTAACAATATATAGGCTGATCATTGGTGAGGAAATTGCGGGAAAACTGAACGCGTTCATGTACAGCGTGTCCCATTTTCGATGGGATTAAATGGGAAACTCGGTTATTATTAAAAATATTGATTTTCTGATGGCACCTTACCGTGCTCTTTTTTTGAGCCCTTAAAAATGGTGTAGTCAGATTTTTGATATACCCCGTGGTTTCGCTAATACAGGGAGTTTTTGAAAAAATTGCATTTTAATTAATTCCTTGTATCTCGCTTATTTTGCAAGATATTTTTATTCTGTAAAAACCTTTCTATGTCAATTTTTTTAAACATTGTTTTGTTTTTGAGATATGGTATTTATAATAAAAAAATTAAATACAGACCTGGATTTTTTTCTATTACTATTTTGATTGTTTTCATACCATTATCATCTTAAAATGATAAAACTTTAATATTTTTTTAAGTATAAAGAAATATTTAATATTTAAAAAAAGAATTGTAGTCCCAACCTGGAAATTTCCAACGTAAATATAAATTAATAATTGCAAGACGCAATAGTTGGTCGATTTTTAGTTTATCTGTTTTGAATTGTTAATTGAAATATTTATAAATAAAGTAAAAAACGTTAAAATGTTACAAAAATAATATTATAGTAATTATTTGATTGTAGCACAGCAACTTATGAAATTTACTTCAAGATGGAGAAACAAAAGCGTGGGATTGACATTGTCATTTTAGCTCACTCAAAATTATTCTAAATTGGCTAGAAATCGACCATATCCAGATTTTGAAAAATTTAATATGTTTGACTGCTTTATTCAAGCAAGAAAATCCCAATATTTAAACGGCAGAAATATTTTTATGTAAAATGCGTTAAGAAAAATTACTCAAAAATGCTAACAATCTCTTATACATAATGGCAATCAGTTTGACCATTTATATCATTAAAGAAAAATTAGTTATTATTGTTAGTTATAATTTTTTTATTTTTGTATTTTTCGTAGACTATTTGACGCAAAACCATTTTAATTTGCTAAGTAACAAAACAGGTAAACTAAAAACCGTTCAACTAGCTATTTTTATTTTATATTTATGTTGAAAATTTCCAGGTTCGGACTAATTTTTTTTTTTTAATATTAAATGTTTTTTTTTAACCTTAAAACATAAAAATATTAAATTTTTATTATTTTGTGATAATAATAGCATGAAACCAATCAAAATAGCAATAAAAAAAATTCAGGTGCGTATTTAATTTTTTTATGATAAATACCATATCTCAAAAACTAAACAATATTATAAAAAACTGACAACATCATTATTTTCCTTGACAAAAGTTGCCATTAAAAGAATTTCACAAAATAAAAATATATCGCAAAATAAGCGAGATATAAGGGATTATTTAAAATGCAATTTTTTCAAAAACTGTATTAGCAAAACTACGGGGTATAGCAAAAATCTGATTACATTATTTTTAAGGGCTTAAAAAAAGAGCACGGTAAGGTGCAATGAGAAAATCAATATCTTTAATAATAACCGAGTTTCCCATTTAATCCCATCGAAAATGGGACACGCTGTACTTACATGGAAAAACTAATACACTTTTTATTTCCTACCACTTTTAGTACCCTAGTTATTAAAAATTAGACATTATAATATTGTACTTTGTAAAATGCAAAAAAATAAATTTTAAATTTATTCAATTTTTAAACATAATTTGGTGTGGAATTTTCTTACCAAATACCACGCGAGGTTAAATTAACTCAGGAAATTTTTTCTTGCCAATGAATATTTTTAGAAAATTATTAATTTTCAAAATATTCATTAGCTCAAAAAAATTTCCGGAGATAATTTAACCTCTAGTGGTATTACTAGTGAAAATATCATAACCAAAAAATGTTAGTAAGTGACTTTGATGGGTTTCTTGCGTCTCTATTTCTTAAAAGAATTAAGATAAAAGTAAACCCAAATTCTTCAATGCCAATTTGAAAATGAGAGGTTCTTACTAGTTTGGAAAAGTTTTTTTAAACTTTGGTATTACAGTCTGACTTCTTTATGTTCAATTTAGCACTGTGCCTAAGAGTCATTTGCAGTTGTAATAGCCACTTTTAGAAAAACATTTCCAAACTAGTAAGAACCTTTCATTTTAAAACTTGGGTTTACTTTTATCTCAATTCTTTTTACGGAATATCATTTTCGCATATTTGGGCTTTTTTACATGAAATGTTTTTGTTATGATTTGATTTTTTTTTTTAAAGATTTTGATAATATTTAGGTTTTGAAGTAGTAAAATATGCGGAATATTGTTCAAAACTTTTACATTCCTATCAGCTTTCCAAAGCTCAGCTCTCTAGCAATTCCGGAAGTGGGCAATGTTACTTTTACATAACTTTAAATTTATAGGGGAGGGAAGTAATTTAAAATTTTCGGGTTTTCAAAATTTTTCCTATAGTTTTATTTTAGTTCATATCAGTCAAGTTTTGAAGTAGTAAAATATGCGGAATATTGTTCAAAACTTTTACCATTCCTATCAGCTTTCCAAAAACTCAGTTCTCTATCGTTTCTGGAAGTGGGCAATGTTACTTTTACATTGTATATTTACATGTTACAATTTTTAGGTTTTTGATTTTTTCCAAGGGTTTAGTCATACTGTCTATCAGTCTGTCAAATTTCAGCTTTGTAGCATGTTTGCAACTACAGTCAAATTTTTAATGATATATATGAGTGAGTGACAATTTCGACGTTTTCTGAAATTTCGTGACTACTTTATGGAAGTCGATGAAACTTAGAGGGATTGTTGGCCTCAGATTTACGCTGCCTGGCTACCGTATAATGAAAACCAGCGAGTCCTCCAAAATTAAATAATTCAAAACCTCCTTGAAAACGTCCGGAAAAGGTAATCATTTTATCATGAAGCAGGTTATTTGAGTATAAAAAATGGCGACATAAACAAGATTTAGTATCTCTGGCATCGATTTTCTCTAAAAAGAACGAATCTTCGCAAAGACGTTACCAATGTGGGGCTTTTTGGGGATTAGTCGTTACTAACGGGGTAAAAAGATGGATGCGTTCTGGCTTCAGCGAGCAAAATAAGGGAAAATTCGGAAGGCCCTAATGCCCATATCTCCAAAAAAGTCTTTATTGGATGTGAAATAAATGAGAAGGGAAACATAGGATATTCAGATTATTGTCTTGTGTACTTTTATTTTTAATGGCCTCTCCAACAAAATAATTGCCGCCTCAAGTGATGTCTAGAGACCCTGTATGTATGACATATTTTTACTAAAGAGAGACGCGACAAAATCAAGCGACAAAACCATCAAAGTCACTGAAATTAACATTTTTTGGTTATGTTATTTTTTTTCCAAATTAATTGGCGTTTCACTAAAATAATTTAAATGGTCAGCGGTGAGTGACATCAATCATCAAAACCAAAACGAACGGGCCACGATTCTCCACTTTGGTGACGTCACATCGGGAGCTGATTTTTTGTTTGATGGTCACGTCACGACACAGCTGATCGTCTTTAAAATATTGAATATATTTTTTTTAATAATGCCGGTTTTGAGATTGTTTTTAATATATTTTTGCAGAACATTTTTTTTTAATGTATAGTAATCTTTAATTTTTCAGAGCCGCTTCATTAACTTACACTAAAATTATATTTAAAGCAGAAGCGTATGTGACAAACACAGATGACAAAGTCAAATACATGTCAAATATAACAGTTGGCATGCGGTACCAGGGCTACCAAAACGGACGGGCCACGATCCTCCACTTTGTTGACGTCATATCCGGGGCTGATTTTTTTTTGATGGTTACGTTACGACCCAGCTGATTGTCTTTATTGAAGTTGGAATGACGGGTCATAAATATTCGATTTTTTTTTAAATAAAGCCGTTTTTGAGATTGTTTTTACTTTATTCTGGCAGAACAATTTTTTTTAAATGTATAGTAATCCTTAATTTTTCATTAGCTCACACAAAAATTAAGTTTAAAGCAGAAGCGAATGTGACAACCACAGATGACAAAGTCAAATACATGTCAAATATAACAGTTGGAATGGGGTACATGGCGGGTAATTTGAATTTAAAATACGGAATGCTAAATCTTGAAGATTTTAACCTTTTAATCATGTTACTTCCTTACAAACCTTTGGTGGAATATCGGGATGGTGTCTGAGAATATTTCACTTAAATTTTGCGGAAATCTGTAGTGCCATTTTGAAAATATCATAAAAAACGTCTGACCTCCCATAAGACCCAATGTAAAATTCAGCCCCGGGAGAACAGCTGATTTTATCAGGGTCGTGGCCTTTATTTTTGTGTTGGCCTTGGCGGTACATGGCGGGTAATTTGAATTAAAAATAAGGAATGCTAAATCTTGAAGATTTTAACGTTTTAATCATCTTGCATCCTTACAAAAGTTTGGTGGAATATCGGGATGGTGTCTGAGAATATTTGACCGAAATTTAGGGGAAATCTGTAGTGCTATTTTGCTTAAGACCCCATGTAAAAGTCAGCCCCCCGAGAACAGCTGATTTTTTCAGGGTTGTGGCCTGTAGTTTTTTTTTTGCCCTTGATGCAAAATATAAACAAACATGTTTGTCGGTCACCCCCTATACCGGTTTTGGTATAAGGCGTTTATTTTTATTTGCCAAAGCTTATGAATTAACAAGGAAATTTGACTTTGAAGAGTTTGTCGCGTCTCTATATATTTAAAATATGTCATACATACAAGGTCTCTAGTGATGTCTAGCTTAAGGAAGGAGTCTTTCTTTACCTACTGTTTCCAAGTAAACCAGCCTTTAGCATTACTTTTCAGTTTAACTAAAACTTTTTTCTAGGCTTACAATCTCAGTTTATAAGTAGAAATTCTAACAATTCTCAGAAGGTATAAGGTAAAACTTTGTAGAGAAAATATCTGTACCTCCAACCCACACACCTTCCCTCATTGGAAATAGAATCTCGTAAAAGCTTTAATACCTAAAAGCCTTTTTTCGAACAAATTACAGTAACGTGTTCTAAGCTTTGATACAAGCAGGAAAACTACTTGTTCTAATAGCGAAAACTTTTCCTGCACGTGAAACGGATTCTCGACTTTAAAAAGTTTTATAAAAACATAAGCCAGATTTCAAGTTTTATAAGATAGATAGGTGTGCTGATACTCAAGACCGTTTGCAAGATTTTTTTTATTTAACAAACAAAAAATCAACCAACCCTATTTTTTCTTAAATGTTGATAATCAATTTGGGCTGTTTTTTTTACCAAATTTTAATCACAATAACACAAAGCGTCTCTATGGCGCACGGTGGTCAGCTTGTCGGTTCTGAACGATCAACCAGGGCTATCAAAATGGACGGGCCACGATCCTCCACTTTGTTGACATCACATCCGGGGCTGATTTTTTTTTTGATGGTCACGTTACTACACAGCTGATTGTCCTTAAAATATTGAAGTTGGAATGACGGTTCATGGATATTTTTTTTTTTTTAAATAAAGCCGTTTTTGAGATTGTTTTTACTTTATTCTGGCAGAACAATTTTTTTTAAATGTATAGTAAGCCCTAATTTTTCATAGCCGCTTTATTAGCTCACACAAAAATTAGGTTTAAAGCAGAAGCGAATGTGACAATCACATATGACAAAGTCAAATACATGTCAAATATAACAGTTGGCATGTGGTACATGGCGGGTAATTTGAATTCAAAATAAGGAATGCTAAATCTTGAAGATTTTAACCTTTTAATCATGTTGCTTCCTTACAAACCTTTGGTGGAATATCGGGATGGTGTCTGAGAATATTTCACTGAAATTTTGCGGAAATCTGTAGTGCCATTTTGAAAATATCATAAAAAAACGTCTGACCTTCCATAAGACTCAATGTAAAATTCAGCCCCGGGAGAACAGCTGATTTTTTCAGGGTCGTGGCCTCTATTTTTATGTTGCCCTTGGATCAACATTATTTTATGGTTGTAATTTTGACAAATTTATGCTAAAAGTTGGAAAGGAAATGTCAATTAGCATTTAAAAAATTTGTATTCTGGACAACGTACAGTCGTCTCCAAAAATAATGTCACATCTTCTTTTTCCTCTTAAGCAAATAGCGTGAAAAGTGGATATTTTGAGAGTGTGTGTACGTAATTGGCTTTTTTTTATTTAACATAATTTTTCATAAAATTGTTGCTATACTTTATATCAATATAGATCAATCAATATCAAATTTTGCAAGGTTTTTTTAACATACACTGATATTCTTTCTCGTAGTCTTTGTATTCACTATTTTCACATATATAGTTAGCTGTGAAACCGTCTTGTGCCACACGTTAAATAAATTACTAATACTCCGGCAAGAATCGGCAGCTGGATGTAGCACAAATACAACCCTTGATACATGGTTGAAATAATAAAGTCACAAACGCAATTGAAACGTAATGAGTATTTTCAGTTCAATATATATAATAAATATCTAATTTTTTTAATAAGCAAATTGAAACTTTGTAAAAGGTTTAATACGTGAAGAAATCACCATATAAATACTGGTTTACCAACTTCGAGCACTTTTGAAAATCGCCTTTTTGCGCAGAATAAGTGCGGATCATTACACAGGCTATCCAGCGGCCTATGACTTGTCGTCGTACAAGTGACAGCGAGTTAGTTGATCGATTTTCTGCATCGGGGTTTACTAATAAGGTAATTGGGTAATTTTTTAATACTTAGTGGTTATGATTGAAAATAGTTCGATATTGAGGTTTCGATCGTCTAAATTAGACCAGCCCAAGTAACATTATTACCACTCAAGGTTTTATTAATTTGGTTCTTAGGTTATTTAGAGGGTGCTGTTATGGGTTTTAGGATCAATTTGGCTACATAAAGGTAATTTATATTGCCAATTACCTAAAGGGGTGTTATACAACCAAAAAGTGATTTATAAAGGGAGTATAATAAAACTGATATTCCTTCTGTTCCTTTTAGATACTTTTGGTTTTATTGATTTCTGATTTATAAAGATGGTCTTATAAAAACATTTTACGTAAAGTTTTTAAAAAGAAATAAATATAAACATTGGTCATTTAGTTTTTTTCATTACTTTAGGTAATCACAAAAATGTTTTGTAATAGAGCTAAAAGGTTATCTTATATCCTTTTGTTTTTATAGTTACCAGTAGTTGTAACGTAAATATGATTAGATAGGCGGCCATATAGAACCTAGTTTCCTTAAGGTTTTTAAGAGTGGTAAATATAAACTTTAGACTTTTGGTTTTTGTTATTACTTTTAGGCATTTTAAAAAGGTTTTATAGGAAGGCTTAAAGGTAAACTTAATTCTTTTGTATTTATAGCTACCCAGAGCTATATATTAAATATTATTTAAATAGGCGGCCATATAAAACCTTGTTTCCTTAAGGTTTCTAACAGAAGTAAAGAAATACTTTCGTGTTTTATTTTTTTAGGTATTTCTTGTAAAAATAATAGATATACCTAGGTACAGATTGGTACCTACCTATTGCAAGATTGATTATTTCAAGCCCAATAATTAATAATTGTTGAGTTTCCGTCCTCCTGGGTAGGACACCCAGGCCTAGATAAGGCCTGTTTAGACGGCCAATATAAGAGGTTGCCCTCCAACCTGCAGGCACAACGAATATCATTGCACTGGCCCTCTCGATTGTGTCGAAATTGCACGATAAAAAACATTTAAAAGTGTTGAATTATACACTTTAAAAACAAATACAAAAAATTTAAGTGAGGTTATGTTGACTATGTTTACATTGTTGTTTTTGTTGGTTTCATAAGGGCACTCAAAAATCCTTGTTGCGATACAGTAACAAATAAAACCAAGTGACCACTATAAAACCATAATGGCGTATATACATTTATTTAAAAAATATTGTAATGAAAAAATATTTATCTAGTCCTTTTAGCAGTGTTTTTTAACAATAATTTTACTTTAATTTTGATTTATGTAAACCAAACAGACTTTTTTAATGGTGAATAGTGTAAATGATTTTTTTTAAATTTTAAATATTTGTTATTTTGTTATCAAAAAACTATTAAAAAGCATTCTTGAGCTGGCGCGCTTGTTTTGAGTGCTTTTCAGATACGATTCTATCAGAAAAATAAATCTGGCAGGCAATTTGATCATCAACAAAACGACAAACTCGGTATATTTTTATGCAATAAAATAATTTTGGGACTCTGACATTTTTGGCAATTTTGTGACCCAAAATTATTTTATATAGCCATTGTGAATCTATAATATCGCCATAGCTTTTATAGGAAAACTTCTTTATTCAAAAGGTATTATGGTACTCAGCAGAATCGCCAGGAAACCAAATTACCAAATCTAGTTTTATAATAGGAAATATGGAAAAATTTAAAGACAAATTAAAAGAATGGTTAAAAAATATTCCAAGGAAAAGGGTACATTTGGATTGACCAAAAAAATACTTACTACTTTTAAAATATAAAAGAAATAAAATAAACATATTAACATATAAATAAAGAGTAACATAAAAAAAACTCAAAAATATATTCCTAAGTTAAAAATTGAAATAAAAAATAAAAATTTTTTTAACAAAAATATAATTAAATGTTTTTGTTTACAAAACCACACAACCAAACTAGACAAATATCCCGATTTTGACACCTTATCTCAATTTTCGTAAAATAAAACCCCTAATAAGACAATAAGCCAACTAAAATGAAAACTGTTCAAAAAACCAAAAACATAACTTTTTTAATCAAAAAATTCAGGTACTTTTTTTCCATTAGATGAGACATTTCTTTTCTTGGTATAAAATTTTGAGGATATTATTAGATTAGGTACTATAGTAAGTTAGACAGTGTATAAGGGCAGAAATATAAGTAGAACATAAAGTTAGTGTAACATAGAAAAATCCGCCAACCGTTAAATATGATATTTTTGTCTGCAAACAAGTATCCCGTACTTTAGAATGCATAGAAAATATATTTATTTGCGGTCAACGGGAAAAAAAAATCAATTTAGATTCATGTAAATGAGAACTGTAAATAAATATATATTGAATTGAATATTGAATAGGATAGAGGAAGTTTCTGAGTTGCTTTTAGAACCTGGCATAATAGCTTTAGGCTCTAAAAGGTTCTATACTGGTGGAACCGCTAGAGGGCGAAGCTGGAGTTTATTTCTTATGGTTTTATAGTGAGTTCAATACATAGGTTGCCACCACCAATTGGGGAGTCCCATTTAGGAGGTCTAAGGGGTATATAAGGGTAATAGGAACGTGCTAGCGACCAAACATTGAAACTAATGGTTTTAAGGAAAGGCGCTAGCGCTTTTAGCTTCTGCTATAAATAAAGAAATGTTACTTGGGCAGCTGACCTCCATGTGGCGGGGCCAGCATTTAACACTGATTATTTATTGGCCGTGTCTTTTACTATTATTACAATAAAAGCATAGGTCTCCATGGTAACCGCAGGTTAGCAAACATTATAATTCTTTAACTAATAGCAGGGGGAACGATGTTAATAGGTAAATCTCTCTATAGTTGACGATGTATATAAGTGGACCGCATCATAGCTATGGTAAACCGGAAAGATCTAAGTAAAGAAGCCTAAAAAAATTAGTGTTTCAGTTTCTACATGCAGTGTGCTGCTTTATAAGTGTATGATAAAACGCTGAGATCTTTTAAATGATAGATGAATTGGGTATTTAATTACTAAATAAAGAAAAAACGGTAATTTGTTTTGTAAAAAGCTCGGTCGTAATTTAGTCGGGCTTTAACATATAAATATATATATATATATATATATATATATATATATATATATATATATATATATATATATATTCCTTTGTAATGAAATCGTTTAGAAGAAGACATATATAAAAAGCAAGTAGAATAGTAAGCTAATAACTAATTAGTGCAGTACCTCGTGGGGGGAATCAATATCAATAAAAAAATTAAAAGAAGTCAATGCCACTGTATGTACCCTTCTACTCCCTTCCCGCGCGCCACGGTTTTGATGACGCGGTGCCACTTTAATACAATATCAACTATAGGTTATATAATGCTCGAATTTTTATCTTTTGAGGTTGTTTAGTTTAATAATTTGGGGGTTTTTCAACAAATTCTCATCCACCGTATTTTATATTTTAGTTATATTGGTAACTCAAAACTTCACTTTTAAACCCCGTAAACTTTTTTATAATTTTTTTGAACTTGCATTTAAACATACATAAACCATTGCCATTTAAAGGCAGGAGGCAATTTTCCAGTTTCGGTCCACAAAAAACTTTAATAACAAAAGAGTAACGCTGCCGTTTGCATTTATTTTTAATAATCCACCACCTGCAGTGTACCTGCCTTTTTCCTGCAGCGAATGTTTTACTTTTTCAGCTTTTATTGCTTGAATTGCTTAAAAACTAAAGGCCAATTTACACTTTCTAAATCAAATGCAAATGAAATTAAAAAAATATAATATAAAAAGAATTAAAGTAAATTAAAAATTAAATGTAAATAAGTATTACGTAAAATTCCCTTTACGCAAAAGAAAAGGTGTTTTACACACGGTTCCTGCCTACGAATTTTTCGTGGGTGCCGCTCACGTGTCAATATGAAATCTAATAACAGTCATGTGAGGCGTGCGCGGGCACGAACGAGAAAGTCGAGGTGGGCACCGAGTTTTACACCCAGGTAAGGGAAAGGGGGGCAAAAAGCGGTGCGGATGTAAAATAATAGGGTGTTTGACAGTAGTAAAAAATAAATATATATTTTTTAGATTTTTATGTTTAGGTCTTGTGAATGCTAAAAACAAACTTTTTTGTTTAATTTTTTCTCAAATTTCTAGTTCTTTTAATAAAATAAATTCATTGAACTAAAACAATTAGCCACGTGATTCAAAACAGGCGGTCTACCAATCAGCTACGAGTGACGTCACAAAACAGTAAACGCCTCGAAGAAACCTATTTTCTGTGTTATTTTCTAATCTAAGGTAATGTTTGCTTTGGTTTAAAGTGCGAATTAGCGTCCTAAATTAGATTTTATTTTGTGTTCTGCTTATAAAAAACATTTTCAATGGAAAACGGATTCTCCAAAGCCGATAGCTCCAACTTGCCAATGTTGAACTCCTTTATGGTGGCAGGCTTCTTTGCCAACAACAGTGATTTTGGTTCTGCGAAATTTAGAAACGTTAAAATGTTGATGTAAGTATTCGATGAGTTGTTTTGTATATAACTGAAAGTTTTTTTACGATATTGTTCGCCTACTTTTACTCATTTAGATTTTATGTGTTTTGCTTAAGTTATATGTTTTGCTTTTTGTTTAATATGCCACTTACAATAGATTCATTATCTGAAAAAAAAAACAGAAATACAAATCATGTAATAAACCGAGGGACGGACAGGTAGGCAAAAAGTATACAACGACTACCAATACTTTAATTACTGCATAGGTTACACTGCATAGTCCTGCGTAGGTACTGCCTAGTCCTATCTATGTACTGCCTAGTCTTGCATATGCACTGCTCAGTCCTACATTTAGCCTGCATGTGCACTTCCTAATCATGCATTAAGAGTTACTCCCTAGTCCTGCCTAATAACTGCCTAGTACCGCCTAAAAATTTGTACACATTTCTGCCTATTATAGTTGTTAACCCCTTGTAATAAACATAACCTCAAAAATTTCATCGTCATTTACGAAATAGTTATATATACTATAGACAACGTATATAGAAAAATTAATAGAAACAATTTAGTTATACTCACATCAAAGTGATCTTTACAAATGTAAAGTGAAGATGTATTAGATTAGAAGATTTTATTTCAAATGTTATATATTAGTGTGAAGCATCCTTTACATGTAACTAGATCCTACAAACTTTTTTATATTTCCGCTGTTGTTTTATCGCAAATAACGAGTCTAATTTTAACCTTTGTAACGGGCGGAATGTCACCCGCGGGAGTCCAAACGAAGTTAAAGAAGTTCTAATGAGTTTTTCAATTGGCCGCCTAAACACGAACCCCACTACATGAGAAACACGACAATTTACAATGCAAATTGTCCAGAATTAAAAAACCGTAAACTCTCAACAGGGTTATATTTACCTGAGACTATCTAATATCTTGGGCTCTCTTGGGGTAGGATGGGCCATAAGGATTGCATGGGAGAACAGACCAACGTTGCCAGTTTAGCGAAAATATCAGTATAATCCGCTACTTGGTTCGCAAAAGGGCGATTCCACAGAAAGTCGTCCTAAGCGGATATGTTTTAAACATTTTTATAGGTTATCAAAATTAGTCTTAAATTAAAGCCAACACTACTTAGCTTATGATATCGGGCTAGAACCGTTCCTGGGGCTCGCAAGAGGGCAAATGAAGTCGGCCCTAACAGAGTGGACCCAGAAAGAGATACAAAGGGAGTGGACCAACATAGGAAACGCCAGACAGGCGAAGGAGTATGTGACAGGCTACAGCAAATCCCGTAGGGACTGGCTGCTCCGTAGAACACGAAGAGAGGTGGGAGCCATAGTGGGAGTCCTGACCGGACACTGCGTCCTACAAGGACACCTGGCAAAGATGAGAGTGAAGGAGGACGCGACGTGCGAGCGATGTTGGGCCGAGGATGAGACCTCGGCGCATTTTCTCTCATCATGTGAAGCATACAAGGAGGCAAGAAGAGAGGTATTCGAAGAGGAAGCCTTTGATACGGAGGACCTTCTGAATCTGAGGTGGCCCGATAATCTGGCCTTTGTACAGAAGACGGGCAGATTCCTTAGCGAAAGAAGGACGCAGTAGGGGGGATGCCCGGGGGTTGGCGAAAAGGGCGCTTCATGTGCCTAGTCGCCAGGCCTAGAGCCTACCCAACACTACTACTTCTACTACTAGCTTATGATCTTGAGTAAGGACTTCATATAGTTTTTCTATTTTCCCAAAAAATCCGAAGAAAAAAGCATTAAACTAATTTATATAAAAATATCCATTATTTTAGCTTAAAGATAAACATCTCAAAAAACTGTTTTTCCTTAAGCTTTTGATATTAAACAATAAATTAACCATACCGTAGTACCATATACCACAAATGTACAAATTTTCATGCCAAAGTTCGCTTGTTTGTACTTGGTTTAGCGTAAAAATACATGGCATGATAAACTGTTGTCACACACGTAACGAAAACAGAAATAAAAATGTTTAACTCGGAAAACAGGCATTAATTAAACGAAATTTTTCTTGTCAAAAGCCAACAACATTTATGAGATACCAGAAACAAAATTTAAAAAAATTGCATGCTATAAGTTTTTTTTTATCAACAGAAAACAATATGTCACACACGTAACGAATATTGTAACCTTTGCAATAAAATGCAATATTTTATATGTAATAATTTTGTTTATTCAGTTTTCGCCTTAAATGTCTATTCTTTGAGTAATTCTAAAAGGAATAGTTTGTATAGTCATAGGCGTAAATAAAAAACAAAATAATTATTTTATTCGTTGTGTTCATTTGCGGAATGCTACTAGACCTAATAATGTTATTCCAGTTAGGCCTAAATTGGCCTCTTACTTCTATAAATAATACTGTCGAATTTCAACAAAGTTGTGTAAAATTTACTTAGTACATGGTAACATTCTTACGAAAAATTATATTTACAAAAAGGTTTGACGTATCTTGAAATCTATACATTTTTAGACGGCTCTGGAACGAAATAGCGATGTACAAAATAGCGACGTTCAAAATAGCGGTATCGAAATAGCGACAATCAAAATAGCGATGTAATGAAAAGGCGACTATCAAAATAGCGATGTAACAAAATAGCGATGTAACAAAATAGCGATTGTAACGAAATAGCGATGTATCAAAATAGCGATGTAGCAAAATAGCGACTATCAAAATAGCGATGTAACAAAATAGCGACTATCAAAACAGCGACGTAATAAAATAGCGACTATCAAAATAGCGATATTTCGGTTCCGTTTTGGCATATAGCTCGACTAAAGGGTTTCTTTCTAAGAAATGTTTCCAAAAAAAGAACTTTCCTGATTTCTTTCCCGGGATCCTAAAGGGTGTGAATCCGAACCGAACCGAACCGACCCAAACTGAACCGAACCGAACCGAACCAGCATATTTTTCAAAAAAAACTCTCCAGACTTCTTATCCGGAATCCTAGAGAGTATGAATCCGAACCGAACCGAACCGAATTCGGTTCGGTTCGGTTCGGATTCACACCCTCTAGGATGCCGGAAAAGAATCAGGAAAGTTTTTTTTTTAATAAGCTGGTATATTCAAACTAGGATATAATAGCGCATTTCGGTTCTTTTCGGTTTGGATTAATTTGATTCGATTCGGTTTGGTTTGATTCGGTATTGTGATACATCGCCATTTTCATACATCGCTATTTTGATACATCGCTATTTTGATACATCGCTATTTTGATTGTCGCTATTTTGATACATCGCTATTTTGATATATCGCTATTTTGATTGTCGCTATTTTGATACATCGCTATTTTGATATGTCGCTGTTTTGTTACAAACGCTATTTTGATACATCGCTATTTTGATAGTCGCTGTTTCATTACATCGCTATTTTGATAGTCGCTATTTCATTACTCGCTATTTCGTACGTCGCTATTTTGTACATCGCTATTTCGTTCCAGAGCCTTTTTAGACCTATGTTTATAAGAACGTCTCTTATAAGAGAAAACTTTTTGATATGCTCGGACACAAAAAAAATACTAAAAATAGCATGTTTGTATTTGTTAATAAGTTGTTTAAGATAATTTTTACAGAAGCTCAAAAGGAAGATGTGATAATTTTAAGTGATGGACCATCATCGGAATTCAAAAATAAATACTTACTTATATTTTTAAAAGAAAAATTTTATGTTAATTTTACATGGAAGTATTTTTCCACAAGCCACGGCAAAGGTGTAGTAGACGGTATAGGAGGACGCGTAGAATCTTTGGTTTGGCAACTATCTCAATCTAAAGATGAAAAATTGGTAGTCCAAAATTTGCTTGACTTTTATAAAGCTGCATCAAGTGTTTAAAATCAACTTCTTTATGAAGACAACAACAGCAGATTCTCATTTATAAAACTAAATAAGCCTAACCCAAAAAAATTTAGGTAAGAAAGTTATTTGGTCAAGTAATTATGAAGTTTTTAAAAAATATATCATTTTTAGTTGTCTAGTTATAGTTTTTTCTAAAAATAAAATATTATTAGCTGTTACTTTTTATATTTGTTCATTAGTCACACACGTAACACGTTGTTGTCACACACGTAACTCACTTTTAAGTTTATAAATAAAATAATAAAATGCATAAAGGGGCATTTAAATATAAATCTTATTGTACAAAATATTACCAAGTATGAATTAAAAAATAAAAGTTGAATTAAGTATTTGGCAGTTCGCAGAAAATTTGTAAAATAACAAAAATACATTATTCTGTAGAGAAATAAATGTCACGTAACGATTTTTTATAATGTTATAAGTAAATTAATATTCTTTAGTCAGTGATTTTTTTGGCGTTAACGTAAGCGAAACTAACAACTTAACCCAACAAAATTATATTTAATAATTACGATGTGTTTTTGTTGGGTTTAAAAGCAACAATTCTAAAAAAAATAAGTCTGAATGTCACAAACGTAACGGTGGAATCACCCAAAAGGTCAACTATTGAGTTTTATGTAAGTGCGTTCATCAAACGGGATGATAAACAACCATACCTTTAAATTCTGCTTGTTCCTAAATGTAAATAATTCACTTACTTTTACAAACAAACAGAATTTTAAAGTGTTATTCTTGTTATTGATTTTCTTTTCACATTCACTCAAGTAAATTTTTTTACACCACAGTTTACCAATCTATTGGTAAGGTAACTATTATTTAATTTTAGGTTTCTTTTTAATGCATTTTTAGTCTAACCCTAACAACAAAGGTAACGGTAAACCACAGTGAATGCAGCGTGGTCAAAGGAACGCGGAAGTGTGGTCGAGACCTTAGGGGGCGTCAGAGGTGGTATTGAGCCTTAAAAGTAGTTCCGTGGAGCTCAGTTAGTACTTTATCAAGACAAATATCATAATTATGAGTAGCAATGCCTTTTAAACTACAAACGACAAATGAATTACATAAAAAAATGTATAAAATTGTTTTTTGGAGATTTCATGAAATTATGTTTTTGCCTAATAAGTTTTGTATATATTTCTATAAAAAAAAATCATTACGAAAAGGGCAAATCCAAAGGCCCGGACTATTTTAATAACTTTGTGAAAGGCTTAAATACTATTTTTATTTATACTGAATATACAAACAAAATGGAAAAATATTAATACAAAGACGCTAAATGGTTTTTGGAACGTTCTAACAATGATCAATAAAAAAAACAAAGTACTTACCCAAAGGATTTTTAGCAACTAAACAAGTTAATTGGAAATAATATTTATTACTACCAATTTTTAAGAATTAAATAAGACAAACACTTAGGGAATGACAGTAAAATATGATGGAATATAAATCTTTTGCAATTCGTTGAGGGGTAATAGACGCCGACGGCGACGTCCGTCGTTTTGTTTTTAACCCAAAAGTTGACAACTAAGGGCTTACTGATTCGCGCCGAACGAGCCGCACTCATCGAACAAATAGGGAGAGGCTTTAAATTCATCCAGTTTTTTCAACGATGGAATCCAGATTGTTGACAAATGACAAGTGACGTTCACCCAATATTCATAGATGGAAAGCGGATGAGCCATTGAAAAATAAACAGAAACCTGATGAAATTGTTTTTTTCCGAAAGTTTTGTTATGTCGGCTGTCCATGGGCCGTATTATCCACGCGGATTTATCTTCTCTTGGGCTCTGATTGGTTGATTTAAAAATTTGATTCAATCAAAGCCGGATAAAAAAAAATCCGCGAGGATAATTCGCTCCATGGACAGCCGGCTTTACACAATAAAGATGGAAGTGAAAGAAACGGAGAAACTTATTCTCGTGGGCATCAGAGGCAGGTAGAGATAAGGTCACTCATCGTCAAGCAAGTTGCTTGACGATGAGTGACCTTAGGTAGAGGGCAAAGATCAAATTTTTGTATATGACGATATACAGCTGATTCGAATGACAGAAAAATGACATTCATCAGGGATTGCTCACCGGCTGCCAGAGTCAGTGAGTTTTGGCGGTATCGATTAGTGGATCGGTGGAATCCATAGGAAACCTGATGGGTTTCATCGATGTTTCACCGACGCATTTAGAAACCCGATTGTTTTTATCGATGAACCCATCGGTGAATTTGGAGACTCCAATAAAATATCCTTATTAAAGTGCGCTTACTGTCTCAAATCGCACAAATCGCATTGTCGTAAATACCAGTAGGATTTCTCAAAAGAATGTTTGGCACCATATAGAATTGTCGAAAAGAGAACAGCAATTTGGTCGACAATCAAACAATCGAAAATACAATAGACGAAAACAGTTTAAACGAAATGTAGTTATTGTTAAAATTTGAAAAAGTACCCATGTTTTTCATAAGATTGATTAGATTTTTTATAAAACTATTATCTACAGGAAAACATGTGTTATATTTTATTAAAACCAATAAAATTTGATTTAATATGATGTGAAACATGATTCGACTGGTTTCATAATTAAAACTTTAGGGGCATCGGTAAATTAAATAAGTTTTAAAACAATAAACCATTTTTATTACAGGTTTTATCATTTTTTTTTCAGAAACTAAGCTTAATATAAAAAAAGTATACATTAAACTTTATTCTGCCGTGCACAGCAGACGCCAAGTAAGTCAAAAACTAGTGTTTTGGGAAATAGAATTTGAAGTATATTTAACTACATTCTAACTATAGTTGATTTAACTACATACTAACTATAGTTTATTTAACTACATACTAACTACATAACTTCCTTGTTTTTCAAGCCACATTCTAGAAAAACTGGCTGGTGCCATTTTTTCCGGCGATTTCAAAGATATAAAAATCTCATTTTCGAGTAAGTCGAGTTACTAGGTTTTTGCTTTCCACGGCAGTATTGTAGTGAACATTTCTTTTTAAAAATGTGAAATTCGGTAAGGTTTGTCCTATAACAAACTCTCCAGCGACGTTCCTAAATATGGTTGATTTAAAAAAATCATAAAAAAACATGTTTTTCAAAAGTTTTATTAAATTTTCTTAAAAACCATGGTCTTTAGCAAAAACTGTCTTTTATACATTGTCATAAACAATAAAATTTCCTTTCAAACGGTGTATAACAAAGTGGAAGTTATTCCATATTTACGACCCCAGTGGTGCCCTTATTTTAAAGTAATGATTTAAAATCACAAACTAATCATTTTAGCTCACACATATACTATACTATAGTAGTGTGAGCTATGGTGATCCTAATTTTTTCGAGAAAAAAAAAGTTGCTCCGATTTCAAAAATTTTTATATATCTTTGCGTTTCAGATGATTTTGAAACTTTTTTGTTGCGCCGTCTGTCTGTCTGTCTGTCTGTCTGTCTGTCTGTATGTCTGTCTGTCTGTCTGTCTGTCTGTCTGTCTGTCTGTCTGTGTGTCTGTATGTCTGTCTGTAACGACCAACGCGCATAACTCAAAAACCGCTTGGCCGATTTTAATGAAATTTGGTACCTGGGCTGGGTCTTGGGTCGAGATGGTCCCATTTTAAAATGAACAAAATCCACCGAACACAAACCAAATAAAAGGGTGGGGATAGATTTCAAAAATTAGAGTTTATGTGAAAATATGGCGTGTGTGATATCAAACGAATGGTAATTGAGTCTGGAGTTAAACAAAATACATTTTAATTTATTTAAAAAAAAAGGGTGGGGGTATATTTCAAAAATTAGAGTTTAAGTGAAAATATGGCGTGTGTGATATCAAACGAAAGGTAATTAAGTCCGGAGTTCAACAAAATACATTTTAGTTTTTGTTTTTTTTAAGGGTGGGGGTGGATTTCAAAAATTTGAGTTTAAGTCAAAACATGGCTTGTGTGGTATCAAACAAAAGGTAATTTAGTATGGAGTTGAATAAAATATATTTCAGTTTTTAGTTATATTAGCTCACATAACTATAGTACCTAGTGTGAGCTTAGGGGCCCATATATTGGCAGAGTATTTTTTACAGGTTTTATCCAATTTTCTTAAAAACTAAGCTTCCTACGACAAAATATCTTGATAACTTTTCGGTAGACTATAAAATTTCCTTTCAAACATAGTATCACAAAAAATAACCCATGTTATTTAATTAATTAATTATATAACTTTTAAAAATTACCAAAAAAACACATTTTTGTCAATGTCAAAATAACTGAGGTCCATGGGACGATGAATGAAGGTCAAAAATTAAATGACTATCTGGGAAGCTTGATTTTGTTAAAAAAATCATAAAATGTTATTCAGAAATTGACTATATTGATTATTATTAATTTTTTTTAATATAAAGTCTTAAATTTCATAAAAGCCGCTCAATAAAATAAAGCGTTTAAAATAAATTTAATTTCTTACAGTAAAGTCTACGACTTATTTTTTCCCAAAAAGTGTAGTTTTTGAGAAAATTTTGTAAATCCTATAATAAACATATTTTTTATAAATAATCCTAATTTATGGACGCCACTGAAGCTAATTTCTTTTCCTAACCTTATCGACCAATACATCATTGGAAAGAGAATTATGTTGTCCACAAAAAACTGTTCCTTTCAATTTTTTATAAAATGGTGAGTTTTCGAGAAAATTGAAAACTAACAAAACTAAAAAAAACAGGTTTTTGGGGGTTTGGGGGAGATTTTCCTTGTCCCTGTCGATATTTCGAGTTGGCAACAGGAATATTCGGATTCAGCGGGATTTGCTTCTAGGCCGAAAATGGAGAGTATTTTCAAACTATAAGCATATGTATCCCAAAAACAATTTTTTTTTTTAAATAAAATATTTTAAAAGAAGTATTAAATAATATGTATAAAAGTAATTTAAAAAGTTTGGGTCGTATTTTCTCGCGACCTTCATAACAGAGATTCGCGAGAGCTCTGTAAGCATAATAACTTCGGATCTTATCACAAGATGATTTTAAAGTTTCTTCGTACTTTCGTACTTGGATATTACGCAGGTTCAAGGCGCTGAAGTTAGGATAAGTTTTCATATTTTATGAATAATTTTCAGTTTCCAACAAGATTTTATTAGTCCATTAAAAACTTATTTTGCTTAATTACAGTGGCGGCTGGTGTCGTTATAAATTAAGGGGGGGGGTAAAGGAGATAAAAAAAATTAACTAAATAATTTTATTTTAGCATTTTACAAACAAGCAGCTTATTAGTGTCGTTTTTAGTTTATTGGTTTATAGATAAAGTCTGTTCGCCCTCTTGCGCAAAGTGCTCGGATTAACACCAGTTTCAGACTCAAAAATTCCACTATTAACCTACTACTATCAGTCCTGCCTAGCATAGAAAATTCTATGTGGTTATTTAAATAAGTAACACTTACTTTGTGTCTAACTTTTCACTAAAGTGCTTGATATCACACATTCCCTTTGCCATCCACGAAGGATTAGTTCGTGTATTATTCATAATGAGACATGTAAAGCAAAAAAAAGCATTTGGTTTTTCACAACCAGTTTTCAGCATTGTATAATTTTTTATTACCTGCACTAAAGTTTTGGTTAATTTTTTTTGATTTTAAGATCCGGTCTATGTGGCCCTAAAGATTTTATTTGTAATCGAAGTTCATATGTCAACGTATTTAAATTTGTACAATTAATTATTATATAATCGACGGTATTTATTTCCATTTTATAAAGAAACGATAACAAAAACAAACAATGACACGCGACCGGCAAGGCTTTCTACTACTGACATACCATAAATCAAAACAAACTCATACGTCATCACTAAGGGTAGAACCGGCAACGCTAGGAAGGGCAACCATAGCCCGCTAAAAAACGTTTTACCAATTAATCGCTTGATGTTAACCACAAATAATAAAAAGAACAAGACAATCATGTCGTAAGGAAAGATTTAACTTTTTTTTAAGTAAATCAATTAAAAATACTGTTTGTTGTCTAGTTTTGGAAGGGCACTGCCCCATTGCCCTCCCTGTAGGAGCCGCCACTGATTGATACCATATGATTAATATGGAAGTGGATATTTCATAGGAGATATTAATATTGCCAGCAAAATTTTGAATAAAATAATAAAAAGTTTTTTATACTTACCTAAATCTACCTAAAAAAATTAAATAAAGAAAGCAAACAAAGAATAATTTTAGTCCAAACAGGAAAATAAAAGAAAGTACTTTTAAAACAAGCATTCAAACAGATTTTATTTCATCTTCAAAATGTATCCCGCAATTCATAACAAAAACTTTTCCTAGTTTTAACAAAGTTCACCAAGATCAACAAGAATTTACACTTTTCATAATGGCAAACTCGTGGAAACTTTAGTAAAATTATATATTTCCTTTAGTACCTAAGTTTTCTTTGCAAGATAGTTTCTTAGGGACCAATTACAAAACCAATATAATAGAATAAATAGTTTTCTTCGCAACTACTGGAGACCAAACTTAAATAAGACAAATTAACCCATTTTAGTTCAGGCCCTTCATCCGACATTCAAGCGATATTAAAGATTTTTGGAAAAGTTGACCGTTTTCGAGTTATTAGTAAAAAACCGTCAAAAAGCACGTTTAAGGGGAACCACCCCTCTGCCAGGGTTTCGTATAATGTTCGGGCAAGTCTTATGTCTTGACTTTTTTTGGAATCTTAACTCAATCAGTGGTTTTTTCGTATCTGTATGACGCCACAATACTGCAACTCAGTGCTTTTTTTGATAAACTGTATAGGTTGTAAAATATGAATTTTCAAAGTTTTGCCATTTTGGTCTTATGGGTTTCCCTATACTAAAAATCGCTAAATGACGTTTTTTGGAATCTCAACTCACTTAGTGGTTTTTTCGTATCTGTATGACGCCACAATACTGCAACTCGGTGCTTTTTTTGATAAACTGTATAGTTTGTAGAATATGAATTTTCAAAGTTTTGCCATTTTGTTCTTATGGGTTTCCCTATACTAAAAATCGCTAAATGACGTTTTTTGAAATCTCAACTCACTCAGTGGTTTTTTCCTATCTGTATGACGCCACAATACTGCAACTCGGTGCTTTTTTTGATAAACTGTATAGTTTGTAAAATATGCATTTTCAAAATTTTGCCATTCTGTTCTTACGGGTTTCCCTATACTAAAAATCGCTAAATGACGTTTTTTGGAATCTCAACTCACTCAGTGGTTTTTTCGTATCTGTATGACGCCACAATACTGCAACTCGGTGCTTTTCTTGATAAACTGTATAGTTTGTAAAATATGAATTTTCAAAGTTTTGCCATTTTGGTATTATGGGATTTCCTATACTAAAAATCGCTAAATGACGTTTTTTGGAATCTCAACTCACTCAGTCGTTTTTTCGTATCTGTATGACGCCACAATATTGCAACTCGGTGATTTTTTTGATAAACTGTATAGTTTGTAAAATATGAATTTTCAAAGTTTTGCCATTTTGGTATTATGGGTTTTCCTATACTAAAAATCGCTAAATGACGTTTTTTGAAATCTCAACTCACTCAGTGGTTTTTTCGTATCTGTATGACGCCACAATATTGCAACTCGGTGCTTTTCTTGATAAACTGTATAGTTTGTAAAATATGAATTTTCAAAGTTTTGCTATTTTGGTATTATGGGTTTCCCTATATTAAAAATCGCTAAATGACGTTTTTTGAAATTTCTACTAACTCAGTGGTTTTTTCGTATCTGTATGACGCCACAATACTGCAACTCGGTGCTTTTCTTGATAAACTGTATAGTTTGTAAAATATGAATTTTCAAAGTTTTGCCATTTTGGTCTTATGGGTTTCCCTATATTAAAAATCGCTAAATGACGTTTTTTGATATTTCTACTAACTCAGTGGTTTTTTCGTATCTGTATGACGCCACAATACTGCAACTCGGTGCTTTTCTTGATAAACTGTATAGTTTGTAAAATATGAATTTTCAAAGTTTTGCCATTTTGGTATTATGGGTTTTCCTATAATAAAAATCGCTAAATGACGTTTTTTGGAATCTCAACTCACTCAGTCGTTTTTTCGTATCTGTATGACGCCACAATACTGCAACTCGGTGATTTTTTTGATAAACTGTATAGTTTGTAAAATATGAATTTTCAAAGTTTTGCCATTTTGGTCTTATGGGTTTCCCTATACTGAAAGTCGCTAAATGACGTTTTTTGGAATCTCAACTCACTCAGTGGTTTTTTCGTATCTCTATAACGCCACAATACTGCAACTCGGTGCTTTTTTTGATAAACTGTATAGTTTGTAAAATATAAATTTTCAAAGTTTTGCCATTTTGGTCGCTAGTGTGTTGCTTCTATAATTAAACGCAGTATCGGACCCCGTAGGGCCTGAACTATTTTTTTTAGCACAAGTAAAGTAAGAAAAACCAAAAATATCTGAGAAAATCTTTTCGTCAGTCGCCGGAAATTTTTTTAATAAAAAAAAATATTTATAAAAAGGTACGTTAAAAAAATGGATCCATGATGGATCTGATGCCTTCCTAGCTAGCCTATTAGCACACTTCAAGTAAACTCCATGATATATCGCCTTGAAAACACTTTTTTTGTAATTATCTCAAAAGAAAGTAGTAGTTTTTAGTTAAAACAAAAAGTATTGAGAAGAATGTGATCTACTTAATTCAAGGGCGGATCCAGAGGTGCTTCTCGGGGGGGGGGGGGCACTTTAGGTGACATTCTCTGTTGGTAAAAAACGGTATATATTTTTTTAAGCAGCATTTTATTGAATTAGTCAGTGGTTGTAATTTCGATGATAAAAACAATAGACACTTTCATTACTTTTTACTCATTTTTCGTATATTCAAAAAATTCTCGGGGGGGGGGGGGGCAAGTGCCCCTAGTGCCGCCCCTGGATCCGCCACTGACTTAATTCCTAAAAACCACATATTGATGCGACGCTCCGTTAGCCTTTGATGTATTTTGACCGAAATCTAGGTTTTTCTCGCAATTATTTTTTGGTCGGACCCTCGAAAAGGGGTCTGCTCACATACAGCTTTTTTGTCAGAAGGGATAGCCCCTCTTGTGGTACCTCGTCCGAATGCTTATGAAAAAAGAAAAACAGCAAAACATTTTTTTTTGCCATACATCAAACTAAATGTCATAAAATTATTTTTAAAATTTTGTACTTGTTAGGTATCTTATTCGAAAGCTTATGAAACAAGAGAAACGACAGTTTAATTTTTTTTGACATACGTCAATTAAAGTGTCAAAAAATAGAGATCTTTTTGTTTTTTTGAAAAAACCAAAAAACAAAAAATTTTAAATAATATTTTCTGACATTTTAATTGACGTATGTGAAAAAAATATACCATTGTAATCCTTTTTCCATTTTTTGACATTTGGTTTTGACATGATATATTTTCCGTTAAAAATCTTAATTGACGGGTTTTTGGATTTTTCCAAAAAACTTATATTTAATCCACTAGTAAATTTATTCCAAGCGGCTCGATCTCACTGTATAAATATACAAAAAAAAATCTGTGAATTTACGAACTCGCCCTCTGTGTAGCGGCGTTCGGTATTTACGTCGGATTAATCTTTTTGATCGAAATCGTTCGTTAATTCCATCTAGATCTAGGGGAGGTAGATCTGAATCGTTCGGTAATTCTGCCAGTGGCGGATCCAGGGGGGGCACTAGGGGCACTTGCCCCCCCCCCGAGAATTTTTTGAATATACAAAAAATGAGTAAAAAGTAATGTTTTTGCTAATAAAAATTAAAAATTTTTGCCTGCGGCGCATGAAAGTGTCTGTTGTTATTATCATCGAAATTACAACCACTGACTAATTCAATAAAATGCTGCTTAAAAAAAATATATACCGTTTTTTACCAACAGAGACTGTCACCTAAAGTGCCCCCCCCGAGAAGCACCTCTGGATCCGCCCTTGAATTCTGCTCAGACTAGTCTGACGTAAATCTGGTTGCTCTGTACGTTTTGATCGACGAAACAGATTGTTCCGAGATTGTGACGTCATGTTGGGTATTTGTTTTGCTTATCAAAATATTTTTTATGTAAAAAGATTGAAATTGAATTATTTGATGTTAAAGACAACAAATTATATAAATTTCCGACATCACAGGACAATTTTGTCAAAATTATAGCTGGGCGTAAGTTGCAATATGTACATATTTTTTTTTTTCCTCATTTGATAACCGTGACTCTTTCGCCGACACTAAGGCCGCCATTTCGGAACGCCTAATTGCACGGGTCATCGGCCACCTTTGGAACCCCAGACCGGGTATTTTTTTTATCCGGTCCTTTTGTCCCTCAGAATGGCCTACCAACTGAAGGAGTGTGTAACAAAGTCCGCCTTCACGAGATATCCGACCTCATCCGGCCTGGTTACCGGCGTGAATGAAGGGGTAGGACAATATTACCATAGAGTAATATAGGCTATCTTACTCTATGATATTACATTTTACACTCCCCAGGAATCCTATAAATGTCTGCCGCACCCGACCTCGGCAACCGACGGGGATCGAACCCGCCACTGTAGCAAGCGAGATTCCTTAACTCACTTGTGTTCAATGCGCGAACGCACTGAGCCACCACGGCTACTTGCAATATGTACATAATATTTTTGGTTATATTTAGGGTGTGCGTGCAAGGGCTGAAAAATAACGGAATTTCCTTCGATAGGTCGCCGGTATTGGCTTCACAAGCACATTTAAAAATAATTGTCGGATTTGACGATTGAAAATGGAAAGTTACGATACATATGGAATTTTATATGAAAAGGCACCTACCTCGGACTCTCTTGCAGCTCCAGTCGACGTTTAAACGTCCAGTTTTTTCACCTCAAATTCACTTATTTCGAGAACGTGATTTTGCTAGTGTCTTGTTGTGACGGTGGTTCTTTGCGCACACATCACGGCGCTGCTTCTCTTCCACGTGTCCGGTGCCGTGAAACCCCATATGCATATTTTAGAGCGCGAAAATTTAAATTATTTTAAACGCGCAGAAAAGGAAAAGAAAATGAAAATTAGGAAATTTCTTGCTTGCACCAACATTTTCCGGCCGCCAAAACACGTGTGTTTTTACTTAGTTAAGAAAAGGAAAGGAAAAAAAAAATTAAATAGTATTCGCCTATTAGCAATTAAACGATACAATTTAACATTAACCCAAATATGCATTAAATTATGCATGTAAATTAAAATTAAAAGAAAAGAAAAAATACTTAGAAAAAATTAAGATAGAAAAAGAAAATTTTGCCTTATGCGTCGGGCATAGGCAAAGGACATAGTTTCACTACTGGTCGACGATATGTTCCTGTAGCTGTTTTAACGGTCACAACACGAATATGACCGTCTGAGCCAGGGTGTACGTCGACAATTCGCCCAACAGCCCATTGCAATGGCGGTTTTTGTTCATTCTTTACCACGACTAAAGTATTTAGTTTAATATTGTTAGAAGCCTCTGTCCATTTAGAACGCTGTTGCAAGGTGTTTAGGTACTCCAAGTTCCAGCGTTTCCAAAAATCGGACTGGAGCCTTTGCACCAGCTGCCAGCGGGACAGGGTGTTCAACTTGGAATCAGAAAATTCGGGTTCTGGTACGGAATTCAACGGTTCCAGGGTAAGAAAATGACCAGGGGTCAGTGGAAGAAAGTCATTCGGATCCATACTTTGGGCATACAGAGGCCGGCTGTTTAGTATGGATTCGACCTGACACAAAAAAGTAAAAAACTCTTCATAGGTTAACCGTTGCTCACCTATTACACGTTTCAAATTTGCCTTGGTGGATTTAACTCCTGCCTCGGCTAGTCCGTTTAGGTGCGGACTACCAGGACTTGAAAAATGCCAGGTAATTTTTAGACTGTGACATGCTTCCTGGGAGTACTGTTTGAGTAAACGATCAGCTCCCAAGAACGCGCTACCACAATCTGAGTAAATGTCAGAGATTCTTCCTCTTCTTGCCACAAATCTCTTAAAAGCCGCAAGAAAGGTAGGGGTGGAAATATCGGAGGTAAGTTCTAGGTGAACTGCCTTTGTTGCGGAGCAGACTAAGACAAGAATATAACCTTTGGATACCTTTGCACCTCGGTACTTTCCCATTGTAATTGGAAAGGGACCACAATAATCTATGGCAACATGTGAAAATGCCTTTACTTGAGAGATGCGTTGAGCAGGCAAGTTGCCCATGATTTGTACGGAAGGTTTAGGATTTAATCGATAGCATAAAATGCAATGAGAAATTATACTCTCGATTGCATAGCGAGGGGAAAGGATCCAAAATTGTTGTCTCAAGAGGTAATGCAACGTTTTTTGACCGGGATGACAGTACCTTTTGTGAGTGTACTCAATGACAAGTTGAGTAAGACGGTGAGAACGTGGTAAAAGTAAAGGGTGTTTTGCTGAATAAGAGAGTTCGGAAGAATGTGGTAATCGACCCCCCACTCTTAAGCAGCCTTGTGTATCTAGAAAAAGTGAAAGTTTACGAAATTGTTTAGGAAGTAGCTTTGCGTCATTCAAACGTGAAATGAGATCAGCAAAGATGGAACGTTGAACATGCCGAACGAGAACAATAAGAGAATGTTGAAGTTCTACTTCGGTAATATTTTCGTTAGGATATTTAGATTTCTTTTCGGTAAGGCGAAAAATATAGGAAATTATGCGTTGAATTTTCTCTAGGGAAGAGTAACGAGAAAGAAAAGTATCAAGCATGTGTGGTTCAACTGTGCATGTTTGAAATACTGATTTGCGCTCTTCCAGAATAACCTCGTTTTCCGGAGGGTCTGGACAGCGAAAATCATCAGGCCAGCTCTCTTTTGGTAGCCTAAGAAAACAAGGACCTTCCCAATACAAGTCATGTTTGACAAGTTGATTAGGCATAAGACCGCGCGAAGCACAGTCGGCTGGATTTAGCGCTGATGGAATATATTTCCAGGCCGTAGGAGAAATGGTTTCTTGAATGTGACAGATACGGTTTGCCACAAACGTTTTAAACCTGTGAGGTGAAGCCGCCAACCAGCATAGAACCACTTGGGAATCACACCATGCACAGATTTGGTTGAAGTTAAGAATATCTGAATAAGTGTTTCGAATAAAGGAAATTAGGTCGCAAAGTAAAGTGGCACCAAGAAGCTCCAGTCGCGGAAGACTGACTGTTTTCACTGGTGCGACCTTAGATTTGGCCATTACAAGAAAGGTATGGATTTCTCCGGATACTGACTCCATTCTGAAATAGACCGTAGCCGCGTAACCTATCATAGAGGCGTCTGAAAAGCCGTGAAGTTCAATGCTACGTGGTTGATCAATGGAAAGGCGTCTAGGTAAATGAATATTTGAAAGATTTGGAAGTTCGGTTCGAAATTGATTCCAAACATTTACGATATGCGGAGGAGGCTGAGAATCCCAGTCCAGCTTCTCCTTCCACAGATCTTGCATGAGATGCTTAGCAAGTAAAGAAACGGGAGAACAGAAACCTAAGGGATCAAAAATTTTCATGATTTGAGATAAGATACCTCGCTTGGTGCATGGTTTATCTTCTGGTACGACCAAGTAGGTAAACGAATCTGAGATAGGATTCCATTGGAGACCTAATATTTTTACAAAATTAGGTTCGGATTTGTCGAAATGAATGGACATTTGTGTTTCTGATTCTGAGAATGAGGAGAGAAGTTCCGGACTGTTGCTCGCCCATTTCTTAAGTTCAAACCCTCCTAGGCGCAACAGGGAGATTAACTCCGACTGAAGTTCTTTGGCAGAGGCCACAGAATCCTGCCCAGTGAGCACGTCGTCGACGTAAATGTCTTTAAGAAGCACCTTGGAAGCATTAGGATACCTTTCAGACTCAAGTTTAGCTAGTTCTTGTATAGTACGAATAGCTAAGTAAGGTGATGACTTAAGTCCATAAACAACTGTTCTTAAGGAGTAGGTTTGGACAGGATCATCCTCAGAAAATCTCCATAGAATATTTTGATAACGCGTGTGCTCAGGAATAATTAAAATCTGTCGGAACATTTTTACTATGTCAGTAACAAAGGCTACAGCATGAATTCGAAAATTAAGTAAAATTTCACGGACATCATTTTGCAGTTTAGGACCTGCGCACAACGTCTCGTTGAGTGAGACACCTCTGGGACTACGTTGAGACCCATCAAAGACCACTCTTATCTTCCCAGTGTTCCAGACACTGTGATGAGGGATAAAGTAGGAATTATCCAAGACATCTTTAGATATAGGCGTAGGAATAGGTATCATGTGATCAGTGTCTAAATAATCTTGCATAAAATCTTTGTAAGCTTGATAATTAGCTGAGTCTTTGAGAAGTCTAGCTTCCTGAAGCTTGAAACGTTTTAAAGCGATTGGATAGGTGTCTCCCAACTGGGGTTCTAAGTTTATGAAAGGTAATGGAACGACGAATCTACCTGATTCGTTGCGTGAAACTGATTGTGAAAATAATTTTTCGCACATAATATCCTCAGGACTGTGATGAACCTTATGTGGAACCTGCTCTATCTCCCAGAAGCGCTCTAGGCAGATATCCAGAGATGGTTCGATGGAAGCTTATGAGTGATTGGGGATTTTGTTGCTTTGAAGTTTCAACTTTACCAATCAGCACATAGCCAAAGATGCTATTAAAAGCACTAGGTTGTCCACGCTCTCCGTGGATAACTCCCTCTTGTAAGAGATGCGGAAAAAGTTCACAACCTACTAGGACATCAATGGAACTTGGTATATGGAAGTTTTGATCAGAAAGTTTGATATTGCGAATGTGATTCCACTTGCTCGAGTCGACAGCGCAAGAAGGAATCTCTGTACAAAGTTTTGGAAGTACTAAAGCCTCAAAATCAAAGGTAGGTCCCGCTTGACCTTGAGGTTTGATAAGACATTTCGTCTTACCTTTGGTATTGGAAGATGTCATTTGATTTAAGCCTTGAATAGAAGTAGAAAAGAAGCTTTTCGAAAGACCTAAACGATTTAGACATTTTTCTGAAATAAAGTTTGCCTCTGAGGCAGAATCGAGTAAGATACGAACTGGTTGGTAATGTCCCCTTGAGTCTAACATGTCAGCTACAACGGTAGAAAGTAGAAAAGTGGAATTTTTGGAAATCATTGTCGCATGACAGTTTGTGGAATGGCTTCCTGACATAGGGGTGCTATTGGAATTGGAAAGTGGAATATTAACGTTCTCTGGAGGATAAGAATTAACACTCACAGAGGGCGCTACTGGTTGTGGAACGTGAAGAAGACTGTGGTGCCTAGCTCCACACGTAAAGCAGTTGTAGGAGGAGGGGCAATTCACGGTCTGGTGAGCAAAATGTAAGCAATTTTGACATAGATTCACCTGCCGAACATAACCCATCCTTTCCTGTGGACTTTTGTTTTGAAATTCGATACATTTCGATAATGCGTGATTCGAAGAACATAGGTAACATTTTATTTTTGGATTAAAAGTTCTGTTCTGATTATTTTGTATTTGAGGGTTGCTGCGTTGATTGCTATTTTGTAAAGTATTTTGTTGATTTCTTGAATTTGAACTTTGATTTGAAATAGTTGTATTGAAAGCAGAAGGTGAATTAAAATTATTAAAACTGTTTCTCTGAAAACTGTTCTGTTGAGAATTACGCGTAGTTTGAGGTTGTCTAGGGGTTTGATTTTGCCTACTAAAACTAGGCATTTGCACTACAGATTCGAGCGCAACGCAATGATTTTCTATAAACGTGTAAAGATCAGTGTAGGACGGAATTTCTGAATTGTTTTTCTCTCTACTATAGTAAAGTTCGAAATCAGTCCTCATCTTGACTTCAAGTTTTGAGAGCATCATGTTAAAAGTAAGAAAGTCCCATTCTTTTGTAGGAAAACCAAGCTCATTTAAGATGGCTAGATTCTCAGAAAATGTATCCAACATGGAACGTAATTCTTTCCCAGAACTGGATTTAGTTGAAAGAAAGTTAATAGCATTCAAAGCGGTAGTAGCAATAATTCGTTTATTTTGATACCTCTTTACTAAGGTTTCATACGCAATGTGATAATTGCTATCTGCGAGGGGAATGGTTTTTACTAGAGAAAGGGCTTCATTCAGAACAGAACTCCGCAATTGTTGAAATTTCTCTATATCACTTAAATCAGAATATTGATGTACCATGACTTTAAATAAGTCAAACCAGTGTTGCCAGTCTTTATAATTACCATTGAAAATTGGCAACCGTGGTTGTGGAAATGATCTTGTATTTGACCTCTGAACAATATTTTGTTGGTTAGGGTTGCCTACGTAATTGACAGGGTTGGCCCTAAAAAGGTCGTAGTAAATACCCTTACATTTATAATAAAGGTTGTCAAAGTCTTTTCTAGTTTTATCCTGCTCGTCAAATGAAAGTTTAAACTCTTCGAGAGAGCCAATAATTTGGTTATGAAAATTATAGAATTGAGCATGACATTCTTCGACGTCTTCATATCTGGATTTAAACAAAAAGTGAAACGCTGTATCCGACTTCGCTTTCAAAGCTACCTCGTGAGCTTCCGCTATTTGGTTGAAGCTCAAAAGCCTTTTGTCGCAAAGTTTTTTCTGTTTTTGCGTAGACATTTTTGTTTTTGAAAGTTAATTTGGTTTTAAAATTACCCAAAAAAATGCTTAAAATATAGCTTAAAATATAACCCGAATTTTAGCAAAAATTAAACAATTTTATTATTTTAATTTTATTAACTTTTTTCGAAAATTTTGAAATGAAATGTTTGTAAGTTTGTCTGTATGTTATTATTTGAACATATCCCTTAAAAAAACTTTTATGTCTCACCAAGGATTGAACCCCGCACCTTTAGATTCCAAGTCGCACACTCTGTGCATACGACTAGCGGTCCCGTCTGAAAGTTTCTAAAAAACCTCGGTATTTGAAGAAACAACGCGCGCAACGTGAGACCTTGGTGACGGCGACACTTGCACCTGCGCGTTAACGCGACACCTGTACAATCGACAATTAAAGGAATTTAGATGGAAGAACCGCCTTAAATTTTCAGTTTCGGCGTATTGACGCCACTTTTACTGAAAATGTAATGAACAAAGCGATCAACTTTCTTTGATGAACTAGTAAACTATACGAAATATGTGCATTGGCTATAGCTATTTTTGAACGGTAATAAACACTTCGATCAACTTTGAAGGAACATATCACCAACGGGTGGTCAAACAATATGGTCTGTTTCGAATTGAAATTGAAATAAATTTTGAAATTTGAAATAGAAAATAGAAATTTGGAATTTTTGTAGGAAATTGCTGAACCACAGGAGTCTAGGTAGTTTGGAACACTAATAATTTGGGTCGAAGGGCCATTAAATGTGCGTGCAAGGGCTGAAAAATAACGGAATTTCCTTCGATAGGTCGCCGGTATTGGCTTCACAAGCACATTTAAAAATAATTGTCGATATTGACGATTGAAAATGGAAAGTTACGATACATATGGAATTTTATATGAAAAGACACCTACCTCGGACTCTCTTGCAGCTCCAGTCGACGTTTAAACGTCCAGTTTTTTCACCTCAAATTCACTTTTTTCGGGAACGTGATTTTGCTAGTGTCTTGTTGTGACGGTGGTTCTTTGCGCCCACATCACGGCGCTGCTTCTCTTCCACGTGCCCGGTGCCGTGAAACCCCATATGCATATTTTAGAGCGCGAAAATTTAAATTATTTTAAACGCGCAGAAAAGGAAAAGAAAATGAAAATTAGGGAATTTCTTGCTTGCACCAACATAGGGTTATAACCATTTATAAAAATTTGATGAATTTGATCCGGCTTGTTGGGTAATTCCAATTTGCTCAGACTAATCTGTGATCACGAGACCAAAAATCCGTCGCGTCTGAGATGCAAATACCGAACGCAGCTTGTGTATATAAAACAAACCGCATGTCATTGAATGTCTGTTACTATGGTGACAGCATTACGAATAACCGAAAGCGGTTAACCGGGCGTCTTAGCAATAAGCCAGCCAGACGTTGCAGTAGTTTTTATTGACGTAACGATTGAAAGCCGAGATATTTTAGCAAAAAACGTTTATTTCAAATTTTACATTTTAATTTCAGAATATGGCAATTGGCGTACAATAAGAAAACAATCTGTTATCTGAATATTTATATTACTACCTATATTAGTCTAGCCAGAATAAAATGTGTCGCAAAAGAGATGTCATCATTATTAGGTAATAATTTTATATTTTACTCATCTTTAGCCTTTTTTTGCTGGAAACCTCCATAGCTTATTTTTCTTAAAAATATATTTTTTTACTTTTTATATTATATAGGTACGTACCTATTTCATTAGGTAGGTGCGTACCAATCTAAAAACCTAAAAAAATACCAATTCGCTTTCTAAAAATTGCAAAACTCCAAAACCATTCGTTATATCTTCAAAATTGGAACTCCACACAGTTTTGTTTAAAAACTAAAAAAGTGTAAATGATACGCCACTGTCTCTTTTTTACTTGTAGAATGTGTATTTTTCTGTAATCAATTTTAATGTTTAATGATTTTTTTAAATTAATTTTAACTACTCGTTATTTTGTAATCAATTTTTAACGTTTAACTTTGTTTTTTTCTGTTTAAAATCTATCTGTTTTTTTTTTGTAATAAATTTTAATTTTTGTGTTTTTTTTATTATTTTAAAACGATTTTAGTACCATGTATTTTTGTTGAGATGTGACTAAATACTTTATTTTTATAAACTTAAGAACTATTATAACTGTTGTAACTATTTAAGTGACTGTTTTTTGTAATTAATTTTAACTACCCGTTATTTGTGATCAATTTTTAACGTTCAACTTTGTTTCTTTTTTCTGTTTTTGTTTAAAATCTTTCTGTTTTTTTTTGTAATCAATTTTGACTTGTTTTTGTTTAAAATCTTTCTGTTTTTTTTGTAATCAATTTTAATTTTTATATTTATGTTTTTTTATTCATTTGAAACCATTGTTTTTTGACGGTACATATTTTTGTTCAAATGTGACTAAATACTTTATTTTTATAAACTTAGAACTATTATAACTGTTGTAACTAAACTATATACTTACTGTAAACTGTGAATTAGGTTTGCTAAATAAATGATTTATATGAAACGTGCCTACTCTAGATATCATCATTTTTAAGCCCAGCGATAACAATGGAGGTCCAATAAAAGGGTGTAAAATCTGAACGGGCCGGAGTCTAGTTGAGCCAGCGGTAACAATAGAAACCCAATAAAAGGGTGTGAGTTATGAACGAACTGGAGTCGATTTCGTTAAACGTACCAGACGAGTACCGTGTTTTCTTGTAATATTAAAATTTTGTTTATGGTAAATTTGCTAAAAATGAAGACCACACAGTAAGAAAAAAGTGCTGTAAATAGAGGGAGATAGATTGACTTAAGCCATCTCTTTCGGCAGGACTAGTATGTGTTTCGTTACAACTTTAGATCAAAGCGTTTCTTTTAAGAAATTTTACTTCTGACGCAAAATAGTATAGAGCTAGAAAATACATGTTTTGTTATTCTACAACAAAGCCAAATTATGCCTGCGCTCAAATTGTTAAAAATTTTCTTACATATTGTTACGGGTTCACTGCTACAAATAAAACTTGCAAATGTCAAAAACTATATGTTAATTTATTTCGACTATTATGTACAAAACACGCACTTAAACTTACTAATAACTTGCTAATAACTCACTACTGAAATTGACCTATTAACTTCGTGTTAATATCTCGGGATTACTACAGTTCGTTATCTCTGACTGACTCTCGATGCTCGATGTCCGGCCCTATATATAGGGTCGTCGATCTTTTGTGAACTTTCTATGCTTTTTCGATACACGAGTATACTAGTCTCTGCAAGAAGGTTTGCGTCCGAGTACGAGTGTGAGTCATAGATAACGCAAATAAAACCTAGACTAAGAATACAACCATAAAAAATATGAGGGAAACAAAAACTCCTTTTTACCCGATTACCCACGAAACTTGTTCGATTTTTACATTCACGGGTACTAATTTTTTTTTTACTATGTCGGTTTAGAACGTTTTTCTACGTTGTCCGACGCCTATTCTCCACCTCCTTCGATCCTGGCAGTCATCTTCCGTCAGGTTTTTTTGACTCATTGATTTTTGGATTGACTGTTGCCATTCCAGTTTAGGACGCCCTCTTTTTCTGCGCCCTATTGGTTGCCATTCTAGGACCTGCTTTTTTTAATCTTTCGTCGCTCATCCGTTGTACATGGCTGTACCATATCAGTTGCCTTTTAGTGATGTCATCCGTTATGCTTCCCTCGATTCCCATTCTTTCTTTTATGATCTCATTTCTTATATGATCTGTTCTAGATATTCTTATTGATCTTCTTATTGCATCCATTTCGACACTCTCCATTTTTGCTTTGTATTTTTCTGTTACGCGATCGTAACGTATCTATTCCATACAACAGCGTACTTTTTACCATAGTTTCATATTTGTTAAATTTTACATTATTTTTTATCTCTCTGCTCCATAAAATACTGTTAAGACAACCAATAACCTTTTTTGCTTTTACTATTCTTTTTTCCAGTTCTTTACAGTCTGTTCCCGTCTTATCAAATGTGACACCCAAGTATACATACTCATTACATGTAGATATTGTTTGTCCATTTTCTAGTTCTAATTCACTTGATTCGTTTCCAATACATAAGTACTGTGTCTTGTCCACGTTCACTGTTAACCCCCACTTTTGGTATTCTTCCGTTAACTTTCTCATCATATACTCCATGTCTTCTTTATCATTAGCTACAATTACTTGGTCGTCAGCAAACTGTAGTATGTATATGGTAAATCGGTCGTTAAGTTGTGTTCCCATGCCGTGTACTTTGCGTCCAGTCCAGTTTTTTAGAGCTACTGCGATATATATTTTAAAAAAAGTTGGAGAGATACAACATCCCTGTCTTAAGCCTTTCGTTACCAGGAATTCTTTTGAAAGTCGATTTCCAATTTTAATTTTAGATTTTGACCCTTTGTATAGTTCTTTTATCGCTTTTATGTATGTATGATTGATATTAGTCTGCTCTAACACTGTCCAAAATTTTTCTACTGGAACGGTATCATATGCTTAATGTAGGTCCACATGAGTCTCTATATTTCTGGCGCTCCTTTTCTCAATTACTTGTTTAAGACAAAAAACATTATCACTACAAGATCTGCCTGCACGAAACCCACTTTGCTCTTGTTCTTCTTATGCATGAAAATCATTCTCTATTAGATCTCTAAAAATTCTACCGTACAATCTACTTAGAGTACTGGTTACTGAAATTCTCTTCAATTCTGTAAGACTAAATTTCAAGTTTGTTATTAATAATAATAATGCAAAATAATAACAGGGACTTTTTGCACATACTCCATTCGCTAACTTTATTCTTTATTAATGTAACATTAAACGACAGCTGTCACGTGATTTCTAAAATTCCAATTTTTACCTTTTGCAGGCACAATTTTTATTTGCGTTATTTTTGTTATCCTTTATTTATCTGTCAAAGGCCTGTTTTGTGTTCTGTTGGCAAAATTAATTAAAAACTTCGGAAAACAACTAGGGAAAAACTGAAAAACAAATACCAGTTAAAAACCGCCAGGAAAATAAAGGATTAGGTCTGTGTACTGTGTACTTGTTCTTTTTTTACACACTTCACAAAACATTGATGACTTTTAGTTAATTGTTGAACATTGTTGCCACACAACACATAAGTATCTAACAGTTTTTATAAAAAAATATTTTTAATAATTGGCATAAAATTAAATCTGCCGATTACCGGGTATTGGTAGCTCTTGAAATAATTGTCTGATATTAATAGTACGGAGTATGACAATAAAATTATAAGACTGTTGTAAAAATCTACTTTATTTAAATACGAATACAACTTATTAGGGACCTATTGCAATAAAGCCAGACACAAATTGTGCCGGGCACTATATTGACAGTTTCTCATTAAAAACTGACAGTTGATCTTTCAAAATTGACATACCAAAGTCGAATTTAGAAATCCAGTCGTTTATTTTCCATTAATAGTGGCGTCACTATTAATTCCGGCTCTTATAATACACAGTGGCCTAATTTTGAAAGAAGACAGCTGTTCTTATAATGCGAAAGTGTCAATTTGTGCCTGGCACTATTGCAATAGGTCCCTAATGATAATCATCAAAACGAATTTTATACTTCACACAAAGGTATGTGTGCCTAACTTGCGAGTGTCAGGAGAGGGAAGAGTTGATTTTGGTTGTTTTCCTACTTACACGAGGTTGCATCTCTATATTTCTGTGTGTTTCACGTCGTCAGTAGAGAACAGCAAACCCAGGTAAGCCAATTTTAATCAAAACCCACTCCTACATATGAGATAATCGCGGCGGTGCAATGCGAGTAAACTCCAAGGTGTAGCGCTATCTAACGGACTGGCTCGAGCACTCGAAAGTTTAAGCACACTGGCATCGTCTTGTCTGAGACGCCGAAGCGCCATCTATGACAAGTTTCGTCCATTAATGTGGTATTAAAACCACGTAATCACGTAGCAACTAAAAGGAGGCCGTACTGCCCGAAGCATATGCAAAGAAGAAAGGTGGAAAACGTGCTGTGTGTGGATCGATAAAAATCAAAACGAATTTTATACTTCACACACAATAATGTTCCCTATCAATGTAGGCCCCTTCTCTATCCGTGCAGCGTTGCATGCGTTTTTTTCCAATGTTGTATTCCAATCTATCTATCTATTTAGCCTTCTTTAATCCATCTTAGGACATAGGCCTCCCCCAATATCTTCCACTCTTCTCTGTCTGCCGCTGTGTTTATCCATCTTTTTCCGCGTGTTTCTTCAAAACGTCCGCCCATCTCGTTTGGGGTCGTCACTTACTTCTTTTATTTTCCCAAGGTCTCCAGTTTACAATACATTTGTTCCATCGATCTTCTTTCTATCTGATATTATGACCGGCAAATTTCCATTTTAATTTTGCTACTTCTCCTCTGACATCCCTTACTTTTGTTTTATTTCTTCTCCATTCATTCCTTTTTCTATCTGTCAGCTTTACATGTAACATTTGTCTTTCCATTGATCTTTGGGCTTTTGTTACCTAATCCATGTTTGATTTTGTAAGTATCTAGGTGTGGGATCCATAGGTAAGTATAGGAAGGATACATTGGTTATACACTTTCGTTTTGAGGTACTGAGGATATTTTTTATTTCTTAATATGTAGCTTAATTTACCGAATGCTGTCCAGGCCAATCTTACTCGTCTCTTGATTTCAGCTGTTTGGTTTTTTTTCCATGCTCTCTTAGCTACATCAATACCTCCAAATATACATTTTGGTTGACTGTTTGACCCTCACGCGCCCATTCAATAAGAATAGCACCCCTAAAATCGAAAAAAACCAACGAGCATCGCTGTTTTGGATGTGCTGGAGCACTCTTCTCGTTCATCATCTTTAATTTCTTGACGACCATTGAAAAAGTTTTATGCCACATTAAAATCATTGCACGAGACATACACTACTACTATACACTGCTAATAAAACTAGATTAGAGACTTATTTAATATTGGTCTGACAAACCATAACATTTTCTTGCAATTTTGATGGCGATGGCACGTAAACGAATCTATGAGGATATCTCCTGACAAAATGCCCGTTTGTTTTCTTTTATGCCGCCCTTATTTACCGAAAGATAAATCGATAGCTCTCGGCTTACGCCTGGGGAAATCGCTTTAAAGCGCTTTTGCGGTGAATAATGATAGCACAGCTATTAGCGTTTCAGGATGCTACGGGTATGCTTTGACTTACGGATATTAGCTCTAGCTCTGTAGCTGATCGGCGAGAAAATTGCCGTATCTGTTTAGTCTGCCAGAGAAGCAAAAAGTGCATCTAGAATTGTCACTGCTTTACATTCAATTTGGTCCAGAAGCAGTGGCGGATTTATATGGTAAGGCAGGGGAAACGCCCGTTCTCCCCAGCACATAATTCTTACTTTCCTAGCGGGGATTGGACAATTCGCCGCAGCCGATTCGCCGCGGGACAATTCGCCGCCGGCCAATTTGCCGCGGGGACAATTCGCCGCGAGATTTTTTATTTTATGATGTTACCATTGGCAATTGTTTAAATAGTTTTATTTAGCTTGACTTCATATAATATATTTGTTTATTTGTTTGATCATAACTTTTTTGAAACTTTTCCAACTAGGTATTTGGGATTAGTATACAATTCAACAATTTTTTCTATTAGAAAAATAAATAAAATGGCGGATCCAAAATGGTGGATTTTCCCATTTATGAACCAAATAGCTATCAATAGCATGGCTCTTGTAATTTGCTGAGGATCATGTTTTGTGTAATTTGGTTGTCTACGTTTTTTCTTAGGCTATCTCTATTGACCCCGATTATCTGAAAAAAACGACATGTTCGATAAAAAAAATCTATTATACAACACTGGGGGTTTAGTGACATATTTTTTTAAAATATCATTCAAAAACACCTTAATCTATCATACATACCGACAAAATCTTTTTTAAAAAAATCGGAATTTTTTTTTCTGGTAAAAGAATTCTAGGTTATAAATTGTCGACATAAAACACCAAAATTTTAATAACCATAACATCAAGGTGACGTTTGACCTACTTGCACTTGTGAACCTATAAGCTCGCGGAAAGGCGAGAAAACAAAAATTAATCGAAAAAAGTGAGTTTGAGCAAAACACAAAAAAGTTTTTTAAACCAAATTCCCGATTTTTGTCTCTATTCAGGCCCCAGTCTCTATTCACCCGGTTTTACTATGGCTGACAAATCTCAAAATTGCTCACTGCCCGTTTTCGGGAAAACGGATGACGCGAAACTTTTTTTCTTTCACAAATTTACGACAATGAATGCATTTATTAGTTTTTGAAAATTTAATTTTTTCTGGGTAGGTAGGGCTAAGTTAAGACTCAACTTAGCATTACACCCCCATTTCAGGAAAACGGGTGGCGCGAGAAAATTTTTGTTTTCACGACAAATTTACGACAATTATTTCATATATTGATTTTTGAAAATTTCCATTTTTTCTAGTGTGGTAGTGCTAAGTTGAGACTCAACTTAGCATTACCACCCCTTTCTAGGCAAACGGGTGGCGCGACAAATTTTTTTATTTCACGACAAATTTATGACAAATTTACGACAATTAATGCATTTATTTGCGAATATCCAATGTGGTAATGCTAAGTTTGTAGAGGTCTTCCTATCCCTCGCAGCAATGGCTAGAGAAGACATTGTTTTCGACAATTTTTTTTTTTTGACGGTTAAAGATACAAAAAATTGCAAAAAAACAAAAAGTTGTTAAATAAAACAAGGAATTTATTTTGTATTTTTGAAACTGCAAAAAAAGTTCTGGCGGAAAAAAGGCATGACCTCGGAAAAGATCATCACCCGGTAGGTTTTTTCTAATATTTGGCTTGCATAATGATTTACGCCTGATAGCCAAATACACGTTTCAGATTTGAGCTAAAAATTTAAAATTTAACAATCTGTATTTCAAAAACTAATCATTTGGGGACTCATGTTTTACATGAGTATATAAAGTTTTTTTCTTAAAATTACTAAAAAATAATCATCTGAAATCTGGCGACATACTTTAGTTGTAGTAGTAGTGGTGGGACCATGGAACACGGCGCGCCGTTTTCGCAAACCCCGATTTGTCAATATATCAAACTGATCCAAGTGCCCCTTAGGATGCAAGTTTTCTTTTTCTAAGAGGACTTGATTTTGCCAAGCACCTCTTTATCGAGGGCAGGAATCTTTATACTGCGTAGCAAGTAAACACAGTGGACCCACGCTTTTACACCCCTTCCGAAAGGTGGTCCTGTTTCATGTTAGGCTTGCATCTATCTAACATCGCTATCGTCCCAGCAGAACTTGGTTATTGACGATAGACTTCTTTCCTTTTCAGCGCAAGAGTCATGGTCGTCGTGATTTGCCTATAGGAGATTTATGCTGGCGCCATCCTGGTACCGACTATATCCTGCGTTATTATTCCTGGTTCCTCGGCTGGCTGCGTTTTGGCTCCTGGACTACACCTGCGTATATTCTTGACGTTCAAGGTCAACTTATATTTTGCGTGCATCGCATCGCATGCCAATTCGATGACGACTCTTGAACGCTGAAAAGAAAGTGGGTGACAGCGCGACAGACTTTTTTTTGAAGTGTAAACTTCTTTAGGCGCGTTTAGCAGTTTTTTTGGGTAGTGAACTGAACTGAGCCGTCAGGCTCGGCTATGTAACGCTCATTCGGGTGAAGTCGGCTCGAGTCGACTGAGAGGAACATTTAGCGAGCGATATGATGATGCAGATGAAGGCCAGTATTATTAATTTCACCTTGTTGAAGTTTACACTTCTGCCGTGTGGTCTTAAGCACACATAATTTTTTTGTTTTTGCATCGTTGTTCGAGACGCGAACCTGGAACCTGAAGCATGCAGTGGCGGCGCGTGGTAAATAATTAAAAAATAAGTTAGTTAGTTAGATATTAGTTACCTGTTATTATTGTTTTTATAAATAAATAATAAATGTATCATATCTAGTTTCTATCTTTCACAAATACGTCTTGTATTGAAAATGAAGGCGTCTGTCCTTTTTTGAAATAAATTCTTCAATAACCAATTTATTGAACTTTGAAATTTCTTGAGTCATTTTTTTCTCAATAGATAACATTGCTAGGGCAGTTAATCTATTCTCACCCATTGTGCTTTAAGGAAAGTTTTTTAAGTCTGTTTGCAAATTGTTTCCAATTAAAAATTTCAATAAGGGAACTGCTCCTGAAACTTCCGCCATTGTCATAGACTAAATCGTCGAAATCAAAACAAATCGCCCAGTCCGCGCCCGACCGACAATTTCAAGTTGTCCAAGCGCACTAATTACAGGTGCGCGGGAGCTCCTGTACATCTGCAACAGTAACCGCGGCCGCGGTGGTCATCACCGGGGTGCGGGCGGCATCGAGGCTAATTTATGTAGAAGAGCACGGCCGAAGGAAGGCTCAGATTCTATGTACTGTAAAATTCTTTTGGACATTTCGTCCTCTCTTTCTATATTTCCTAATTAGAATGCGACATAACTTCTACGGTGCAGAGAATTTGGTTCCAGTAACTAAAAATAAAGAATGTTACCAAACGAGAATATCCATTCATCGCAGGCTGGTTGAACACGAATACAAACATATATGTACCGAGTATTAATTGTAGTTAATATTCCAGTCTTTAGTGAATTCCTTCTGGGGTAATTATTAATTAAATTAAAGAATGATCAAATTTTAATATTTTTTAAAGTAAAATTTGGGAGTGCACGTGCACTTATGGAGAAACCGCCACTGGATGCATGTGAAGCCAACGACCAAACCACGGCACTACCCTGCTGCCGACATTTTTTACTAACACCCTACTAAAGTACTTACTTTACCGCATGCGAGTAAGTAAAATGATTAATTGATTTTGGCTTAAAAATTTATCACGTGCATTTTTTGATCTGTGTTGTATCGAACATTGTCGCAGCAAAAAAATTACCCAGCTTTTTTCGTATAATGGAAAAAAGTATAATATCGTTTTTTTGTGTTTTATTTTGTGGTTAATAGAGGTGGAGGCCAGACGAAAACCTTTTTTTCTTTGGCGACGGCGGCATTTCGGCCTGTTTATGACTTTTTTAAAACCCTGGAACAAGTATGTTTTTATGAAATTTGTTGTTTTATAAAAATGGACATGTTTTTTGTATTTATGACGAATCAATTTACATAAGGACTTTAAAAATTCGATTGGCCTAATTTTGATTTTTAAAACATTTGGGACTCTTAAAGTTTTTTATTTGTGATTTACTTATTATGCACTATGTTGTTTAAAAAAAAATTGAGAAATTTTGTTCTCCCACGAAAAAAAAAATGATTTTCCCATGCAAGAAACTTTTTTCTCATAAAAATAAACCTGTCTCAACGATAAAAGTTGAAATCCAAAATTTATCAAAATTGAGAAACAAATTGTTTTCGTTTTGTATTTTTTATTCTTATTTTTATTTTTCGCTATTTATTGGCATGCAGGCTGTAATGCTTACTTAGAAAACAAAGTATAGTATTTCTCATTATTCAATATTCACTGATATTGGAAATTGTTTTTTTTTTAAGGTTTTCGATTTTGTTTTAAAACAGGGTATTATTATTATTACAAGGCTTCCTATATGTTTTGAGATTCTGTCTGTATTATGTTTCAGTTATAAACAAAGGAATCTTTGCATTCTAAATAATTTGTACTGGCCAGATTGGGTATCAATATTCATAACCTCTTTATGACCAATCTTTTAAAATTAATACATATTTTAGAAACTATACATTTTACAAGCAAACGCACCGAGTCGTAATATGGTAAGACCATTTAGACGCAAAAATACCATACAGTGATTTTAGATTCTTAAAAACGTCATTTAGACGCAAAAATACCATACACTGATTTGAGTTTCTGAAGAACATAATTTACCGTTTTTTCAGGGTGTGAAGTCCAATAAGCTCTATATGGCCAAACTTTAAAAATTCATATTTCAGAAAGTATAGATTTTACAAAGAAAAGCACCAAATTGTAGTCGCGTAAGGCCATTTAGATGCAAAAATACCAAACAGTGATTTAGGATTCTTAAAAACGTCATTTACGGTTTTTTAGAGTGTCAAGTCCGAGGGTTGGCTCCTTATGGTGTACAGACAGGCTAGGGGAAGTACAGGTAATACATGGAAGTACTAGGGAAATACAAGGAAATACCAGGAAATACCAGGAATGACCTTGGAAATTTGGGCAAATATACTGGAAATTATGGTAGGTATTTCCTTTTGAAGTACAGACAAGCTAGGGGAAATACAGGAAATACGTGGAAGTACTTGGGAAATACAAGTAAATTCTAGGAAATACTGGGAAATTCCTTAAAAATTTGGGCAAATACTGAGAAATATACCGGGAATTATCAAATTATGATTTGAGATTCTTGAAAAAAAATTTGCTGTTTTTTTAGGGTGTCATGTCCCATAAGCTCTATATGCCCCATGAATGACCATATAGTGAGTTGAGATTCTTAAAAACGTCATTTACAGTTTTAAGTTGTTGTTATTCGATTAATTTTATAAAAATTACTATTTTCTGCGTTTTTAAAGTTGCCCACATTGAGGTTTATTCCATTGCTTAGCGGCCAGGTACACGGCGAGCCCTTTTCGCAAACCCCAATTTGTCCGTACACCATATACCAAACTGATGCACGTGCCCCTTAGGATGCAAGTTTTTCTTTCTCTAAGAGGACTTCATTTTTCCTGACTCCTCTTTGTTGAGGGCAGGGATCTTTATACTGCGTAGCAAGTATACACAGTGGACCCACGCTTTTACACCCCTTCCGAAAGGTGGTCCTGCTACATATTAGACTTGCATCTACCTAACATCGCTATCGTCCAAGCAGAACTTGGTTATAGACGATAGACTTCTTTCCTTTTCAGCGCAACAGTCGCGGTCGTCGTGAGCTTTAAGAGATTTTTGCTGGCGCCGTCCTGGTTCCAACTATAGCAGGCTAATGGGTTATTACTCCTGGCTCTTCGGTTGTTGGCTCCTGGACTACACCTGCTTGTATTCTCGATGTACAAGGTCACCTTATGTTTGTGTGTGCATGTGTATCGCACACCATTTCGATGTCGACTGTTGAACGCTGAAAAGGGATTGCGCGGCAGGACAAGACGCTAGCCCTACCAAGTCCACTTTCAATCCCTGACTTCGCCTGCGCAGATCTACCAATATTATTTACCTCACGTATTAGAATAGATGTACAGGGTGATTTTCACTTGAATGATTCTAATCACATGAAAATAGAAAGTTTCAAAAACCTAACCTACCGAAACCTAATCAAATCTAACCAAACCGAACCAAAGCAAACTAAACCAATAATTAAAAAAAAAACTTTTCTGACTTCCTACCCGGGATCCTAGAGGATGTGAATCCAAACCGGACCGTACCGAACCGAACCTATCCAAACCTAACCATACCCAACTAAACCTAATTAGCAGTGTTGTGTTTAGTTTGGTTTGGTTAGGTTTGGTTCAGTTTAGTTAGGTTCGGTTCGGTTCGGTTCGGATTCACATCCTCTAGGATCCCGGGCGTAGGAAGTCAGGAAAGTTTTTTCTTTGAAAAAAATTATTGGTTCAGTTTGCTTTGGTTCGGTTCGGTTAGATTTGATTAGGTTTCGTTAGGTAAGGTTTTTGAAACTTTCTATTTTCATGTGGTTAGAATCATTTAAGTGAAAATCACCCTGTATTCATCTATTCTAATACATGAGGTAAATAATATTGCTAGGGATTGAAAGTGGACTTGGTAGGGCCAGCGTCTTGTCGCGGCAGGGCTACGTGATTTTTTTTATTTTTGCGTCGTTGTTTGAGAAGCCAACCAGGTATCTTCTGCATGTGAAGCCAACGACCATACCACTGGACTACCCTGCCGCACTGCATTGGTGTAAAATAAAATTAAAATAAAAAGTTAAGGTGTACCCTGTAGATAGTAGCTGCAGACCACAACGCCATGAATTACAAACTTGTTATGCGCACATTTGATAAAAAAATTAAAGAAAAATGATCTTATTTTGAATTTTTCTACATATCCAGGGTGGCACGAAATTTTTTTTCAAAATAATTTGCCTATTTCAGTGCGGGATCGAACAATAAAAACCGAAATATCTCGAAAACGGCTAACTTTAGCGGATAAAAATAAAAATATTTTTTTTTCTTTAAAACGAAAATAAAAAGAAATTATATTTTTTACAAGAAAAGTAAAAATCTACACTAAAAAAAAAGTCACGACAATTCTATTAAGTCAGAAGTGCACTGTGAAAGATCACAGTAAAAAGGTCCATATTCTGGTTTCGCATCCCAAAAAACCCCGGTGACCAATTTTGTAAATAATACGTTCAAAACTGTTTTTAATATACACCCTGTATCTTGGCAACGGAGTAATATTGGACCCTGGTTTGTAAAAACTTTTATCTGTATTTTTTGTCGTACAATACGTGGTTAAAATACTGACGTATAATTTTGACGCCCCCTGTATAAAATATGAATGAATGGTTTGGCTACGTAAAAAAAACATAATATTATATAATATAACATATTTTACTCGTGGAAATCTAAAATAAATATATTTTACTCGTGGAAATCTAAACTAAATATAGCACGACCCTATGGGTATTAAAAGTTTTTTGCTTTTTATTTTAACCAGCCAAAAATATATTTCTGTACAAAAAATCCAAGCAATAAACCCGCCTCAATTAATTTAAGATAAAGGGCTCTTCTCTGTTTGCTGTGTCAATTTTTAATCAAGAGAATGAGATTTATGATGAACAAACAAACTTCAAACCCAAAGAGCTACCCATAATAACTTAAACCCTAATGTTAATTCAGTTTACATCACAACGTTGACTTTTAAAAAGGGGTCAACATAAAATCAGACAGTAAAGTAATCTAGCTAAAGCTTTAGCTATTAGTAAGAACCACGGACTACTTAACTTTAAAACGGATAGCTATAATTTAGAGCAGTGGTTCCCAAACTATTTTCTATGGCGCCCCCTTTTTGAAATCTTGAATTGATCACGCCCCCCTTACTCTGAATAAAGAAAAAAACTGTATTATTACTGTAATAAAACATTTATTTAAAAAAACTAACATTTTGATTTACTTCATCTAGTTCTAATCTAGTGCGAATGGTGCTGCTGCGTGACGTGACATGTGTCCGTGTGTCTCCGGAACCGCTAACCCGATTTTTATGCGACTTTCAGGAAAAATAGAGTTCGAGACTGTAACGATCTGAAAGACGTTTGGTTGAAATCCATTAATGTTATTAGATAGTTTAAGCTGTGCTACGTATTTTTACGTAAGCATGAGATTTGACAGATACGCAAGCGCACTTCGTCACACCATCCCGTCGTCAAGGTCACGTTAGAATATAACGTATTTACGTTAGCTTACGGCAGTCTGCGGGCACCTTAACGTTACCAAAGAATAGAATTGGTTGATTGACCGATCGAAAAATGAGGCCTAGACGATAATTTCCACTTCCAGTACAAACGATTCTTTGCAAATATATTCCTACTGTAGTTGAAAAGACAAAAAACAAAATTGTAACATCAAGAAAACACAGTGCCGCATGCCATATTTTCTGCTATTAGTAGACTGGTTATGGTAACGTAAAAACATTCAACTTAAACTCAAATTTGGAACAAAACGTAGAGCGCTTAACGTGCAGTTTTTTGACAGTTAAACAATTGAAGAAGTGGTAACTAATTATGTTGTTTTCGGAATATTGTAGAATGTTTCTCAACAATTCATGTTATAACCAAAAACTACGTAAGAGCTTTCGTTTCGGAGATATTTATAAAAACCTGTTTTCAGGGAAGGTATCAGATCCGTCAGGGATCCATTTATTTTTGTAATAAACATAAGTAAAATTAAATATCTGTAATAACCAAAACTTATTATACATTGATAATATTCGTCCCATTGAAAAGAATTCAGCGAGTGCCCAAACTACGTTTACACAAAAAAATTTATCATAATTGGATAAATAGTTTAAAAATTTGCTACCCTAAATATTCCGAAATCCTTGACATCTCGGTGTATAAAAAGCTCAATTAGAGACTATTAAGAATATTTCTGACAAAAAGCAATATCTAAGAAAAACATTTTAGGGAAGTTACCTACTTACCTATTATATTAATTATATTAGTTAAATATACTAATACTATGTCGGTTTAGAACGTTTTTCTACGGTGTCCGACGCCTATTCTCCACCTCCTTCGATCCTGATAATCATCTTCCGTCAGGTTTTTTTGACTCATTGATCTTTAGATTGACTGTTGCCATTCCAGTTTAGCGCGCCTTCTTTTTTTGCGCCCTATTTGTTGCCATTCTAGGACCTGCTTTGGTAATCTTTCGTCGTTCACCCGTTGTACATGGCCGTACCATATCAATTGTCTTTTAGTATTGTTATCCGTTATGCTTCCCTCGATTCCTATCTATTTCGACACTTTCCATTTTTGTTTTGTATTTTTCTGTTACGCGACACGTCTCTATTCCATACAACAGCGTGCTTTTTACCATTGTTTCATAAATGTTAAATTTTACATTCTTTTTTATCTCTCTGCTTCATAAAATACTGTTAAGATGACCAATAACCTTTTTTGCTTGTACTATTTTTTTCCAGTACTTTACAGTCTGTTCCTGTCTTATCAAATGTGACACCCAAGTATACATACTCATTGCATGGAGATATTGTTTGTCCATCATTTGTTTCCAATACATAAGTACTGTGTCTTGTCCATGTACACTGTTCACCCCCACTTTTGGTATTCTTCCGTACTAGTTAAACATAAACCAAATATAAAAAAATATGCATCTAATGAAAACATTAAACGTATGTGTAAATGTATCAACGTAAACGCAAAGATAGTTAATATATTCCTCCTTGGTAAAACTATATATAGGGTATTAACTACTGTTGTTGATTTGAGGTTTGAGGTTGAGGATTGGTAGAGCCGCGGGACTGTAGACGCGCTGGTCGTTTTATAAAATCTGGGTGCCAAAATCGTTAAAAGGACGATGTAAAAATATTAATATTTGCAAGCCACACAAAGACAATATGGAGGATTGGCACTCACCTTGGTAGTTGTTCCCGTCATCCAGAGAAGCTCCTCTCGCTGGCCCAGCCGTTGCAGTCGATCCACACTAGAATGACACTTTGGTTCTAATCATTTTTAATGTTTTAGTTTGATTTTCAAAAGAATGTTATTGGATTTTTTGGTTAATAGAATTTTATCACGCTGCTGCGTGGTGATCTCGATAGAATACGACAGAAAAATCACAATTCTTGGTTACGCCTTTTCGTGCAGATTCATTTTTCGTATATGGCGCTGGCGTTTTGCTTGTGCCAATCAAAATTAAAAATGTGTGGCTTTTCCAAATACGGGAATTCGGCGCAAAATTTGAATTTAAAATTAAAGTTGCACGAACAACTTCATCTTTACCACCGTACTTGAGCATTTCTGCCGTTACTCCGTCTTTTCCAGGTGATTTGTTATTTTTAATTTTTTTAATGCTATCTTAATTTCCGCTTTGCTTATTTCAGGTTGTGGTTCTGAGCTTATGTACTCTATTTTTGCATGGAGTTTCTTTATTGTTTCTCGCGATGGTTCCCTTGTTGATTGGTATAATTATATGTAGAATAGTTGTGTGGTATTTATAATATTCTCCTTAACGTAAGATTCTATGCCGTTCATATCCCTTATTATTTTATATTTACCTAGAGTCGACCTTAGACATTTCATATTTTTGTTATTTTCTATAACTCTCTCAACTTTTATTTCTTAGCTCTTTATTTAATTTTTTTCATAAATTTTTTACAGTTAATAGCATAAATGACTACCCGTATAAAAACACAATTTTATTACTAATTTCCATTAGGCCGTCAAAGTTTATTGGCAGTAAACACTGGCCTTGTTTTAAAGAAACGGCGCAAATTTTCTTAAGTAACCACGTAACATGCCAGCAAAATTTAACGATTATATCGAAACCACGTACATATTATTTATTTAAACTACTTACATTTTAGTTATTTACTTATCAAGTACCAAATAGCTATTTTCCTAATAAGTGCAAAAAAACCATTTTTTCCTTATGCAAATGCTGCTGATAGGCCTATCCGTAACGACCTTTGTCAAGAATTAAGTCTTTGAGAAAATTGTTTTTCTATAACCGTCAGAAAACATCAAAAACAAGAGAACATAAAAAAAATCAAACCACATCCACACCATAAATCATTTCCAAAATAAAATAGTTTTTTAACGAAATTTAAATTTCTATAATTAAGACATAGCAATCCAGGAATTGCATAGGGAATGTAATGTGTTAACCAGAAATTTTTTGAAATTTGACATATCGGTGCGGAAAAAGCAGATTTTTTGCACTAAAAAAAGTGTGGCGAATGCGATTCTACGCACTCTTATAGAAAAAATTAATATCTGTCACAAGCCAACGTACAAATTTATTCTTCCAGCAATACAGGGCGAAATATTCATAATCGGCTTTTAATGCAAACAGTTAAATGCGGTTTAAATTTATTTTAATACTTAAAAGCGTTAACATGTCGCTTCAAAGCCTTCGGACTTTAAGATACTTTTTTAAGCCCTAAAACGCAGTGTTAGAAGTTACTGTAACGCCCGGACGTCACGGAACTGTAACATAAACTGGAATGCTAATTGGCCCCAGAAAATCTTACAATTATGACCGCTAGATGTAGGTGACAGATTGGATGTTAAAAGAACGTAGTCACGTCAATCAAATCAACTTAACTTTTTTTAAAATTTTAAGTATTGCCTGTATAACCCACAAATTATATGTTTTCCATATTATTTATTACTTTCATGTTTGCCATGTAGTATAACATTTTGTAATATTTGATATTTTATGTAAAAAATTCAAGTTCTAAACTTTTGAGATTGGTTTAAAATCAGCATGTAAATAAGTCAAATTTTTCACTTGGTTTTTTACTTGCCGCACATAGATTGACAGAAATGATAACAAACACAAAAATTCCCAGATTATTTTTGCGAAGTTCTACCGGGTCGAGTTCGTTTAATTTGTTAAATAGTGCGTTATTTTTTTCAAAGCAAATAGCAAATATTGCCTTTTATACATGATTAACTGTATTGTTGTGGTCTGCTTTTTACAGTCGCATCGATTTGCCGTTGTTTTCCTTTCACCGGTAAGTTGCGTTATTTTTGAAGCTGGGTTAATGCAGAATCCCTGTTGTGCTTAGTACATTAAGGGCTATCATTGTACCCAACATATTGCACAATGGACAAACCTTATTCTTGCATAATGACTGTCTTTTTGCTTCCTGCTTAGTATGGTAAGATGCACTAAGCACCAAATGTATCCATTGTGCTTTATGTTGCTGGGTAAATCAGTAATAAGTTGCAAGGTAAATCAGGCATTAGTTTACACAAGTTTTGTGTTTTTTTAATTACATTTTATTAAATATCTCTCCTAATTCCAGTTAAGTCAGGATTTTTATCAGGGGATATACAGGACTGGTCCCAGACTTTCAAAAATTAGGGCAGTTTAGATGTTTAAAACATGTGGTTAGAAAAAATCAAATTTTTTTCCGGTGTGTAATACACCAGAATAATTCTTGGAAAATTCTTTGGAAAAAGAGGGGCCTGGCCCTCTAGCCTTCACTCTTGGACTGCTACTGGGATATACATATACATATATAGTGATAGTTATCAGGTTTAATATAAAAAAGAGGGTCCGCTGAATCCAAATCTGCAGTTAAAACAAATTTCGGGTAATTTAAAGCGGTTGGGGGGGATTATTATATTAGGATAGAACTGTCTATGTTTATGAGACTTAACTAACAAACCTTAATCAAGTTTTTTTGCAGATTTTGGCAGCTTTGCTTAACTCTATTATAAAATTTACTAAGGACTTTTGTGCATCAGCCACCATTTTGAAATATTCAAAATGGCGACCGTGAACAAAAAACAAAAGGAAAGCATACACATGCGATACATCAGTTATAGGGTTTTTGGGTTCGCTGAATCCAAATTTGATGTTAAAAAAAGATTTTGGAGTAATCTGAAGGCGTGCGGGGTATTTATGGGGTAAACAGTAAAACTGTTTGTATGAAGACAACGAGCAAATTTTATCAAAGGTTTTTTACAGATTTTGACCGCTCTGCTCAACTGTATTATAAAACTAACCAAAGACTTTTGGTCATACACATGCCAGTTTTTGGGTTCGCTAAATCCAAATATGTTGTTAAAAAAAGATTTTGGAGTAATCTGCATATGCTTCTTCTTGAATTTTTTCCCACGGTCGCCATAATCCCAAAAGTTATTAGCTACTTTTCTAATGGGGTTGAGCAGAGCTCTCAAAATCTGTAAGAAAAATCATGATTAAAGTATTTTCGTTAAGACTTCGCATACGGTTTAACCCAAAAATACCCCCACTCGTCCGGAATATATAAAATCTACTTTTAACAAAAGGTTTGCATTCAGCGAATCCAAAAACCCTATAATTGATGTATCGCATGCATATGCTTTTCTTTTGTATTTTTTTTCACGGCACCATCTTGAATATTTAAATATTTTAAACTGATGGCTGATGCCCAAAAGTCATTGGTTAGTTTTATAATAGGGTTGAGCAGAGCTGTCAAACTTTCTAAAAATATTTGATAAAGTTTGTTGGTTAAATCTCCATATAAACAGTTTTATTGTTTATACACTTAACCAGATTACCCCTGAATCTTTTTTTAACATAATATTTGAATTCAGCGTACCCAAGAACCCTATAAGTAAGGTATCATATGCATGTGCTCCTTTTCTAAATTTTTGCCCACGGTCGCCATGTTGAATATTTCAAAATGGTGGCTGATGGCCAGAAGTCACTGGTAAGCTTTGAAATAGGGTTAAGCAAAGCTTTCAAAATCAAAAATAACTTAATTAAAGTTTGTTCGCTAAATCTCCACATAAACAGTTCTACCGTAAAACCATAAATTCCCGGCTATCACCTGTTTCTTTAAATTACTCCTTTTAACTGAATTCAGCGGACCCAAATACCCTAGAATCGGTGTATCGCTTGCCTATGTTAACAGGTCGATTTTTTTCATAAAATGATTCTCCCTCCGACTGAAATAATAGAGAATTATTGAAATACAGCCAGGCTATAATTGTGCCAGGCACTATTTTGACACATTCACATTGAAAACTGACAGTTGATCCTTCAAAATTGACATACCAAAGTCGAATTTAAAACTTTCGTCGTTTATTTTCAATTAATAAAAGAAGGCACTATTTATTCCGGTTTGAAAGATCACAGCTGATATTAGAATGTGAAGGTGTCAAAATTGTGCCTGGCACTATTATAGCCTGATTTATTTTAATAATTCTCTATTGTACCACACACATCTATGCTTGATTTAGATATTTTTTTATTTAATTTTTTCACTTTAAAATGGCCGCTATCTTGGATTTTTAAAAATGTTTAAGGGTGCCAGAGTGACATCACTCGGATTAATAATATAGAGCATCCTGACTAACAAAATCTGTAAAAAAAAATCTTGTACCATTAATTTCCCACTTCAAATAGCTGTTTCGCAACCAGATTACTCCAATTCGTAACACAGTTTCCGGAAAAAAAAGTAGTATATCATTTGACAGTGGCGCACCCAGGAATATGTCTTGGGGGCCCGAGGCCTCTTGGGGGGGGGGGGGGGGGGGTGGCGAAGCCTCATGATGTCGAATGTTAAGCTATTTTTTGTGTTTTTTCCTGAAATATGTGGAAAATATGTAAAAAAATCTAAGGCTTATAGTGCCGTCCTTAGTAAGACCCACCTATTTGCAAAAAAATCAAAAATGAGTTATGACCGAAAATGGCTTTAAAAAGGTTATTTTCATCTGTTGTTTAAGAAAAATACCCAAATTTTTGTTTGGAAGTATTTTATTTTGAAAAACAAAAAAAATATATTACTATGTACCCTTAGCAAGCATTTAAACTTTAAACTCGCTTTTCTCGAAATAAGTGCAAACGTAGATAGGTGGGTCTTACTAAGGACGGCAGTATACTCTTCAGTGTACACCTTTCTTAAAACTGGGTAACATTTAAAATATTAAAATAAATTTTATCCAAAATTAAAATCTTGAATTATAAAAATCTCATATAATCAAAATCTCGAAACTAAAATATCTAATAAAATATCGCAAAATTAAAAGCTGATTAAATATATTCAAAATTCGTTTGGTTGATTTGATTAAATTGGCTGGTGAGGTTGGTTGGTTATGTTATTTATTTAGGTTGGTTGGGTAGTTGTGGTAGTTTCAATATTTCGATTTTCAATATTTTGTAATTTTGCTATTTTGATTTTAAATACTTTAATTTTCCATATTTTAGATATTCGACATTTTAATAACTTTAAATTTTCATTTTCATTATAAAGAGTTCGAGATTTTGATATTCGATAAAATATAATTCGATAAAATATGAACAGTGGATATTAGTTACTAAAGTTGTCTTCAAAAGTGCTAAGAAACAGCCAACACGATAACACCTCCCAGGTTTGCCATTTTGTTATTCAGTTAGGGGCACATTTTTGTATGAATGATTTACCGCCTCAATCTGACTATCTTTCTTACATAATTTTTAAACAGTCCCATGTTTCCTTTTGGGGAATTTCTAAAGGTTGGTGCCGATTTGGGGATATTTTGGCAATACCAACCCATTTAACCTCCACCAACTGTCAAGTACATGTAGCGGTCATTTTCTTTCCACGTCATTAGCATTCCAGTTTATGTTACAGTTCCGTGCCGGACGTTCAATCCATACAAGTTTTTCATACTTATATTTGGCTTGGACCACTCAGACATCTAATCGAGCCAAGCCATGGCATTGGTAAGTTTTTGTCTGATTACCATTAGTTCGTTTCCATGACCTTATTTAAATTTTTTGAACTAAAAAACATTTTTATTTATTTTTTGTGATTTACTTTTAACCCGACGTTATATCGGGTATATTGGGATAAAAAAACAAGATATATTTTTTGCACAATCCAATTGTAAATATTAAAATTAAAACTGGAGCAACTCCAAATCACACGTATCTCGATGTGTGTCCTTGTTTAATACACCTGATATTCGGTTTACCTATTTCCTCTAAACTGACCCATTTAAAAACTCAGTATATAGTCAGCAAGCGATAATAAACTGAAACAACAAAATAGACGTGTGCATTCGTCGTTTTTTTAAGCCAGTCAAAAGCACTCAAGAGGGTTGATGTTTGTCTCCCTGTGGCATCTATCTACGGCCTTTATTAAACTACAACTACATACTGATGATTGTCAAACTAAACCCAATTAAAAAACTAAATCATGAAGTCGCAATGGCGCAAAACTTAACGGTGCCTTTAAAATAAATAAATGCCATTAAAATATAAAATTTAAGTGAATTTAAAAAATATTTAAGACCCCCCAAAGAAGATAAACCACAACCGGATTACCCCATTTCTATGGTAACCATTTCCATGTAAAGAAAATCAACGAGGTAAGTCTTATTTTTAACCATAACTCGCTAGCTCCATTTCTTTCACTTTTATACCCACTAAGGGTCGTCCCCCATCTCATTGCGTCAGCCTAAATTACTTTCTGCTGTTCTCGCGCTTTAAAGCTCCTTACTAAAGAAGCAATTTCGCACTTGGCCTGTTTCAAGATAGTTTCACCACTACAGTTGAAGCAGCATTTTTATCAGTCCTTCTTTCTTATCTGTTATTAGAGCGATATCATCAGCATACCTCAGGTTGTTCAAGTATTGTCCGCTTATTCTGATGCCTATTTCTTCCTAATCTAGGTTTTTAAAAACATCTTTTAGGACCTGATCAAATATTCCCCCTTGTCTGATATCTGTTCTTATGCGGATTAACTTGGTTCCTTTGTGGATTTTGAAAGGTTGTTGCTTCGCTATATATTGGCTATTAGGTCTGTGGAGCTGTAATCTATTCGGCTAATAATTAAACATGCTTTTAGTGCTTAATGCTATCGAAAGCTTTTTCAAAATCAATAAACGCAATATATTTTGGAATGTTGTATTCGTTGGCTCGTTCTATTAGGATTTTCATGGTTAATCAGTGGCGGCCTGTGACAGTAAAGTTTGAGAGTTCTGCCGATAGGGTATAAAAAATGCTATTTTTTTACAGTCTCCAGATCACGTGTCTATTATAAAAAGTAAAAAATTGCCAAGTTTGGTTTGACAAAAATTACAATGCCTAGGAAAAAATATCGTTTTTACAAAATATTTAATTCACATTGAACCTTAGCATAATATGTACTCACCAATGTTTTGCCAGCACGTATTTTCTAGACATCTGAGAACTCACAATTATACAAAAACAAACACGACCATAAGCTCCAGCTCATGCGTTTGACGTCTTCTAAATAAATAAATGCGCCCGCAAACACGCAACGCTGAGCCCGCCCGCCCGGCATTGAACTGGAACTGCAAGTTTTGCTGCTCTATTTTTGCCTAGATTACGCTATCTAAACCCATGAACAAGTGCGGTGCGGGGCGAAGGAAGGGGTTCCTAGCCGAGCACAGATCTCGTTAGCCGCCCACCTACGTTTTGTTGCAATTTAGCAGCGCAACAATGCCAATAACTTCATTTGACCGACTGTGAATTGCGGCCTTCGGCGACGGCGCGCGGCGTCATACTTAACACACGTACGCGATTTGAAGGCCTACTATACCAACACCGGACCGACAATATACTGCTATAGCTCTGTAGCCCCTATGCACTAGTCGCCCCTGTGGTTAATAGTTGGTCAACTGTACTTTTATTTTTTATTTGTCAAACACACTGTGTTTATTGTATTACAATCTAGTCAGTAAGACTAATTAGCAATTTTGTTTTAACTTAATTTACTAGAAAAGTCAGATTTAAACTTAGGGTTCACTCAACAGTTCTCCCCGCTTTGTTTAGTCTGTAACTCACAATTGTGTTGTGTTTGTAGCATTATTTTGTTTTATATAATTCACTTAGTTTACTAGCTCAAACGGCTTCACTCTTTTTAGTATTCGAATTCAACTGTACTGAAACATTTTCTGAAGTCTGCTTGATGTTCAGATATATATTATTATTATTATATATATATATATATATATATATATATATATATATATATATATTTTCTTAAAAACCCTATAAATTACATTGAGCAGTGTTATAGGTCGATAATTTTTTTCTAAGCTTAAAATTTATTAATTAATATTTGTACAAATACGCTTTTCACTTTTCTTTACAATGTTCGTGTTCTATCCAGTAAAAATTCTTAATAAATGAAGGGAACAGCGAACTCCCCGAGGGCAAATAGGCGTATTTTGAAGAAATTGCATCCGTAATTTTTAAGGAAATGGGCAAAAGATTGGCTCAGCGCGGTGGTTTTTATTAGGTTTGAGGAGTACACTCGTTACGAGATTAAAGAAGATTATTCTGTTAAAAAAATGTTAAAAAAGCAAACTCATTTTTTTCACTGGTGTAGGTATTATAACAAAGTTTTTTCTACACTATTGCGGAAAGTGCCATTTTTCCGCAAGCATTTTAGTTTAGAAAGTGCTTCGCAATAGTTTTCATCACGCTACGAGAAACCTAAGAATCGGTATCTTATTATTTATATATTTATAGTCTAACATATACGCATTTGTAATGACGTCACCAGTTGAAAAAAAACGTATGGCGTAGATATTTTTGCCAATCAATGTTTTTTGATTGACAGTGACGGATACTTCACAGAACCAATTACCTACCTATTTGAATCATAGACACTACTTTTTTTTTTAAGGTTATTATCACCGCTGTTTATAATATACTAAACAAAGATAAACAAAAATGACGTCATTACAAATGGGTATAAGTTGGACCAGGGCTATCAAAATGGACGGGCCACGATCCTCCACTTTGTTGACGTCACATCCGGGGCTGATTTTTTTTTGATGGTCACGTTACGACACAGCTGATTGTCTTTAAAATATTGAAGTTGGAATGACGGTTCATTGATATTTGATTTTTTTTTTAAATAAAGCCGTTTTTGAGATTGTTTTTACTTTATTCTGGCAGAACATTTTTTTTGAATGTATAGTAAGCCCTAATTTTTCATAGCCGCTTCATTAGCTCACACAAAAATTAAGTTTAAAGCAGAAGCGAATGTGACAATCACATATAACAAAGTCAAATACATGTCAAATATAACAGTTGGCATGTGGTACATGGCGGGTAATTTGAATTCAAAATAAGGAATGCTAAATCTTGAAGATTTTAACTTTTAATCATGTTGCTTCCTTACAAACCTTTGATGGAATATCGGGATGGTGTCTGAGAATATTTCACTGAAATTTTGCGGAAATCTGTAGTGCCATTTTGAAAAAATCATAAAAAAACATCTGACCTCCCATAAGACCCAATGTAAAATTCAGCCCCGGGAGAACAGCTGATTTTTTCAGGGTCGTGGCCTCTATTTTTGTGTTGGCCTTGGTTGGACTATATATCCTCCACTCTGTTGATGTCACATCAGGGGCTGATTTTTTTTGGATGGTCGCGTCATGACACAGCTGATTTTCTTTAAAATATTGAAGTTTGAATGACGGTTTAAGAGTATTGGAAGAAGCTTTCTGTGAATTTAAAAAACTTATTTAAAATCGCAAGTGAAATGTAAAATTTGTTTATAAATTACATTTTTTCCCATAAATGCGTAAATTTATAATTTTTTTGGTAATTTTCCAAATAAATATAAATGTTATGTAATTTTTTTACCATATTTACAACTCAGGTTTTGTGAGAGATGTAATTTCACAAAGTATGGATGTGAAGTAATAAACAAGTTTTTTAGCATTGCTTATTTGTAAGTGATAATGTAAGTAAATATTACCTTGTGCTGGAGCATAAATAGTTAGATAGAGGCAGTCCTCACTTTGGTTTTGCAAGTAGGACAGCAATCTCTTTAAATATTCCAATCTTCCACGAGGCATCCTTTTAAGAGCTGCAGTCTCGTTTGCAATGTCCGGAAGACGTTGCGGACACACCGGACTAAACGTATCCGCGATTTTCACTCCAGACCACAAAGCCCCGGTCACGGGCGGCATAAATCTAAGAGACCCCACCGGTGGGCTCGCGTAGGGTATTTCCCTAAATACCGCATTAGGTTCTAAATGTTTCGAATCGGGGCTCACTATCACACCACCAACATCACCATATTTGATTTTCACTGTGCCAGAGCTTAAGATAGTGCGGGATTCACCCAATGGTTCCGGGTCATATTTTACAAATCAAAATAAACACACTGAAATAAACCCGCTAGAAACACCGATATCTCTAAATGTTTCTGCGACGATACATTTTCAGGTTTAATTCGAATTCGGAAAGGAAAAAGACATGGTTTTTATAAATTTTCAATTAATTTTAAAGCCAAGTTACTAAAAATTTTATTTGATTGAAGTCTTTTGCGAAAATCTTGTTGAAACTCTTGTTTTTCTTATATAGTTTTTGTGAAATTACTTATTTTGACTGGAATTAACTATAATTTTAATTGAGGGAAAAATTATAGTAGATACAGTCATTTAATGTATATTTACACCCCTGAAATCATTATACATTACTTAATATACTAACTTAAACTAAATATACCAAATATTGAAACCAAGTTGCATTAGTACCTAATTATAATTTTTTATTTTTGTAAATTCACAAGTTTTCTCTGAATTTAAAAAACCTATTTAAAATCGCAAATGAAATATAAAATTAGTTCATAAATTACATTTTTCCCCATAAATGCGTAAATTCATATTTTTTTTGGTAAATGACAGTTTTTTTGATAATTTTTCCAAATAAATATAAATTTAACGTAATTTTTTTATCATATTTTACATCTGAAGTATTGTGAAAGAAGTATTTTCACAGAGTATGAATGTGAAGTCATTATAAACAAGTTTTTTAGTGTTGCTTATTTGTAAGTGATAATGAAAGTAAATATTACCTTGTGCTGGAGCATGAATATTTAGATAGAGGCAATCCTCACTTTGTTTTGACAAGTAGGGCAACAATCTCTTTAAATATTCCAATCTTCCACGAGGCATTCTTTTAAGAGCCGCAGTCTCGTTTGCAACGTCCGGAAGACGTTGCGGACACACCGGACTAAAATAATCCGCGATTTTCACTCCAGACCACAAAGCCCCGGTCACGGGCGGCATAAATCTAAGGGACCCCACCGGTGGGCTCGCGTAGGGTATTCCCCTAAATACCTCAACAGGTTTTAAATATTTCGAATCGGGACTCACTATCACACCACTAACGTCACCATATTTGGTTTTCACTGTGCGAGAGCTTAAAATAGTGCGGGATTCACCCAATGGTTCCGGGTCACAATGATTATATTTTACAAATAAAAATAAACACACTGAAATTTACACCTCTGAAATCACTATAGGTTACTTAATATACAAAGATGAACTAAATATACTAAAAATTGAAACCAACCTGCATTAGTACCTAGTTATTTTCGACCGGAACATGGGTGAAAAATATTTATTTTTGTAAATTCACAAGTTTTCTCTGAATTTAAAAAACGTATTTAATCGCAAATGAAATATAAAATTAGTTCATAAATTAAATTTTTTTCCCATAAATACGTAAATTCATCATTTTTTTGGTGAATGACAGTTTTTTTGATAATTTTTCCAAATAAATATAAATTAAACGTAATTTTTCTTCCATATTTTACATCTGAGGTACCTATTGTGAAAGATGTATTTTCACAGAGTATGGATGTGAAGTCATTATAAACTAGTTTTTTAGTGTTGCTTATTTGTAAGTGATATTGTAAGTAAATATTACCTTGTGCTGGAGCATAAATATTCAGATAGAGGCAGTCCTCACTTTGGTTTTGCAAGTAGGGCAGCAATCTCTTTAAATATTCCAATCTTCCACGAGGCATCCTTTTAAGAGCTGCAGTCTCGTTTGCAATGTCCGGAAGACGTTGCGGACACACCGGACTAAACGTATCCGCGATTTTCACTCCAGACCACAAAGCCCCGGTCACGGGCGGCATAAATCTAAGGGACCCCACCGGTGGGCTCGCGTAGGGTATTCCCCTAAATACCTCAACAGGTTCTAAATGTTTCGAATCGGGGCTCACTATCACACCACTAACGTCACCATATTTGGTTTTCACTGTGCGAGAGCTTAAAATAGTGCGGGATTCACCCAATGGTTCCGGGTCATATTTTACAAATCAAAATAAACACACTGAAATAAACCCGCTAGAAACACCGATATCTCTAAATGTTTCTGCGACAATACATTTTCAGGTTTAATTCGAATTCGGAAAGGAAAAAGACATGGTTTTTATAAATTTTCAATTAATTTTAAAGCCAAGTTACTAAAACTTTTATTTGATTAAAGTCTTTTGCGAAAATCTTGTTGAAACTCTTGTTTTTCTTATATATTTTTTGTGAAATTACTTATTTTGACTGGAATTAACTATAATTTTAATTGAGGGAAAAATTATAGTAGGTACAGTAATTTAATGTATATTTACACCCCTGAAATCATTATACATTACTTAATATACTAACTTAAACTAAATATACCAAATATTGAAACCAAGTTGCATTAGTACCTAATTATAATTTTTTATTTTTGTAAATTCACAAGTTTTCTCTGAATTTAAAAAACCTATTTAAAATCGCAAATGAAATATAAAATTAGTTCATAAATTACATTTTTTTCCCATAAATGCGTAAATTCATAATTTTTTTGGTGAATGACAGTTTTTTTGATAATTTTTCCAAATAAATATAAATTTAACGTAATTTTTTTACCATCTTTTACATCTGAAGTATTGTGAAAGAAGTATTTTCACAGAGTATGGATGTGAAGTCATTAAAAACAAGTTTTTCAGTGTTGCTTATTTGGAAGTGATAATGTAAGTAAATATTACCTTGTGCTGGAGCATGAATATTTAGATAGAGGCAATCCTCACTTTATTTTGACAAGTAGGGCAGCAATCTCTTTAAATATTCCAATCTTCCACGAGGCATTCTTTTAAGAGCCGCAGTCTCGTTTGCAACGTCCGGAAGACGTTGCGGACACACCGGACTAAAAGAATCGCGATTTTCACTCCAGACCACAAAGCCCTGGTCACGGGCGGCATAAATCTAAGGGACCCCTCCGGTGGGCTCGCGTAGGGTATTCCCCTAAATACCTCAACAGGTTCTAAATATTTCGAATCGGGACTCACTATCACACCACTAACGTCATCATATTTGGTTTTCACTGTGCGAGAGCTTAAAATAGTGCGGGATTCACCCAATGGTTCCGGGTCACAATGATTATATTTTACAAATAAAAATAAACACACTGAAATTTACACCTCTGAAATCACTATACGTTACTTAATATACAAAGTTGAACTAAATATACTAAAAATTGAAACCAACCTGCATTAGTACCTAGTTATTTTCGACGGGAACATGGGTGAAAAATTAGTGTTTTTTAAATACACAGGTTTCCTGTGAATTTGAAAAACTTATTTAGAATCGCAAATGAAATATAAAATTAGTTCATAAATTACATTTTTCCCCATAAATGCGTAAATTCATAATTTTTTTGGTAAATGACAGTTTTTTTGATAATTTTTCCAAATAAATACAAATTTAACGTAATTTTTTTATCATATTTTACATCTGAAGTATTGTGAAAGAAGTATTTTCCCAGAGTATGAATGTGAAGTCATTATAAACAAGTTTTTTAGTGTTGCTTATTTGTAAGTGATAATGTAAGTAAATATTACCTTGTGCTGGAGCATGAATATTTAGATAGAGGCAATCCTCACTTTGTTTTGACAAGTAGGGCAACAATCTCTTTAAATATTCCAATCTTCCACGAGGCATTGTTTTAAGAGCCGCAGTCTCGTTTGCAACGTCCGGAAGACGTTGCGGACACACCGGACTAAAATAATCCGCGATTTTCACTCCAGACCACAAAGCCCCGGTCACGGGCGGCATAAATCTAAGGGACCCCACCGGTGGGCTAGCGTAGGGTATTCCCCTAAATACCTCAACAGGTTTTAAATATTTCGAATCGGGACTCACTATCACACCACTAACGTCACCATATTTGGTTTTCACTGTGCGAGAGCTTAAAATAGTGCGGGATTCACCCAATGGTTCCGGGTCACAATGATTATATTTTACAAATAAAAATAAACACACTGAAACTTACACCTCTGAAATCACTATACGTTACTTAATATACAAAGTTAAACTAAATATACTAAAAATTGAAACCAAGCTGCATTAGTACCTAGTTATTTTCGACCGGAACATGGATGAAAAATTAGTGTTTTTGTAAATACACAAGTTTCCTGTGCACTTAAAAAACTTATTTAAAATCGCAAATGATATGTAAAATTTGTTCATAAATTACATTTTTCCCCATAAATGCGTAAATTCATAATTTTTTTGGTGAATGACAGTTTTTTTGGTAATTTTTCCTAATAAATATAAATTTAACGTAATTTTTTTACTATATTACATCTGAAGTATTGAGAAAGACGTATTTTCACAGAGTATGAATGTGAAGTCATTATAAACAAGTTTTTTAGTGTTGCTTATTTGTAAGTGATATTGTAAGTAAATATTACCTTGTGCTGGAGCATAAATATTCAGATAGAGGCAGTCCTCACTTTGGTTTTGCAAGTAGGGCAGCAATCTCTTTAAATATTCCAATCTTCCACGAGGCATTCTTTTAACAGCCGCAGTCTCGTTTGCAACGTCCGGAAGACGTTGCGGACACACCGGACTAAAAGAATCCGCGATTTTCACTCCAGACCACAAAGCCCTGGTCACGGGCGGCATAAATCTAAGGGACCCCTCCGGTGGGCTCGCGTAGGGTATTCCCCTAAATACCTCAACAGGTTCTAAATATTTCGAATCGGGACTCACTATCACACCACTAACGTCATCATATTTGGTTTTCACTGTGCGAGAGCTTAAAATAGTGCGGGATTCACCCAATGGTTCCGGGTCACAATGATTATATTTTACAAATAAAAATAAACACACTGAAATTTACACCTCTGAAATCACTATAGGTTACTTAATATACAAAGATGAACTAAATATACTAAAAATTGAAACCAACCTGCATTAGTACCTAGTTATTTTCGACCGGAACATGGGTGAAAAATATTTATTTTTGTAAATTCACAAGTTTTCTCTGAATTTAAAAAACGTATTTAATCGCAAATGAAATATAAAATTAGTTCATAAATTAAATTTTTTTCCCATAAATACGTAAATTCATCATTTTTTTGGTGAATGACAGTTTTTTTGATAATTTTTCCAAATACATATAAATTAAACGTAATTTTTCTTCCATATTTTACATCTGAGGTACCTATTGTGAAAGATGTATTTTCACAGAGTATGGATGTGAAGTCATTATAAACAAGTTTTTTAGTGTTGCTTATTTGTAAGTGATATTGTAAGTAAATATTACCTTGTGCTGGAGCATAAATATTCAGATAGAGGCAGTCCTCACTTTGGTTTTGCAAGTAGGGCAGCAATCTCTTTAAATATTCCAATCTTCCACGAGGCATCCTTTTAAGAGCTGCAGTCTCGTTTGCAATGTCCGGAAGACGTTGCGGACACACCGGACTAAACGTATCCGCGATTTTCACTCCAGACCACAAAGCCCCGGTCACGGGCGGCATAAATCTAAGGGACCCCACCGGTGGGCTCGCGTAGGGTATTCCCCTAAATACCTCAACAGGTTCTAAATGTTTCGAATCGGGGCTCACTATCACACCACTAACGTCACCATATTTGGTTTTCACTGTGCGAGAGCTTAAAATAGTGCGAGATTCACCCAAGGGTTCCGGGTCACAATGGTTATATTTTACAAATAAAAATAAACACACTGAAATAAACCCGCTAGAAACACCCATATCTCTAAATGTTCCTGCGACGATACATTTTCAGGTTTAATTCGAGTTCGGAAAGGAAAAAGACATGGTTTTTATAATTTTTAATTTAATTTTAAGGTCGAGTCACTAAAACTTTAAACGAACGCGAACGTCAGGTTTTGAAATGTGGGGGATGAGGACACGCGTGACAGCGACGCGACGCGCGACGGCAGGGACACGATCCTCACAGATCCTGCAAGCTAACTGAAGTTGGGAGCGCTAGGATAAGGTCGCGCGCAGCCAACGCCATCTGGACAAGCGCCTGTGCAAAATCAAAGCGATATCTTTGCGAATATGAGGTTCGATCTGCTAATTCGCTAAGAAATTCTGCACTAGCATAGTTTTGGTCCACTATTATAATAACGGGCTTTTAAAAATTTCTCGTGGTGTTTTGGGCACAAAGTGCAGCACTAATGACCTTAAAAAAACAGTCGATATTCTAAGGCCTAGCCTCCATTGGGTCTTAAGCCCGGTCTAGAAATAACATTTTACCTTACGTCTTGCCTGTCAGTTAAAAGGGTCAAGTATGACGGTTGAAAGACTAGCGTACACACTTGATAGTTTTAACGTACGTATTTAGATCAGTTTGTGATACACCATGGAGGAAGCACTGGTTTTGTCAATAATGTTTTTTGCTTTAAATGTCTATGACTTAACCGTTTCAGTAGCTAGACATAGTTTTTTAACCAAAATGTTGTGCTGATTTAGTTTGGTAATATCCCCCGAAGATGTAAGTTTCTGCTTACGAAACATGTCGGGACTATTTATTTAAAACAAATTAAAAATTAGTGGAGGAAGACAATAACCTGTTTGATTTCCTAAAAAATATCTTATCTAATGTCGGACGTTTCGTATACCAACTTCTAAGTTGCACTTGAAAGGAATTAAAATTGTATGCACTACCACAAGAAATGCCGCTAAAACTGACGTTTTATCGGAAACAAAGCCTCTACCGATCAGTTCAACAGGTCCGACTTCAGTCCTGTTCAGTTCAGGCAAAACGTACGGTTTATTGTCCACACGAAAGGTTTTGCCTGATCTGTTTTACCTGATCAAGTATAACGTCAGGCAAAACGTTGTGTAGACCCCGCTTTATGCCTCGGCTGTCAAAGTAACCCCACTTTATAGCTATGACAAATACATTGTTAAATTACTTGAAGTACAAGTACAAAGTACATTAAAATTTGTTAAAGTACTTGAAGTTTTAAGTATATTTTCTTTTCAAATGTACTGCAGTTATTAAGTACTTATTAAAGTACTTAGTCCTGTACTTATAATCAATGATCTATCTATCTATCTGGCCTTCCTCGATCCATCTTTGAACATAGGCCTTCCCCAATATCTTTTATTCTTCTCTGTCTGCCGCTGTGTTCATTCATTGAGTTCATTCATGTCTCTTCAAATCTCATTTGGTGTCTTCCCTTACTTCTTTTATTTTCCCAAGGTCTCCAGGTTACAATACACTTGTTCCATCGTCTGTCTGATATTATGGCCGGCAAATTTCCGTTTTAATTTTGCTACTTCGCCTCTTACTTCCTTTACTTTTGTTTTATTTCTTATCCATTCATTCCTTTTTCTATCTGTTAGCTTTACATGTAATATTTGTCTTTCCATTGTTCTTTGAGCTTTTGTTACCTTATCCATGTTTGATTTTGTAAGTGTCCAGGTCTGGGATCCATAGGTAAGTACAGGAAGGATACATTGGTTATACACTTACGTTCTGGATATTTTTAGTTTTTTATTATGTAGCCTAATTTACCGAATGCTGCCCGGGTCAGTCTCTTGATTTCAGTCGTTTGGTTTTTCTTTTTCAGTTTAATAATTTGTCCCAGGTATATATATATATTCCTCTACTTATTCTACCTGGTTTATTCTGATCGTGATATTCTCATCAGTGTTTGTTACGACTTTCGTTTTAGTGCAGTTTATACTCAAGCCTATATTTTTATCTGTTGTATCCAATTTCTCCAGCATTTTTATCAGTTCCTCTTTCTTATCTGTTATTAAGGCAATATCATCAGAATATCTTAGGTTGTTCAAGTATTGTCGGTTTACTTTGATGCCTCTTTCTTCCCAATCTAGGTTTTTAAAATAATCCACGATAGTATACCTAAAGTAAATTTTGGTGCACTTGAATTCCTTTACTTTACAAAATCAACTATATTGTATAAATATTGTAAGTAGGGTACAACTACAAGAACGGGATTGTAGTTGTACTTTAAGTAAAATACTTGATGTATTTGTATGTATGTGAAGTATTTCAATTGAAGTACCTGACAACGCTGTCCTACTTTAAGGTATAAATTAAGTACACCAAACCTGTACCATACATTTTTCAATTTCATATCTTACCCTGTTAAAAAAATAATTAACTCTCGAGTTGTTTTTGGAACAAGATCCATTAAAAAAATATATGGAAAAAAACATTATTATTTTTAGTCGGGTAAAATGAAAAGCACATATAATACATTATTTATTTTGTCTCCAAAAATCATCTAATGCCAAAGGGGAATGATAATATTTTTCGACTTTTTAATAAGGGAAAATATCAGATTTCTGGGGCGTCTAACTACGTTTTCCTTGACATTCCCCAGTCACTTGCGGAAATTTAACTAAGGCAAATTGAAAGCTAATCGCGTTGACAGAAAATGGCCACTACATGTAAAATTGCCTTTGCGAACCTGCGGTTTTAGCAAAATATCCCTAAACTCACAGATCATCTAACTTAGCGGCTAATACTAAATAATTATAAAGACTTACGTATTTGGCGTGGACAGTATTCGGTAAATTAAGCTATATATTAAAAAATAAAAAATATCCTTAGTACCTCAAAATAAAAGTGTATAACCAATGTATCCTGCCTGTACTTATCTATGGATCCCAGACCTGGAAACTTACAAAACCAAAGAACGATAAGGTAAAAAGAAGCCCAAAGATCAATGGAAAGGCAAATGTTACATGTAAAGCTAACAGATAGAAAAAAGAATGAATGTATAAGAATCAAAACAAAAGTAAGGGATGTCAGAGGAAAAGTAGCAAAATTAAAATGAAAATTTGCCGGTCATAATATCAGACAGAAAGGCGATCGATGGAACAAGTGTATTGTAAACTGGAGACCTTGAGAAAATAAAAGAAGTAGGGGAAGATCCCAAATGAGATGGGCAGACAATTTGAAGAGAAATGCTAGATGGAGGCTTATGTCCAAAGATGGATCGAAGAAGGCTAGATAGATAGATAGATAGATAGACACCAAACGGTCTAGGACAACTGGGCGCCGCCAACTCGGCGCCGCCAACTGGGCGCCGCCAACTCGGCGCCGCCAACTGGGCGCCGGGCCAACTGGGCGCCGGGCCAACTCGGCGCCGCCAACTGGGCGCCGGCCAACTCGGCGCCGGACTAAAAATTTTTTTTGATAAAATGTGTAGTTGAAAAATAAAATATTTTATTTATATAAAAACATCTTTAAAAAATCCTTTACTAACTAACTATCTATCAAATCTTGTGAAGCGTTTTTAACACACTTCCCATTATCCGATTTGGATGAAATTTGGTACACACGTAGTGGTCCCATGACAATACAACATTAAGAAAAAAATATCCTACCACCCCTACCCCCACCCCTTCTATAGAAAAATGTGTTTTTGACACACTTCCCGTTATCCGATTTGGATAAAATTTGGTATACACATAGTGGTCCGATGATAATACAACAATAAGAAAAAAATTACCTCCCACCCCTACCCCCACCCCCTTCCATAGAAAAATTTGTTTTTGACACACATCCCGTTATCCGATTTGGATGAAACTTGGTACACATATAGTGATCCGATGACAATACAATATTAAGAAAAAAATATCCTCCCACCTCTTCCCCCACCCCCTTTAATAGAAAAATGAGTTTTTGACACACTTCCCATTATCCGATTTGGATGAAATTTGGTATTCACATAGTGGCCCGATGACAATACAACATTAAAAAAAAAATATCCTCCCACCCCTACCCCCACCCCCTTCCATAGAAAATGCGTTTTTGACACCTTTCCCATTATCCGATTTGGATGAAATTTGGTATTCACATAGTGGTCCGATGATAATACAACATTTAAAAAAATATCCTCCCACCCCTACCCCCACCCCCTTCCATAGAAAATGCGTTTTTGACACCCTTCCCATTATCCGATTTGGATGAAATTTGGTATACATATAGTGGTCCGATGACAATACAACATTGAAAACAAAAATCCTACCACTCCTACCCCCACCCTCATCTATAGAAAAATGCGTTTTTGATACACTTCCCATTATCCGATTTGGATGAAATTTGGTATACATATAGTGATCCGATGACAATACAATATTAAGAAAAAATATCCTCCCACCTCTAGCCCCACCCCCTTTCATAGAAAAATGAGTTTTTGACACACTTCCCATTATCCGATTTAAATGATTTTTTTAAAAAGAGTAAAAAATCATGTTCAGCGACGTTAAACACCACAAAGTTCTAAATTTATTATAAATCGATCCCTAAGCACTGCAATCTTTCAAGTTTGAGACAAGTCGGTTAGTAAATAAAAAATCTGCCATTTTTGATCTGCCATTTTGATTTTTTTAAGTTTGAGTAAAAAATTTTGTTAAATGACCTCAAGCAATACAATGATTCAAGTTTGGGACAAATCGGTTAGTAAATAAGAAAATCCGCCATTTTGATTTTTTTAAGTTTGAGTAAAAAATTTTCGTAAATGACCTCAAGCATTTTGATTTTTCGATCCGCCATTGTTGTAATAAAAAACGTAAATTGTAGTATTACCAGGTTACCAAACACTAGAACGACCAAGATTCAACAGTCGACTTAATGGATTTAACTTTACTTAACAAAAACAGATTTCAAATAAATTAGTAAAAAAATTTCTTTTAAGTCACAAGCTTTCATAAAATGCACTAAAAATTAAAAAATAATTTTCTAACATTCTAATATTATCATAATAATAAAAGCGATGGCCGACTGATGGAAATTTTGAGGATGTTAGCACGATAAGATAACCGTATCAATTAAATATTACTATTTGCAAGAATCAATCTAGCAGAAAAATGCAGAGGTAAATAAATAAAGAAGAGTTTATTCTAGATTATAATGAAATCGCTGATCATAAGTTGTTTGGAAACTCATTTTTCTATTGGGGGAAGGAGAGGGTGGGGGTAGAGGTAGAAATATATTTTTTGTTTGGGCTGTATTGCCATCGGACCTTTATGCATATACCAAATTTTATAAAAGTTATTTGAAGTGAAGTGTGTCAAAAACGCATTTTTTATGGAAGGGGGTGGGGGGTAGGGGTGGGAGGACATTTTTTCATTATTGTTGTATTGTCATGGGACCACTACGTGTGTACCAAATTTCATCCAAATCGGATAATGGGAAGTGTGTCAAAAACGCTTCACAAGATTTGATAGATAGTTAGTTAGTTAGACAGAACATCTGAAGCTAAATAAAAGCTTGTAAAAAATTGCGTAGGATTTTTTAAAGATGTTTTTATATAAATAATATATTTTATTTTTCATCTACACATTTTGTGAAAAAAAATTTTTTTAGTCCGGCGCCGAGTTGGCCGGCGCCCAGTTGGCGGCGCCGAGTTGGCCCGGCGCCCAGTTGGCCCGGCGCCCAATTGGCGGCGCCGAGTTGGCGGCGCCGAGTTGGCGGCGCCCAGTTGGCGGCGCCGAGTTGGCGGCGCCCAGTTGTCCCATTCCGACAGGCGGTCTTTTCAATTTATTGTATACCGGATGCTCATAGCCATCAATGCAATCGTTCTCCAATCACGCTACATCTTATAATATGGTGTTTTGAAAAGTTTTTATCAAATTGAATTTTAACACCAAAAAATCCATTCTACTCGTCAATTAAATACATAGTGTTAAATTTAAACTTTGCGCGCTGATAAGAATGAGTTATTTTGTGTCAACGCTCAATGTGCCTAAAAACACTCTATAAACACCAATTAGTAAGGATGCCCAATCAAAGAATTTTTTTATTAATGGCCACTAGCAACAATAAAAAGGAAGGTTGAATTTTTTTAAATTAAATCTAAGGTTTAGAAGTTTGTTTTCCATTGATATAGGTACATACATTTCCTTGAGAGGATAATTTCCTAGTAAAAAAAGGCTCTTTGACGAATATTCTGCAGAAAATTCCTTTTTATTAGTGCATAGAATACATTAACTTAATTATTACAATGCTTTACACATAATATAATGCAAATATAGTATTTTTCTATCAACGGAAACTTTTTTAATTGTTTTTTAATGAAAAATATAAACTTATGCAATGCACTTATGATTTCCGTACTCCGTCAAACTTAACGAAATTTTGGTTTGTTGTAGACTGAACCTTTCTTATCAAAAGTTCTCAGGGGCCCAACTCAAATTAATGACCAGTTTTTGAAATACAGGGTGTTGAAAGTGATAATGTCCAAGGAGCATAATGGCTCTTTAGACGGCTTTGCCAAACATATGCGCAATGTTACTATTTCATGTATTTACGATTTATTAATTTCTTTTAATCTATATCTTTAAAACCGTATAGGGTGTTTAAGTAAATATTATTCGAAAGTGTTAATGAGAAACAAGTGTTATTGTGTTTTAGGTTGAACCTTTTGTATCAAGAGTTCTTATGGGCCCAACCTAAATTAATTACCAGTTTTTAAAATACAAGGTGTTGAAAGTGATAATGTCCAAGAAGCATTATAGCTTTTTAGAAGTGTTTTGCAAATATATACGCAATGTTACTATTACACACATTTACGATTTATTCTTTATTTTTATCTGTACCCGTAAAACATTATATACAGGGTGTTTAAGTAAATATTACTCGAAGGTTTTATTGAGAAACAAGCTTTAGTATGTTGTAGACTGAAACTTGATGATCAGATGTTCTTATGATGGGCCCACGTAAATTAATTTCCAGTTTTTGAAATACAGAGTGTTGAGTAATAATGTTCAAAAAGCATAATAGCTCTTTAGACGGAGTTTCCAAACATATACGAAATGTTACTATTACATATAGAGAGAGTAGTTATTAGTTTTTTAATGGTTCTTGACTTATTATGTATTTAATACAGGGTGTTTCGGCAAATGTAATTTAAATAATATTAAAAAATATTTAAGCGTTTTGTACATCTGTACCGTGCCCTGTAAAATGCTATAATGCTTGTTTCTCAGTAAAAATTTTGACTAATATTTATTAAAACACCCTGTGGGTAATGTTTTATTGGTACAGATTAAAAATAATAAATAAATCGTAAACATATGAAACAGTAAAATTGCATAAGTGTTTGGAAAATCCGTCTAAAGATAATTCGTCTTGGACATTATTACTTTTAACACCCTCTATTTTATAAACTGGACATTAATTTAAGTTGGGCCCATAAAACTTTTTATACGAAAGATTCAATCTAAAACACACTAACGCTTGTTTCTCATTATCACTTTCGAATAATATTTACTTAAACACCCTGTAGAGAATGTTTTAAAGGTACAGATTAAAAATAATAAATAAATCGTAAATACATGTAATAGTAACATTGCGCATATGTTTGGAGAAGCCGTCTAAAGAGCCATTATGCTTCTTGGACATTATCACTTTTAACACCCTGTATTTCAAAAACTGGTCATTAATTTGAGTTGGGCCCCTGAGAACTTTTTATAAGAAAGGTACAATCTACAACATACCAAAACTTCATGGAGTTTGACGGATTACAGAAATCCCATTAGAGGTGTGCCTGATTCTTTTAGCTATGTGATGTACAAACAGTGGCGTATATAGGAACAAGTTTCGGGGGGGCCCGAGACAGTTTCTAGGGGGCCGAGACCTCATAAGGTCGTATTTTATGCTATTTTATGTTTGTATTCATGAAATAGGTGGAAAATATCAAAAAAAAATCTTAGCTTCGTGGGGGGCCCGGGTCCCCCGCCCCCACCCCGTATATACGCCACTGTGTACAAATGTATTTAAATTAAACATTATTATATTATATTTGGGTGGTAAAAAAAATGTTACGTAAGCTTTTTAAATTAAAGTAAAGTATATCGCTTTTAAGCTACTGTACGAGTGAAACTTTCAGAAATCAGCTTTAAATGTGTATCGAAAAAAATGGCCGCCACATGGACTCTGTAAATTTCAAAACTTAATTAAAACCAATGGTATAGAATAGAGTTTCAGTAGAAAAAAAAATCTAAATAGCATTTACAATGGCGTTTTTAATGTGGGAGATCATTATGCCGGACCTGTATATAAATATAGTGAAATAAACTATGTTTTTCCAAGCGCGGATTCGAGGTGGGGTAACGTGGTAATTATTCCCCTAGAATAAAAAATATGCACTTTTTGTTAATAATTAAAGGGAAAAAAGGAAAATTACCGCCTCCCCCCTTGAAAAAAAGTTTAATAAAAAAATATCGTCGATTTTAACCCTTCCCCCCTTGATTTTGACCTAGATCCGCGCTTGTTTTCTAAATATTAAAATTTAAAACTAAACATTTTAAACTCTGTCCTGGTTCAAATCACACACTATATATTTAACTTAAATTTCGTCTTTCTTCAAAGTTAGCCAGTTTTTAGGGCGAAATATTTTTAGCCACTCATCCAATTGCTTCGTTTGGGAAGGCAATGGCGCTTGCTAACATAGTCTTCGCACCCACCAACACAACATTGTTTTCTTTTAAATTTCTTAAACGATGGATCGCCCCCATCAAAACGCACAAAATACCGATTGGTCATAATTTAGCAAAACACACCATAAAAATTAAGGTAAAAAGTCGAAAAATAACGAAAAATTGCATCCACAAACGAAAAATGTAAAATGAAATTACATATTTTTATCTATTTTACTAAAGTCAATGTCAGTCATAATCAAAAACAAATTGTCAAAATATACCAAGAGTAGCGGTTAATATATATTGCGACAGCGCAGAACTCTGTCCATAATATTTTTATACAAGGGGTGACGGTCTGTAATCAGCGCCTCTCGAACTTCGTATTCCCAACTAATGTATACAGGGGGTATGTATAACACTATTATGAAAATACCGGGGTGCTTTCCTTACTATAAATAATTAGTTTACTGTGCATCGCACCTTCACAACGGAAATGACACAACTCGAAATTCGTTTTTACTTTTTACTGATAAAACGACAAAATTAGTCGCCCTCTATCAATAATTATCCTACCTAGTTATAATGCCTATATAAGTTTGATGTTCGAATCAAGGAATTTATATGATAAGAACTTAAAATGGGTTGACAGCTAAACTAGTTAAATTGTCATTGAGTTTCTTCGACATTTTGTGATTTTTTAGTGATTCAAACACCGACTTGAATACCAGTACTGTGAGTACTTAAACCTAATCTCTCTAGGCACTCAACAAACTATCAAACTCTACAGAAAACTAAAAAACTTTTATAAAAAAAGGCAAAAACGGCAACCTAAAATTTCACAAATCATAACCTAACAAAATCAGCTCTGTCGCTCAAGCACAGATCAAATAACTCGAGAGAGCAAGGTCAATTGGCCATGACATTGGGCACTTATTCCTGAATTCCACCCAGCCACAGTCTATCGCGGAAAAGGAACTTCGCAGTATGCAGAGACCCAATCGACTCTCATCAGCTGCGGGTCAGCTGTAACTCTTGCTCTAAGCCATGCTACGACTCCTGCGGTAAACTATCTAGTCAAAGATGTTGGTCTTGTTACATCTGTGCCTCTATCATTATCTATATTTATCTATCAACCTCTAAATTTAAGCCATTGCATAGAAATTATGAAGGAATTGAAAAAATTGAAATCTACAGTAGCCCAGAATTTCGTGAAATGCGTAACAGTTTAGCAACTCACGCCACATTGATAACAAAAAATCAACTAAAAATTCAGAACATTGAGCAAGAACAAAAATCCATTGGGATTAAAGTAGACAAACTATATCTTGCCAATATGGTGACAACTAACCCTGATCAATACTTCATAGAAGCTAGAGACCGACTCAGGCGTCAAAATAATTTAATCATCTCAGGTCTTCAAGAAACAAACAAGGACGCGATTGAGGTTAAAAAACTACTGGACTACTTACTTCCCAACTAAAATGTTGGAGCTTATAAGGTTTACAGGCTAGGACAAGCTAGGGAAAACAAAAATAGACTTACAAAACTCTAACACTAAATATAACTACACAAAAGTGCAAAGATAAGTTGCTAACTAATGAGCTATACAAGAACCTGCGCCTTAGATCGGACCTAACCAAAATCCAATCCGAAGCTCTTTCAAGCCTTAGAAAGAGGATGCCCACAAATCGTCAAGGTTGAACAATCAGCCAAACGTGGCAGAGATGAAGATGACTCACCAAAAAGAGACCCAGATGTCAAAATGAACAGAACAGTATTTAACTCACAACCAGGCGAAACCACCGAATCCAATCAATAGCAACCACTTACTATTTTATATTTATTGCAAATAATCAATGACCTCACACCGTATCAAGCAAGAAAGATAGCTAAAACTATTGGCAACATTTGAGAAAACAGATCTTTTTTAATTTTGGAATGGTAATAGACGTAATTTTTTTAAATTGTTTGTTTTTCCTTTAACGTAAAAACTTTCTTTTTAGCTCACACATATACTATACTATAGTAGTGTGAGCTATGGTGATCCTAATTTTTTCGAGAAAAAAAAAAGTTGCTCCGATTTCAAAATTTTTTATATATCTTTGCGTTTTAGATGATTTTGAAACTTTTTTGTCGCGCCGTCTGTCTGTCTGTCTGTATGTCTGTCTGTCTGTCTGTCTGTCTGTCTGTCTGTCTGTCTGTCTGTCTGTCTGTCTGTCTGTCTGTCTGTCTGTCTGTCTGTCTGTCTGTCTGTCTGTCTGTCTGTCTGTCTGTCTGTCTGTCTGTCTGTCTGTCTGTCTGTCTGTCTGTCTGTCTGTCTGTCTGTCTGTCTGTCTGTCTGTCTGTCTGTCTGTCTGTCTGTCTGTCTGTCTGTCTGTCTGTCTGTCTGTCTGTCTGTCTGTCTGTCTGTCTGTCTGTCTGTCTGTCTGTCTGTCTGTCTGTCTGTCTGTCTGTCTGTCTGTCTGTCTGTCTGTCTGTCTGTCTGTCTGTCTGTCTGTCTGTCTGTCTGTCTGTCTGTCTGTCTGTCTGTCTGTCTGTCTGTCTGTCTGTCTGTCTGTCTGTCTGTCTGTCTGTCTGTCTGTCTGTCTGTCTGTCTGTCTGTCTGTCTGTCTGTCTGTCTGTCTGTCTGTCTGTCTGTCTGTCTGTCTGTCTGTCTGTCTGTCTGTCTGTCTGTCTGTCTGTCTGTCTGTCTGTCTGTCTGTCTGTCTGTCTGTCTGTCTGTCTGTCTGTCTGTCTGTCTGTCTGTCTGTCTGTCTGTCTGTCTGTCTGTCTGTCTGTCTGTCTGTCTGTCTGTCTGTCTGTCTGTCTGTCTGTCTGTCTGTCTGTCTGTCTGTCTGTCTGTCTGTCTGTCTGTCTGTCTGTCTGTCTGTCTGTCTGTCTGTCTGTCTGTCTGTCTGTCTGTCTGTCTGTCTGTCTGTCTGTCTGTCTGTCTGTCTGTCTGTCTGTCTGTCTGTCTGTCTGTCTGTCTGTCTGTCTGTCTGTCTGTCTGTCTGTCTGTCTGTCTGTCTGTCTGTCTGTCTGTCTGTCTGTCTGTCTGTCTGTCTGTCTGTCTGTCTGTCTGTCTGTCTGTCTGTCTGTCTGTCTGTCTGTCTGTCTGTCTGTCTGTCTGTCTGTCTGTCTGTCTGTCTGTCTGTCTGTCTGTCTGTCTGTCTGTCTGTCTGTCTGTCTGTCTGTCTGTCTGTCTGTCTGTCTGTCTGTCTGTCTGTCTGTCTGTCTGTCTGTCTGTCTGTCTGTCTGTCTGTCTGTCTGTCTGTCTGTCTGTCTGTCTGTCTGTAACGACCAACGCGCATAACTCAAAAACCGCTTGGCCGATTTTAATGAAATTTGGTACCTAAGCTGGGTCTTGGGTCGAGATGGTCCCATTTAAAAATGAACAAAATCCACCGAACACAAGCCAAAAAAAAGGGTGGGGGATGATTTCAAAAATTGGAGTTTATGTGAAAATATGGCGTGTGTGATATCAAACGAAAGGTAATTGAGTATGGAGTTAAAAAAATTACATTTTAGTTTTTCTTCTTCAAAAAGGGTGGGGGTAGATTTAAAAAATTAGAGTTTACGTAAAAATATGGCGTGTGTGATATCAAACGAAAGGTAATTAAGTCCGGAGTTAAACAAAATACATTTTAGTTTTTGTTTTTTAAAGGTGGGGGTAGATTTCAAAAATCTGAGTTTGAGTCAATACATGGCTTGTGTGGTATCAAACAAAAGGTAATTTAGTCTGGAGTTGATTAAGATATATTTCAGTTTTTAGTTTTATTAGCTGGCACGTACACTATAACTATAGTACCTAGTGTGAGCTTAGGGGCCCATATATTGGCAGAGTTTTTTTTCTTGTACAATTAAGCAGCAAGCCAGAGATCATTGGTTGAGGATGTATATCTTATAAACCATAAAGTTCTTTAAAAAAATCTTAAAATAAGCCTCAGCTATACCGAAATTATTTGAGTTTTCTTTTGTTTACCTAAAATTAAATTTTTTGAGTTGTGTCCGTTTCGTCCTGAGGGTGCAAAATGCTATCCGGCTTAAAATACTCTGCCAATCTATGGGCACCTAAGCTCACACTAGGTGCTATAGTTGTAGTGTACGTGTGAGCTAATATAACTAAAAACTAAAATATATTTTATTCACCTCCAGACTCAATTACCTTTCGTTTGATACCACACAAGTCAGGTTTTTAAAATCTACCCCCACCCTTTTTAAAAAAACCTAAAATGTATTTTGTTTAACTCCAGACTCATTTACCTTTCGTTTGATATCACACACGCCATATTTTCACTTAAACTTTAATTTTTGACATCTACCCCCACCCTTTTTTTTAAATAACTTAAAATTCATTTTGTTTAACTCCAGACTTAATTACCTTTCGTTTGATATCACACACGCCATATTTGCACATAAACTCTCATTTTTGAAATCTACACCCACCCTTTTATTTCGTTCGTTTTTAAATGGGACCACCACGGCCCAAGACCCAGCATAGGTACCAAATTTCATTTAAATCGGACAAGCGGTTTTTGAGTTATACGGGTTGGTCGTTACAGACAGACATACAGACAGACAGACAGACGGCAAGACAAAAAAGTTTCAAAATCATCTGAAACGCAAAGATATATAAAAAATTTTAAAATCGGAGCAACTTTTTTTTTCTTAAAAAATTAGGATCACCATGGCTCACACTACTATAGTATAGTAGTAGTGTGAGCTAAAAAAAGATATTCTCTGTCTAATTTTCAAACAAAATATTGTTCCGTTAAAAAAATATATGAATAAAAACATTAATACTTTTGGTAGGGTAAAATGAGGAGCACATTATACTTATTTATTTTGTCTCCAAGAACAGTCTAATGCGAAAGGGTAGCGATAATGTTTTCGTCTTTGTAATGAAGGAAAATATCAGATTTCTGGGGCATTTCAACTGCGTTTTCCTTGTCGCTCGCAAAACCTTAACTAGGGCAAATCTAATGCTAATAGCGTAGACAGAAAATGACCGTTACATGTAAAATTGCCTTTGCAAATCCGTGGTATTAGCAAAATGTCCCTAAACTCACAGATCCTCTAACTTGGCGGGTAATACTAATCAAATTATAAAGCCGTTTGTAAGTTACGTATTTTAATTTATTTCCAATTTGGGAACCTTCCTCTCCGCACTGTCATAAATGGTTTTAATTACATGCAAGAATCAAGAATCAATAATTTTATTTGACTACGATTTGTAAATTACAATTGTAGCAAGTCAAAATTTTTACAACAGAAAAAATATCTGAATAGGTACATACAAAAAATTCTTAAACTAAACTAAATACATTAAAGTAATTCAAAATTTCCTAACATACACAAAAACAAGAACAAGTTGACTAAAACGGGAAAAAAACAGAGTTTAAATTTTAAAATGTTAAAAAAAAAATTTAATTCAAAATCTAAAAATCTAAATATTGCACCCCCGCTAAAAAATAGTCACAACTCAAAAAACATTGTTTTGAGAAAATCGCTGTTAAAGAATTTAGTTCATTAGAGAGATTAATTTTTAACTTACATGACAAATTACGAGTTAACATGTTATTTTATATCAACAGGAACCTATTAACTCAATGTAATTGGTGCAGTACGTTTCTAAAAAAAAATGATTTTTGTCGTTTTTAGTAAAAAAAAAGACAAAAACCCGATATTGTGACACTTTTTTAGAACAAGGTATCATGACGTCGTAAATCAGGACGTCACGCAGGATGGTAAATAATATAAAAAAAGAAAACAAATAAAGAAGAAACTTTGTATTTATTTTTACAACGAGTTATAAAATGCTGAATATCAACTGGGAACGTGATTATTCTCTAATAAATTCAAAAGATTTTTTTCTTATTCTCCTTAACTCTAAGTACACTGAACAATTCGAAAAAACAGTCACAACACAAAAAAGAACAGAATTTTACTTGTTATATGGGATAGATTTAACCAATAGTTTACACGAAAACCTTCACAACTCAAAATGTGACTCTTTTCAGGATGAAACTCCACGTTCACGCTGTTATAAAGTCAGAAGTGACACTGTAAAGGAACGCATCCTAAGCTAAACTGGACAAAATAAAAGAGTCACATCGACATCTCGCGGTGAATTGTCGAAACATAAATGTGACGCTTTTATGGAAGAAAGTACAAGTTATTTCGATGATGGCGGCAGCGGGTGTGCGATATGGCGTCTCTGGGTATTACTAAAAAATAGTTTGTATTCCTCAACAGAATGAAATGCTTCAATCACCGACAATAATTTTATTTGTTAGGTTAGGCAAGAGTAGGTTAAGAACAAGTAAAATTTATGGCAAAGTAGCGAATTGTTTTTAGGCATGGGTTTCAGGCTAATCTGTCTTTTAAGCCACTAACATCAGAATAATTCATATTTGGTAACAAAAAACAAATTACACCAAACTATTTTTAATTTTAAAAACTCACTGTGTAATTTTGATTTCTCTTTGTTTGAAGCGTTTAAAGCACAGTCTATCTCTTTCTCGCCAAAGCGAGGAGGCCTAGAGTTCAAACCAATCAACGGCAAGCCATAAGTGGCTGCAAGCGCAGGGTGGCTTTTGCTGAGACAAGAAAATCGTTAGAGAGCATTCTTTAATTGGTTTCTGTTCACTTCACATCGCTTCATTTAAGGGGGGGTTTTTTAACTGGGGAAATGTTAAATTCATCAATTATTTTAACTTTGTATAAAGCATTATACCTTTGTAATTCGTAACTGTTTTGATTTTTGCTTTTAGAGTTTATTTGAATTTTAAACCTTTTTATTATTGCTGTTTCGAGTGTTTTAAATATTGTTTTTATATTTTTCTCGGTTTATTAACATCAAATACAAACCATTCGTTGCCCTAAAATCGGCATTTTTAATCAATATAACTTTCCAAACCTAAACAGTAGGATTAAGTAAATTAAACAGTTGATTGAACAATATTAAATCAATCAGTTTAAAATGTTGCTAAAGAAATGTGTTTACAAGAAACTTATAAAAGTTTCCTAAAACCTAAAAGCTTAAAGACTTTGAATACTTGCAATATAGCAAAATAGTTTATTAACAGCAAAATCAAATACAGTACAGTCCCGATTATCCGAAATAATGTGGACCAAAGTGATTTCGGATAATCAAAATTTCGGTTAATCCGATTTTTTTTTTAAATAGGAGTTTAGGATGATCGACTTTAAAACATTTGTAACACTCTGTCGGCTAACTAAAACAATTCGCATTTTAAACAGTTGTATTGCCGTGAAAATCCGAGGGGAACTACCTAGCAGTATAATAGGTGAATCCCAGACGCGTTTCGTATAATGGGAATTTTTTCGGTTAATCGGGTTTTTTGTTTTTAAAGTTTGTTTCGGATAAACCGGATTTCGGAAAAACACGATTTGCATAATCGAGATTGTACTATATATATAAACAAGTGAAAATGTGTAGTTTAAAGAAGAATATTAAATCATAACAAAAACATTTTATGTAAAAAAAGCCAAGTACACGAAAATGGCATTCCGTAAAAAGATTGAGATAAAAGTAAAGCCAAGTTCTCCAATACAAATTTCAAAATGAAAGGTTCTTACTAGTTTGGAAATATTTTTCTAAACTTGGCTATTACGGCTGTAAATGACTCTTAGGCACAGTGCTAAATTGAAAATAAAGAAGTTTGGCTGTAATAGCAAAGTTCAAAAAAACATTTCCAAACTAGTAAGAACCTTTTATTTTGAAATTTGTATTGGAGAACTTGGCTTTACTTTTATCTCAATTCTTTTTACGGAATGCCATTTTCGCGTACTTGGCTTTTTTTTACATGAAATGTTTTTGTTATGATATAGTTTTATCATATTGTCTTTCAGTCTTAAAAAGTTCAGCTCTCTAGCGTTTCTGGAAGTGGGCAGTGTTACTTTTACATAACTTTACATTAATAGGGGAAGGAAGTAAATTAGAATTTTGGGGTGTTTTAATTTTTTTCTATAACTTTATCATAGTTACTATCGGTCTTCCAAAGCTCAGCTCTCTAGTATGTCTGGAAGTAGGCAATGTTACTTTTACTTAACTTTACATTTATAGGGGAGGGAAGTAAATTAGAATTTTGAGGTGTTTTATTTTTCCTATAGTTTTATCATAGTTCCTATCAGTCTGCCAAAGCTTAACTCTCTAACATTTCTGGAAGTGGGCGATGCTAATTTTACATAATTTTAAATGTATAGGGGAGGGGAGTAAATTAAAATTTTGGGGTTTTTTTTCCAGGGGTTTGGTCATAATTTCTATCAGTCTGCCAAATTTCAGCCTTGTAGCATGTCTGGAAGTACAGTAGAATATTGATGATCTATACATGAGTGAGTGAGTCAGTGAGTGAGTTGCAATTTCGACGTTTTTTGAAATTTAACTACTTTACTACTTTATGGAATTTCATGAAACTTGGAGGGGTTGTTAACTCCATGGAGATCTACGACTGTGCAAAGATTGAGATTCGTAGCTCATTCCGAAGTAGAGTTTTAGGTAGGTCAAATATCGGCTGAAATGTTTCCAGAAAAGATGGTTACGGCGCGCGAACTTGGCGAGGCACTGTTGTGCCCTCAGATAGGTATGATTTTACTACTTTGTTTCTATAATTGAGAAAAACGCTTACAGTATAAATTTTCTCCAAGAACTGCCGAATTCCCTTTCGAGATCATAAGAAGTTAACAAGTTAATAATGTATAGTAACTTTTAATAATTTCATCAGTAATTTAAAGTGTTGCACAAATTGGTAGTTTGCAACGTTTAAGCCTAAACATAACAAATATTTTATAAAGAAACCCACACCAATTTAGTTTTTAAACTATTAGTAATTTTTCTTTTAATCAGGGTTTTCATCAAAATCGTTCAACTAAAGCGTTTTGATTAAGAATCTCTGCTCAGCTTATTTAGCGGTTTACCCACAGAAAAATAAGTAGGTTAATTGTCCCATATACACCAATCGCGGGACAGGGTGCTAGAATATTAGAAGATTAATCTTAAAACAATCGTTTTTTTTATCTAAAATAATCACGAATCACTTCTGTATAGTAGACCACACCTCGTCACCTAGTCTATTAAAACCGATAGATGGTTACGTCTGATCCATACGGTAGACATCCATTCATCAAAATCAAAATATTTATTCGTTACTTAGGCCTATTAACAATAGAATGTAACAAGTCAGTAATTGTATTTAAATAGGTACAAGAGTACTATAGTAAAATGAAATTACATTGCGTTCTTAAACTAGAACATGTCATATATATATATGTATAACAAATGGTAGATACTCTTTGTTTGAAACTCGTAGACAATGATTGTGTAGAAATAAAATTTCGGACTTCCATTGTCTTTATTTATTTTAAAACACGACGTTTCGGTTAGTAAGTATCTCTAACCAGTTCACACTTGATAACGGTTAGAGATACTTACTAACCGAAACGTCGTGTTTTAAAATAAATAAAGACAATGGAAGTCCGAAATTTTATTTCTAAATGGTAGATATATACACAAATTACAAAAGAAAACACAGAAACGCTCACACACATACTTTTAATAGCACACAATAGTGCTTTGTTACGCCAAATGTGATTTTGTTCATTTATTTTTTTGACAAAAACAATTTTAGTTCTTTTAGTTTGTAAAATGTTTTAGTACAAAGAAGTTTCTTAAGTACTTTTTTAAACTTATTCAAAGATAAAGGTTTGAAATTATTTGGTAACATATAAAGAAATTCCAGCATATACTTGGCTCTTTTTAAAAAACTCATGTTTATGGAATGGTAAACAGAAATTGTTACCATACCGGGTAGAGTAACAATGAAAAAAGTCATTTTGAGAATACATATGTTTAGTTTTATGTATATGTATTAATAATTTGTAAACATATAGTGAAGTAACAGTGAGAATACTGTTTTCTTTAAAAATTTGTCGGCACGAATCCGATGGTTTTAGGTTAAAAATTATTCGCAGTACCCTTTTCTGCGAGACCAACACTCTTTCCAAATCTGAAGATTGACCCCACAATATTATACCGTAGCTGATAATGGAATGTATGTTGGCGAAATATGCAGTTAGCAATGTCGACCTGCCTAGAGAGTTTTTCAAACATATTATGGCATATGTGTTTTTGTTAATTTTAGAGCACAATTGATTAATATGTTCACTAAAGTCCAGATGTGTATCAAATGTAACACCCAAAAGCTTAGCGGTTGCAGAAAATACAACAGGGACGTCGCCAAAATGTGTTACAATTTCCAATGGTTTGCTGTTATTGGTTTTAAATTCCAAATAAACCGTTTTGTTAAAGTTTATAATAAGATTGTTGGAAGAACACCAGTCTGAAAATTTGGATAAAATAAGATTTAATTTTTTCGTGATATCATTTTTATTTTTGCCATGGATAATAATTGTGGTATCATCAGCGTACATTAAGATAATTCCAATCTGGATATGTTTAGGAAGGTCATTAACAAATGTTAGAAAGATTAGGGGCCCTAGAATACTTCCCTGGGGCGGGCCTATGTCAGAATCATATGTATTGGAAAATTTGTTACTTATTTTTACTTTGAACTTTTTTCCCTTGATCAGTGAAGTTAGCCATTGATTGATATTACCTCTTATTCCCAGTTGGTCCAGTTTTCTTGAAACAAACTCCAGACAGATAGTGTCAAATACCCAGGTCAAATCAAAGAGAACAGCCATGACATGCTCGCCAACATCCATATAACTATATATATTTTGAATAAACTGTACTGTTGCGGTTTCACTTGAGAGACCCTGTCTAAAACCATGTTGAAATTTGGTTAAAATTTTATGTCGCCGCAAGAATGAATTGAGTTGATCATACATCAGTGTTGCGAAAATTTTGCTAATGCAGCTTCTGGAAATTTCCAGCCGTCCACCTAGCATGGCTTCAAACAGTGGTTTCTTTTTTGTCGGCTGTAATATTTTCTTTGTAAGGTGGTAAGGTTTTTGATAGGTAGGTGCATTATTTTACCAAAAATGTTAGCGACTAAAACTGCAGAACGGAGGATTTTTACTTGCGCCTACGTTCAGTCCTTTTAAGAAAAATTCAGTAAAAGAACATATTTCTCGGTTATAAATGATTGGAATATAGGCTGCCAGCAGTGAAGAAATATCAACGTTAACGCAAGGGAAGAATGGTAATCTATAATACCCCTCCCATATTTCTGTAGCTAAATATTTAAGTTATACAAAGGAGCATGCACACCTTAAATAAGATTTTAAAAAATCGACTGTTTTGATGAAAATGTTGTAGATCTCGATCTCCTGATTAAAAGTTCTTGTGGGCTCAAAACGATCCTATGGCTCCCCCAAAATACGAATAAATTGAAATTCTTTTGTAAAACTTAAACTGTAATACAAAAAAGTCATCAAATATAAAAGTCAATTATTTGTATCACTTTTTTGTATTAAAGTTTAAGTTTTATAAATGAATTCCAATTTATTCGTATTTTGGGGAAGCCCCATATCCGTCACTGTATCTGAGAAACCAGTCACAGGGTCACTTTGAACCTATGAGAACTTTTGATCAGGATATCGAGATCTACAACATACTAGAATTTTATTAAAATCGTGGATTTTTTTAAATTCCATTTAAGGTGTGCCTGCTTCTTTTTATTTGATACAGCTTTTAGTTCTTATTTCAGTAAAAATAGAAAAAGTTACTAAATTACTGCAGTTCAAGTAGAAAGACAATTTAAATGTAAAGTCTGTTTTCTTTGTTGTTATGGCGTTGCTCAAAAGACGGGGGATTTAAAAGCGTTCGCTGTAACTTGTCCCAAGTAAATAAATACAAAAAAATTACGTCAACCCGAGAAAACATTACATGAAGTCTTTGCTAGACGCTTTGCTATTTAGAAAAAAAATAATTAAAAATAGAAAATACAAACGACATAAAAACGAGCAAGCAAGACGTCATTAGTAAGTAAAATCTTTATTTAATTCTTATTACCCAAATAGGTGTGGATCCTGTCAAATACATAAAAAAAAAATATCATACATACATTGCTACAAGTAAAATCAAGAATACTCTATTCTCATCACTATTTTATAGTAGTTTTTTTTTACCTAAAGTAGGTATTTTGAATAACTTTTAATCGCTATTAAGTCAACATCATAAGAAAATAAAATAGATCTAAAGCTGAACTACTAATTAGCAAAAATTGTTTAAAAATATAGTACATTTATAACAAACACAGAACAAGTAATAATAAAATAATTTTAAAATAAATCCCTCAAACTAGAATCAAAAAACTCATCGACGGAATAATATGCCTTTGTTATTAAATAGTCTTTTAGTTTAATCTTTAAGGTTTTAGGAGCAAAATTTCTAAATTTTAGTGGTAATTTATTCCAAACTCTAAGGATAGAATTTTTACCGTTTTTTGTACATATTTATAGTGTGCTGTTTCACATTTAAGGTCATTCTTATTTCTTGTATTGTATACATGTTTATGTTCCAAATGTTGCTACTTCTCCTCTGACATCCCTTACTTTTGTTTTATTTCTTATCCATTCATTCCTTTTTCTATCTGTTAGCTTTACAGGTAACATTTGTCTTTCCATTGATTTTTGGGCTTTTGTTACCTTATCCATGTTTGATTTTGTAAGTGTCCAGGTCTGGGATCTATAGGTAAGTACAGGAAGGTACATTGGTTATACATAATTCGTTTTGATGTACTGAGGATATTTTTTATTTCTTAATATGTAGCTTAATTTACCGAATGCTGTCCAGGCCAATCTAACTCGTCTCTTGATTTCAGCTGTTTGGTTTTCTTTTTTCAGTTTAATAATTTGTCCCAGGTTCCTCTACTTGTTTTATTTTCTTTTGGTTTATTCTGACCGTAATATCTTCATCTGTGTTTGTTATTATTTTAGGTTTAGAATGCGAGCAAGTCGTTTACTTCCAGATTCAAACTTAATGCCGCGTATTTATTTGAGGCAGAAATCGCATATAGGCCGCTTGACATGGTGCATGACGCGCTGCAAAAATTTGCAAGCAAAAAATTTTGGTCAAATTGTTGCCTGCAAAAAATCTTCTTTTTGTTTGACAGTGTGCATGGCCATGCATGGATTCCCCAGAATCTAGGTAAAAATTCCCCAGTATGCATGCAAGTATAGTTTGCATGCAAAAGAATGGCACCGGGCCGATAAAAATGGATTGCCTGCAACAATCAGCTGGATTTGTTCTGCGCATGCACCTGGGCAAAATTTCATGCCATTTGCCTGCAAATTTTATTGTCATGCACCATGTCAAGCGGCCTTTACTCGATGCGATGCCGACCGAGCAGATTTTTTTGATTATGTGGCTTGTAGCCCTTCTTTCCAAGACCCTTTTAATTTAAAGTCACAAAATTGTCAACAGACAAGCTTCTGTTAGACACCCAATAAAACTTCCTTCTTAAATGGACAAAGGATAGGGACAGAAATAGAAATAGAGTTTGTTGACAGCTCGAGAGTCTGAGTAAAGCTAAATAATGAGCCATAGTTCGTCTTTGGCGAGCTGCGGACTTTCGGTTTAACGCCATTCCATCGCGCCCCATCGCAGATCGACATGCAGCTTCCCAACAAATTTGTATTACAGTGGCGCAATGAATTATATACGAAGTAAAGCTACATTTCTAATCGTATTTGCGGGCCGACACGAACGCCAGCACGGAAGGCGTCACGGACTAGGCCATTTCCAATCATGTTGCGTGCCAGCGTTCGTGCTGTGGTTAGCGCATGCGTAATTGATGTGTTTATAGCTCACTTTTATTTCTACAACTGGCTGAGTGGGCTCTGCATGCCGCTTTATATATCATAATTAAAACATCGAGAATGTTTATGAAAATTCTAGATCATAAACATTCCAGGCATAACCACATTTTTCGGAAATGCGTATTTCTTTTGGTCGCCCAAGTGCACCTTTAATATATGTTCATCTGTCTTGTACTCGTAATAATATAGGAGACAGAAATAGCCAAAAGATCTCGATGGTTACATTAATTCCCATATGCCTGACACGCGTGTCGGATTGCAACTCTGCCAGCGAACACGATTAGAAATGCACCTTTACTGGAACGGCCACGGCTATACATTATCTACGTATATGCAATGTTTAGATGAGATATAACCAAAGGTATATGGGACACTGAGGCAAAAATTTAAAGGGTTTTTTTAGAGTGAGAACATACAATGAATGCTAAGCATTGCAACCTTTCTCTCTCTAGTTCTAATCAACAGTGCTATTCTGTGAACTTAATACTTTAAATAGATTGTCATTTGTAATATGTCTATACAGTTTTGTAATTGTTTCTGTTGAAGAAAAATAAAAAATGGGAAAACAAGTTTTATAGAAGTGTCAAACCGGTTTCCTTTTTGAAGTAAGTAGCTTTGATTATTTAAAAAATTTATTAGTAACTAATCGTAGTAAAAATCCAGTTATAGATTAAAAATCGCCAAACGTCCCGAACTTTCAAAACCTCAGAATATCGGAGAGTAAAAGTAAAAAAGGAAAAAGGTGGCACCTCCTGCGCAGCGAGCTCTCTCTACAAAAAATATCAATATTTTTGCCTCACTTTTCATGTATGTATGTCTATCGAGTTATATATGTAGATCATTGCAGCGGGGTGCGACAGCATATTATAAAATAATCTAATTCCATTGATACGCAATACACGAAAATCACGGCAAAGACGTAGTAGGCACAAATATATGAAATGCGAAAACCCAACCAAATTTGGAATTATCCGTTCTGACAGGAGTTTCCAAATATACCGATGAGCTTATCAAAGACAAACCTATAGTCTTTAAATTAATCGGTGCTATTCGTTAAAATTTATCCTGTTCGATATTTATCTGATGAATTTAACCATATTATCAATTGATGGGATCGACGCTCCCACGTCAAAATCAGGTGTTTTTTGTTCTTTTTTGTTAACCTGACTCATGAATTTTTTTGTCGTTTTTTTTAGATGCTTTACGATGTAGTCAGTAAGATTGCGATGGATATCTTCAAAGATACTGATAGTGACTAGGATAATGAAAGTCTGGAGTTAATTTTAGTATTGCTGGGTGGCGGCATACCAGAGATACCCATTCACAACAGGTAGGTACTCTTTTGGGTAAAACAAAAAAAAATGAAAACAGGCGAGGTTAAGCAACTAATTTTATGCTGATTTCATCACGACCTGTTTCGTTTTTTGGTAGTCATAGGACTCATTGAACAAAAATATCAGATGAACGTCATTTATCAACAAAAATTATGTAATCGGTGTACTAAAATTAAATTACTTCATAAACTCCCTGATATTCGGGATCGAAGGTGGTTGAGAATATGCGTCGGACAATGCAGAAAAACGTTTTAAACCGACATGGTAATAGTAGTAGTACAAACTCGCCTACAGCGACATATGTTCTTAAAAATCACTGCCAAGTTCCGTTTAAAATTGGCTGAACCGGACCAGTTTTGGAGGTGCTTGAAAACGCCACTAGTGTTGGCGATACGCATTGTGATTGGTCCAAGTATGTTCTAACCTTAAAAACATTACACTTTCTTTTTAATTTTTTGTGTGCCCTTGATTGGATCAGTACCATCCGTTTGTGAATACAGATTCACCGGAGGTAGGGGTAAAGTTGATGAGTAATGCAAGGCCGTGGTTCGGAAGTCACGTTAAGCCGGTGGTCCCGTGTTAAGAGCGTAGATGGCGCTAGCACGATAAAGAGAAAAGGAAATTGCCTGCTGAGTCGTCATGTGGTATGACTGAATTGTGATTGTGCTACAAAACTACCAAACTTGGGTGGACGTCGGTAGAATGAAAGTGAAAAATGTCGTTCTGTGTATTCAATTTGACGCCTGCTTTGAGGAGATTTATAATGGTGCCTATATATTTCCTAACATGATAAATGCCCCACCTAGAAAAAATATATGCCCTTATAGTTAATAATTAAAGGCCATAACGGATTGTAAAACTTCATTTAGCGAATTTGAAGGTAGGTAACCCCATAAGAGCAAAATCGCCAAATTTTGAAAATTCATATTTTAAAAACTATAGTTTATCAACAAATGCACCGAGTCGGAGTATGGTGCGGCCATAAAGATGCGAAAAAACCACACCCTGAGTTGAGATTTGAAAAAACGTCTTTTAGCGAATTTTAGGGTAAGAAATCTCGCAAGACCCAAATGGCCAAATTTTCAAAATCCATATTTCAAAAGCCATACAATTTATCAACAAAAGCACCAAGTTGCAGTATGGTGGGGCCATAGAGATGCGAAATAACCACACCCTAAGTTAAAATTCGGAAAAACTTCATTTAGCGAATTTTAGGTTAGAGAATCCCATAAGAAACTTTGAAAATTCATATTTCTAAAACTATACCATTTATCAACAAAAGCACTGAGTTGCAGTATGGTGGGGTCACAGAGGTGCAAAACCATACCCTGAGTTAAGATTCTAAAATACGTCATTTAGCGAATTTTAGGGTAGAGAATCCCATAAGACCAAAATGACAAAATTTTGAAATATCATATTTCCAAAACTATATAGTTTATCAACAAAAGCACCGAGTTGCAGTATGGTGAAGATATAGAGATGCAAAAACACCACAACCTGATTTAAGATTCTAAAAAACGTCAGTTAGCTAATTTTAGGGAAGGAATCCCATACGACCAAAATGACCAAACCAATCACACCCTAAGCTAAGGTTCGGAAAAACGTCATTTAGCGAATTTTAGGGTGGAGAATCCCATAAGACCAAAATGGCCAAATTTTGAAAATTCATAGTTTAAAAACTATACAGCTTATCAACAAAAGCACCGAGTTGCAGTATGGCTAGCCTACAGAGATGCGTATAAACTATACCCTGAGTTAAGATTCGAAAAAACGTCATTTAGCGAAGTTTAAAGTAGGGAATCCCAGAAGACCAAAATGGCCAAATTTTCAAAATTCATATTTCAAAACCTATACAGTTTATCAACAAAAGCACTGAGTTGTAGTATAGTGGGGTCATATAGATATGAAAAACCACACCCTAAGTTAAGATTCGGAAAAACGCCATTTAAAAAATTATACAGTTTATTAACCAAAGCACCAAGCTGCAGTATGGTGGGGCTCAAAAGCGAATTTAAGGGGGGTAACGTGGTAATTACTCCTCCCTAGAAAAAAAATATGCTCTATTAGTTAAGAAATAAAGGTTATAAGGATAATTACCCCCCCCCCCCCCAAAAAAAATGCGCAAATATTTTTTTCATCCGCGTTTGATTACCGGGGGTAAATTTTAAGATAAAAAAATAAAACCATATAATGTTAACAATGACGACTAGCTTCCGGTTTTGCGGAAGATTCTGCTCAATTATTCTTGAATTTTCTCAAATTTTTGCAGGAGAGATTTTGGTAGGAGGTAAATCATCATGAGATATTTTTACTACCGAGTGTAGGTACGTGTTCCCATCACAAACGACCCGACCGACCGTTCGAAATTTGATTTCCTTCATCCCTATTTCTCCAGGGATTATCTTATTGATGTCCAGGCATTTGTCCGCCTGTCCCGGACCCTAAGAGCTCCTTGTAGCAAGTAGGTGATCTTTTGATTAAACTGGATAATTTAGTACAAATAGCAGCAAAGCATACAGAATGGTATGATAATTGGTTTGACACGTTGGCTACCATAAAAAATAAAAATAACAGCCTATTTTACAGTACAGGTGTCCCATTTTTGATGGTATTAAATAGGAAACTCAGTTATTATAAAAGATAGAGACCAGGGGATTTAACGTTAGTAGTAGTGGGGGGGGGGGTTGACCCGCAGTCTGACAAGTAGGCCAGAGTAGGCCCTTTTTGCCATGCCCCAAGTCTGTCCCTTAACCCACTCTCTGCACTTCCCTTTGATGGTCGGGTAACTCATTGGGCCTTCCTGTTCTCTTTACAAAGTCCAGTAAGTCTGCCCATTTGAGCATGTGCAGTTCTTCCTCGCTCAGAGTTGGCGCTCCGAGTGCCTGTTGTCTCATCCTTGCGTAGGCCTCGCATTCTGCCACGAGGTGTCTTGATGTCTCTTCTTCCTGTCCACAGGCTGGGCAGGTAGGGTCATTCTCGATTCCTATTCGTGTCATGTGCTTCCTCAACCGGTTATGTCCGGTTAGAGTACCTATCAGCAGTCCGAGGTCTTTTCGTGTCCGTCCCAGCATCCATCTAATTCTGGTCGCTTTTGGACGGTCTACGAATTCTCTGGTTCATTGCCTGCAACCCGTTCCTGTTTCCCAGGAGTTTAATAGCGCGTCCTGGGCCCATTTGTTGAGTCCGCTTTGCACTTGTCTTTTTGTCACGCCCAAAAGTGGCTCCGGTCCTACATAGGCGGTTCCTGCCCCGAGTCGTGCGAGTTCGTCCGCCTTCTCGTTGCCTGGTACCCCCGTATGTCCCGGAACTCAAACCAGCGTCACCCGTTTGCCATCGCTTAGAGTCTCCAGCGCCTCTGCGCATTCTTCCACCAAGCCGTCAGCAATCTTGGGTGCGTTTAGCGCCTTCAGGGTGGCTTGACTGTCAGAGCATATATATATAAGCTCCTCTTCGCTGTTCCGAACTTCTTCTAGGGTTGCCGCCATTATTATGGCGTAGACTTCTGCTTGAAAACAGTAGCCTGCCCACCGAGCGAGTAGCTCTTCTGAACTTCTAGTTTTTCCACGTATACTCCCGCTCCTGTGGTTTGCCTCTCTGATAGTTTGGATCCATCAGTGTAGCAAACTAAAGCGCTCTCCTCAAACATCATTTCGTCTCTCTGCCACACTTCCCTGTCTGGGATGTGGATTTTGTACCTCTTCTCGAGCCTCCAAGGTGCGTGTGCTCTGCTGACCGTCATTGACGTGAGGGGGATTTCTCTAATTGTCAGCTCTTCTATAGCTAGATGACCAGCTGTTTCCCCTCTTCCTCTCCACTGACCCGTGTCCCTTAGACGTAGGTAGGTCCCCATCGCCTCCCTCTTGATCCAAGTTGGTAGCGATGGTAGTCCCAGAATTGTCTCTAGGGCCAGGATTGGGGTAGTTCTCATAGCTCCGGTTATCCCTCTACACATCAGCCCCTGTAGGCTTCTGAGTTTTAGGGATGTGGTCGTTTTCTCCACTGCCGGCCACCAGACTATGGATCCGTATTGGATCCTCGGTCTCAGTATTGCCGTGTACATCCAGTGGAGGGTCCTGGGGGATAGTCCCCAGGTCCTGCCGACTACCCGTCGTAGCTGCCACATTGTTGCCTGGACCTTTACGATCATATTGGTAACATGTGGGGTCCAGGTGAGTCCGCTATCAAGAATGACACCCAGGTACTTCAGCTTTGGTACTAAAGCTAGTGGTCTTCCGCGGATTTCACGTTACTCTCTTCAAATTTTGAGGCCTAAAAAAATATATAATTTTTTTTCAAGCCCTTGTTATTTTGGAACTGCGAACAAAAATTCAAAAATTTAAAATTCTAAAATCTCAGACACCATCCCGATATTCCACCAAAGTTTTGTAAGGAAGCAACATGATTAAAAGGTTGAAATCTACAAGATTTAGCATTCCTTATTTTGAATTCAAATTACCCGCCATGTACCACATGCCAACTGTTATATTTGACATGCATTTGACTTTCACCTGCGTCATTCAGTGAGCAGCCACTGCTAAGTACACTGGCCAATTGTCTAAGTAATTTGTAACTGACTAAATTTTAGTTCGTTCTACAAAAATTCTTGAAATTGATTCCCACCAGAGTGCGAAGGCGCAGATATTGTTCAAACGTCGGACTAAACAAACCACGCATACGATTTGTGAAATAAAGTTGCCATTTACTTCTTAACACATTTTTTAAACCACAAAAATTTGCTGGTTACTAAAAAAAATCATATTTATATCTTCTAGTTGAGTAAATTTAAGGAAAAGCTTCAAAACACCCAAAGCTTAATTTTCATTTAACTATCCCCGATTTTCCAGCTTCAGAATCCGAGATGACGGTTACCAAAGTTAAGAAAAAAATAAATTCCGTGTTTTGGGAGAAATAAAATTATTTTTGATGGATTCACTTTAAGCGGGACATACTCAGTATAAAACTGTAAATAACTTGACACCTTTCCAGGTTTTAAAAAATTAGTTTTTTTTTTCGATATTTCCTTTAATTTTTGCGCAATATTTATTTTTGACACGTTATAGTTAAAGCTAATAACCATTTCTTTAAACTTACTGAAATAAATAATTTGCTCCCCAGACGATACAAAGATGGCGCTTAATATGTCAAAAATAAATGAAGACTGTGTGTGTCATACATTGTAAAATTAGGTATTGTTCCCAAAATTTTTATGGTAAGATCTGATGGTTAAAACTGGAATTTTGGACATACTTACTTGAATTTTTGTCTCCAAAAATACTTTGGTCATTTCGTCCTCTCGATCTGACACCTGAAAATGCCCATCCAGCTCGATAAGTTGGATTTGTGAACATTTGCAGTTATTCTGGCAGTTTATTTTACATGATCGAAAAATGCTGTGGCCAATTTTGTTAGTTTTTTAGATAAAAATCTGCAGTGGCGTATATAGAAAAAAGTTTCGGGGGGGCCCGAGATCGTATTGGGGGGGGGCGACCCGATGAGGCCGTATTTTATGCTATTTAATGTTTGTATTCATGAAATGTGTGAAAAATATCTAAAAAAATCTTAGCTTCGGGGTGGGCCCGGGCCCCCCAGGCCCCCCTTATATACGCCACTGGAAATCTGGCATGTTTATGATATCTTAAAGATCCTAGACTATCTAAGAAGAAGAAAATAGTTGCGTTGCAGTATTTTCAAGTAGAACGGAAATACAAAGAACATTAACAAAAATATGAACCTACTTAGTAGCAATAGCCCAGTCATATAAGGTGAAAAATCCCTGAAACTTGGAAAAGATAGGTGCAAGCTGGATCTGGGACACATCCCCACATATTCTCCGCCAAAATTACCCTTGAGCTTCGCCAGATATTGTTATAAAGCACCCTGTATGATCAATTTAATAATAATTTGCAAGCTTGTAAAAGCAGTAATTGTTTAAATAATAAAATTAAATCGAGGACAGTGGAAATGGGAGCCTCGACGGTAGAGTTTTTCGGGTGTGGAGAAATGTGGTCTGTAATGGGAGCCGAAAGTGTTCTCGCCGAGTTTTCTTCGGTAAGTAGAATTTAATTAAAATTAGTACACAGACAATTTGGGTGGGTGCGGCGAAAGTCCGTATAGTGTAGGTTAGGTTAGGCCGAATTAATTATTGAGAATTTCCTACCAACATGTACAGGTCTGTTCTTTAATAAACAACATAAACTTCAAACAACTATTGACGAGGGAAACCAGTTTTCAGGGTTACTTCCGCAAGTAGAATTAATTGTAGTTCCTTTGTCATAACAATCGCTTGCGAAAGTAATAATCAAAGAAGACTGGTCCGACCTTTTGTTAGCTTATCTTCCATCTGAGTTTACCCCCCCAACGTAAATAGTTGTTGATTTCTTATATCGGGGATAAAATCTATTTTTAATCGGTTGAGGAGCGAAAATTAGGTTTTAAGCCTGCGGATAAAATAAATCACGACAATATAAGGCCCCAAAGGTTCCAAAAATCAGTATTTTGCGATTTTCTCGAAAACTAATAACTTTTTTATAAAAAGTGAAGAAAGAAAATGTACGCAAAATAATTTGGTCCATAAGCTAAAATTAAGTTGAACAAAAATGTTTTTTTTTTAATTATATTTTTTCCTACCCTGCAGTTAACTTGTTTTAAAATTTTAATACTTTATAACATTAAGTTTAATCGCCACTTGTACAAAACACCATGTACTCAAATTTAGTTTTTTTTTTCTTAAAAGTTAAACAACTTTAAGTAAGGCTTGGGCAAATGGTCAATAATATCCGGACCGCCAATGGGACAGAAAAAAAGATTTTTATACAATTAAGCACTGCATCAGCAAAAAAAACGTACATAAAAAAGATTAACTTCTGGGTAGAAAGAGCTTTAAAATATGCGCAAATGTGCACACTTTTATTATATTTGAAATTCCAGCCAAACTACTATTGATAGCAAAAATAGTGTTTCACTTAACTTTAATGGGACAAAAGGGTTTAAACCAAGTTAATGTTACCTAAGGGTGGTTTTTAAGAGTTTAAAATTATAAATATGAATACATAAAGTTTTACCAAATAGTCATTTTATCATGATTTTTTCCTACTTGCGAGCGTAAAACACGTTTTTCCGCACCAATTTTCATGTGGAAAGTTCACCTTCCCGCATGCCGTGCGTAAAAAAAAATTTTCACGTGCGTAAAAAACTGGTTTGGCGTCCGTGAAATTTTTTTTTACGCTCGCTGTTTTTTTGTAAAAAATGATACTATTTGGACCAAATAGAAATTATAATAATAATACAAAATGACATTTTTATAATCGGTATAAATTCGAGACAAATTTTTTGATTTTAGAACAGTATATAATTGTAATTTTATTTAGTAAAAATAACAAATATTAACCTTGGCAGTTCAAAATCTTAATTTCCAGCACAAATTCCAAAATCCATTTTGACGCCGCCAAGACCAATCAAGCCACCACGACCTGTATATAAGGCGTAGAAACTTCTGAAGCAAAATTCAATATGGCGCTTCCTTAGGGCGATCGATTGTTTGTTTACGTTTGATGTCGTTGACATTTTTGAAGCGAAAAAAATAGTTTTGATTGGATTTTTTATTAATTTCTAGACGAAATATGTACCCAAGAACTTGCGTCATTGATTCAAAACATTTTCAGGTAATGGTGATTACTTTCCTTGTCGGTTTTTCTGATTTTTCAGTGCTTAGCATAGGGGTTGTAAAGGACCATTTGATCGTTTTTACAGTACATTTATATTGAATCTTGGGATTCTTGGGGTATTGTCGAATAATTATATAGTGTAGTGATACGATAGCCAGGGAAATAGTGGATTTAGGGTTTCCAGACGTCCCGATTTTTCACGATTTTCCCGCATTTGGACCTCTGTGTCTTTAGTTCTATTGTCCGGAAAACCCAATTGTGGCAACTCTAAAAGTTTGGTTTATCCCAGCAAATAACTTAAAAATTTACTTACCATAAGCCAAATTAGACTAACTTAAACGAATTTTTGTGAAAAATGTGTTGTGTTTTACTTAGGAATGTTCCTAAAGGCATAAAATATGATCTTTACAGACAAACTTAGGAAAAACTGTGAAAATCAAGAAAGTTATAGTCTAATTTAGCTTAGGGTAAGTTAATGTAAGTTAATTTAATCTAATCTAAATTGCGAGCCTGAATGACCTTAAGTCATAGGCGCACTCAAGGGGGGGGGGGGTTCGAGGCCCGCCTCCCCCAAGCCTAAGATTTTTTAAATTTTTTTCACATATTTCAAGAATAAAAAGATAAAATAGCATACAATATGACATCATGAGGCCTCGCCCCCCGCCCAAGAAGCCTCGGCCCCCCAAGACATATTCCTGGGTGCGCCACTGCTTAAGTGGATTCTAAGTTATCCAGTGGTTCTATTTTTTTTTTAAATTTGGTTATAATACCCTGTAATTGAGGTTATTTTATATAAATGCTGGTAAATTTATGGCTCAGAAAATTGTGTTCCTGTTTTTTAGAGATGCCAGGTCGCTGCCCCGTTCCAAATTGCAAAACCAATTATTGTAATCAAGGAAAAAGTTACTTAATTTTTAAATTTCCTAAAGATGAAAAACTTGTCTAGAAATTGTGTGTTTTTTACCTTCCTAGCACGAGCAGCAATGCCTAGAGAACCCCCCCCCCCTCCAGACAATGATTATTTCATAGTTCTGCCGCATCACTTTTTTAAATTTGTTAACAAAATCTACTAAAGTTTTCAATATTTTTCGCCTACGCCGCATTTCATCCAACTTTTGACGCTAAATTTAATCCGAAAAACTATAAAAAATAAATAGCTTGGTATTTGCTGCCACTTTGGCCCCTTTCCTCAGGAAATTCTGGATCCACCACTGGGTGTCTTTCGATCTGTCTTAGCAATATCGTCGTGATGTTTGTCTGTGTACGTCTACCCGTAACACGATAGCTCCTAAACCTCTAAACCGATTTTCATAAAATCATTAGGTAAAATAGTGTTCGACAATGTAACGAGCTCATTAGATTTTGGGCAAAATCGATTGATTCTAATGCTAACTTTTTAACGGAGCATCACATCAATATGCAGTTTTCGGAATGTAGTAGACTACATTACAATAAAAGCTTTAGTTTCTGAGGTATTTACAAAAAACTGTTTTAAAGGCTGATTTATCAAGTGTGCTAATAGGCTGGCTAGGAGAAAAAATTATATATTATATAAATATTAGATTTCATTAATGTTTTTCTTAAGTTTGAAAAGTTTACGTAGTACACATATAAAATATTAGAAATTAAAAAAAAAAACAAGTATAATAACCTTCGCCTTTAATCCCAAGAAGCCTCCTCTTTTTTTACCTTCTCCTGGTTTTAAGAGAAAAAATGTCTATGAATAGCTACATATATCGATATAGTAATTACCAAAAATGCATTAAATTTCAATCTTTTAAATATTCCTGCCACTGCAAAATACATTATTTGTATTTATTTGCAGTTTCAATCCTATAACTTCATCAATTTCAACAAATTATACATAACCGAACGTGTGGCAGAATTGCCCTCATCGGCCGCCATCTTGGATTCGATACCAGGCCTCTGTCGAGAAGATGGTGATCAAGCAAAAAATCTGACGCCTGACGGTAAATATCAAATAAACTTGTCAGTGTCATCTAGTATATGAAATGACATAAAAGCAATATATAGAGTGACTGCAATTTATATAAAACTTTAATTATAAATTAGCGTGCGTAAAAGTATTTACTTTTACGCACGCCGTGCGTGAAAAATAGTTTTACCCACGCTAAATTTCAAATTGAGTTTTAGGCCTAATCAGACTTATTCACCCATTTATAAACTCGATTAAATTAAAAATGAAAACAAAATTTGTTTTTTGCTGTTTTAATGTAAAAAATACCAAATATATTGAAATGTAAAACCAAGCTTTTTATGCAACTAGGAAAAATTTTGTACCTAACTCTTGCGGAAAGTGCCTTTTCCGCCCTGGACGGCGTGCTCGAACTCCGCGAAGCGTCGTTCGGGCAACTGCCGTCGCGTGCGTAAAAGTATCACTTTCCGCACTAGTTAGGTAAATAACTATTCCCCAAACATATATGTATACGAAAAGCTTTAAAAAATAATTTATCCACGTACTTATAGCCTAGTTTTTGACAGCCTTGGTGAAAATTCTTGAAAATAAATGAAAAATAAAAAACTGAAAATTTTAATTAATACGAGTATTTGTTAAAATGTTATGTAAGTGCCTCTGTTTATAATTTTCAACCCTTAATAAACCATCCTTATGATAGAGATCGTTGCCCTTATGTTCCATTTATTTTTTCTAAACCCCTTTCTCACATTTAAACTTAAACTTAACATAAAATATGATCTTTACAGACAAACTTAGGAAAAACTGTGAAAATCAAGAAAGTTATAGTCTAATTTAGCTTAGGGTAAGTTAATGTAAGTTAATTTAATCTAATCTAAATTGCGAGCCTGAATGACCTTAAGTCATAGGCGCACTCAAGGGGGGGGGGGTTCGAGGCCCGCCTCCCCCAAGCCTAAGATTTTTAAAATTTTTTTCACATATTTCAAGAATAAAAAGATAAAATAGCATACAATATGACATCATGAGGCCTCGCCCCCCGCCCAAGAAGCCTCGGCCCCCCCAAGACATATTCCTGGGTGCGCCACTGCTTAAGTGGATTCTAAGTTATCCAGTGGTTCTATTTTTTTTAAATTTGGTTATAATACCCTGTAATTGAGGTTATTTTATATCAATGCTGGTAAATTTATGGCTCAGAAAATTGTGTTCCTGTTTTTTAGAGATGCCAGGTCGCTGCCCCGTTCCAAATTGCAAAACCAATTATTGTAATCAAGGAAAAAGTTACTTAATTTTTAAATTTCCTAAAGATGAAGAACTTGTCTAGAAATTGTGTGTTTTTTACCTTCCTAGCACGAGCAGCAATGCCTAGAGAACCCCCCCCCCCCTCCAGACAATGATTATTTCATAGTTCTGCCGCATCACTTTTTTAAATTTGTTAACAAAATCTACTAAAGTTTTCAATATTTTTCGCCTACGCCGCATTTCATCCAACTTTTGACGCTAAATTTAATCCGAAAAACTATAAAAAATAAATAGCTTGGTATTTGCTGCCACTTTGGCCCCTTTCCTCAGGAAATTCTGGATCCACCACTGGGTGTCTTTCGATCTGTCTTAGCAATATCGTCGTGATGTTTGTCTGTGTACGTCTACCCGTAACACGATAGCTCCTAAACCTCTAAACCGATTTTCATAAAATCATTAGGTAAAATAGTGTTCGACAATGTAACGAGCTCATTAGATTTTGGGCAAAATCGATTGATTCTAATGCTAACTTTTTAACGGAGCATCACATCAATATGCAGTTTTCGGAATGTAGTAGACTACATTACAATAAAAGCTTTAGTTTCTGAGGTATTTACAAAAAACTGTTTTAAAGGCTGATTTATCAAGTGTGCTAATAGGCTGGCTAGGAGAAAAAATTATATATTATATAAATATTAGATTTTATTAATGTTTTTCTTAAGTTTGAAAAGTTTACGTAGTACACATATAAAATATTAGAAATTAAAAAAAAAACAAGTATAATAACCTTCGCCTTTAATCCCCAAGAAGCCTCCTCTTTTTTTACCTTCTCCTGGTTTTAAGAGAAAAAATGTCTATGAATAGCTACATATATCGATATAGTAATTACCAAAAATGCATTAAATTTCAATCTTTTAAATATTCCTGCCACTGCAAAATACATTATTTGTATTTATTTGCAGTTTCAATTCTATAACTTCATCAATTTCAACAAATTATACATAACCGAACGTGTGGCAGAATTGCCCTCATCGGCCGCCATCTTGGATTCGATACCAGGCCTCTGTCGAGAAGGTGGTGATCAAGCAAAAAATCTGACGCCTGACGGTAAATATCAAATAAACTTGTCAGTGTCATCTAGTATATGAAATGACATAAAAGCAATATATAGAGTGACTGCAATTTATATAAAACTTTAATTATAAATTAGCGTGCGTAAAAGTATTTACTTTTACGCACGCCGTGCGTGAAAAATAGTTTTACGCACGCTAAATTTCAAATTGAGTTTTAGGCCTAATCAGACTTATTCACCCATTTATAAACTCGATTAAATTAAAAATGAAAACAAAATTTGTTTTTTGCTGTTTTAATGTAAAAAATACCAAATATATTGAAATGTAAAACCAAGCTTTTTATGCAACTAGGAAAAATTTTGTACCTAACTCTTGCGGAAAGTGCCTTTTCCGCCCTGGACGGCGTGCTCGAACTCCGCGAAGCGTCGTTCGGGCAACTGCCGTCGCGTGCGTAAAAGTATCACTTTCCGCACTAGTTAGGTAAATAACTATTCCCCAAACATATATGTATACGAAAAGCTTTAAAAAATAATTTATCCACGTACTTATAGCCTAGTTTTTGACAGCCTTGGTGAAAATTCTTAAAAATAAATGAAAAATAAAAAACTGAAAATTTTAATTAATACGAGTATTTGTTAAAATGTTATGTAAGTGCCTCTGTTTATAATTTTCAACCCTTAATAAACCATCCTTATGATAGAGATCGTTGCCCTTATGTTCCATTTATTTTTTCTAAACCCCTTTCTCACATTTAAACTTAAATCACTTTTTTTCGAAAATTTTATAAAAATTACTTTAATATCAGTTAAGCTGGAATTTCAAATAAAATAAGAGTGTGCTCCTTTGCGCGTATTTTAACACTGTTTCTAACCCGAAGTTAAATATTTTTAATATAACGCTTTTTTGTGTAATTGTATAAAAAATTTCAAAATCGCAATGGTGGTCCGGCTAGTATTTACTACTTTCCTAACCTTTACTGAAAGTTGTTTAACTTTGAAACAACAAAAATTAAATTTCATTAACTGTGTGGATCAAGCTTAATAGTATAAAATAATAACATTTTAAAACTAGTTACCTACAAAGTAGAACAAAAATTAAATTTAAAAAAAAATCATTTTTTTAACATAAATTTTTCAAAATATTAGGTTAGGTTTTTTTTATTTTGTAGTGTAGACTGAATGATTTTGCGTATTTTTATCACTCTTGACTTTTTTTTATTAGTTTTCGATAAAATCGCAAAAAACTGAGTTTTAGAACATTTGGGGCCCTATATGTCGCGAAGTTCAAGGAGAATTTTGGCGGAGAATATGTAGGAATGTGTCCCGGAATAGTTATATATAAATTCTAGCTCGCACCTATTTTTTTCCAGGTGAATTACTAACAATTTTTGAAATTTTTCTTATATACTTTTTGGTAAAAATAACACATTGGTATAAAAAATGTTTTTATATTAATTGTTTTGATATAATTATGTATTTATGACTTTACGTTCGAATTTTTACGCTAATTTATAAAAAGGTATGCAAAAAAACGAAATAAACAATATGGAACTTCATAATAAGTTTTTAAAATCAATGACGTATATTTTTTGATTTTTTTTGATATTTTTTTTGTCTTTAAAACATATAATTAAGCCCTTTCTCTCCTTGGTTTTTACTCTAAAAATGCATTCTCAAAATCGACTTAAAAATATTAATGTAGTGGTTAAATTTTCTAACTTATACAGGGTGTATCTAAAAGGTCTGTACAAAATCTTAGCACATATTCCTGAGGTCAAAATAAGTCGATTTAAGGTAACTTACCTTGGTCCGAAATGGCTTCGTTTCAGAGATATAGGGTGGTAAATTTAAAAATTAAAAATCGATTGTCTTAAAATTTATGAACATTTCTTAACGCATTACTTTAAAAATTGGTACTCAGGGGTTTTTTTGGATGCGAAACCTAAATATGGATACCTTTTCACTGTGGCCGTTAGAAGGCGCTTCACAATGGTCTTTATATAGTTTAAAATGATTTTGACAACTTGAACTTTTTTCTCAGTGTAACTTTTAACTTTTTTTGTTTAGAAAATATTTTCCTGAATCTTTTTAAGCCAAAAAGGTAGTCTTGTTAACATGCGCTAAAGTAAGTCGTTTTCGAGATATTTCCGTTTTTAGTGTTCGATGCCGCAACGGAATACTGAAATTATTTTGAATTACTATTTCACTAGAGTGTTTTACACTGGCAAAATGTCATAGCAACGGCCAGTTTTCTAATGACTATTATTCTCAAAGCTTTATTCAGGTTTGTTGCTTTTCGGCAATTTCACTCTTGAAATTTTTTAACTTAAAAATTTAATTTTTTTTGGACTAAGGTAATTTGCATTAAATCGACTTATTTTGACCTCAGGAATATGTGCTAAGATTTTGTACAGACCTTTTAGAGACACCCTATAAGTTAAATCTGTATCATAACTTACAGAACACATTAAGTATCATTTAAATTAATTTTCTAAAGCCATGATCATTTCTGTGCCGTCGAATCATTTTAAGATGACATATTTTGTGAAATATTAAGCTACACAGATTTTCGTAAAACAGACTGATATACCAGTGTTGAGTACGAAATAAGAAGCCAAATTAACTAAAAAAAATAGTAAATCTCACTAACTAACTAATTTAACAAACCAGCAGCGTTGCCAGGTCGAATTTTAAGAAAGTCATAGATGAAAAAAGCAGTAGATTTTGTAAAAAAAACAGTAGATTTTTTTTTGCAGTTCAAAAAAGCGTTTCATGTTTCTTTTAGTGATAAACAAAGAAAAAAGATTTGATTCAACCAATTCTCGAACGCAGCATGACGACAACGACAACCGACGGCGGATATCACCAGACGCGCACTTACACCTGGTTTCCACCTATGCGTGTGCTCACCCTGATTCAAAAAACCCATCAGGTGACGCTGCATTTAAAACCAGTGCAAATCCATGTCCCGGTGACGTGATGCGATTTTTGAATCATGCTGGGCACGCATAGGTGGAAACTAGGCATTTTTTTAGATTCCACGAAGAAGCGCGAAATTCAAAATTGACCAAAGACATAAAATACATCATGGAGATGTTTTAACGGAAGTGGGCGTTTTCATATATTTTTTTCACAGGCAAAAATTTTAAATACTTTGAATATGTAACTAAGTAGGTACACGAGGTACCTGATAAATTTTCTTAAAAAACAGAAACAGTAGATTTACTGCTCATATTTCTTGAAAATCGAAAAAAGCAGTAGATTCCGCCGTAAAAACAGTATTCAGTAGACAAACACCCAAAAGCAGTAGATCTACTGAAAAATCAGTAAACCTGGCAACGCTGCAAACCAGTTTAATTTATTGGTCCCGTATGCGGGACGTATCAGATTGAACAAATAGCAGTGTTGCCACCCTCGACCCTGAGGTCTTCGGTAGAAGGCTTCGAGAAAAATCGGTAGCAGTGCTGGAGAACTATCGATAGTTTGGATTGATTTAGTAGGTAAATTGTATTTCTACGATTTGTTTTTACTGACAAAATACCAAAATTAAGAATTTAATAAAAAAATTAGGTACATACTAGGGACCTATTGCAATGAAGCCAGGCACAAATTGTGCCAGGCACTATATTGGCAGTTTCGCATTAAAAACTGACAGTCGATCTTTCAAAATTGACATACCAAAGTCGAATTTAGAAATCCAGTGGTTTATTTTCCATTAATTGTGGCGTCACTATTAATTCCGGCTCTTATAATACACAATCGCCTTATTTTGAAAGAAGACAGCTGTTCTGTGTGTGTGAAACTGTCAATATAGTGTCCGGCACAATTTGTGCCTGGCTTTATGGCAATAGGTCCCTATTAGGTAGATAATAGTATAAAAAAAACCTCAGGGTTTATAATAGCGTGATCTTTAATGCCGTTTGCGGCGGCCGGCTAAGTATATCGAAAAATCCAAGAGATGGCGCCATAAATACACTTTTAAAAACAATGGCTTGAAATAAAATATTTATTCTACAAGGGATCTTACATAAAAATAATATTTTATTTATGGTGTTTTTTTTTAATCGCGATTACGAGGCGTATAAAAAACAACAAGTTTATATCGAAAAAAAATCGGTAGAAAACTATGGTAATTCGGTATATCATAAAGTAAAAGGCTAAATCGGTAGATCTACCGAAAAATCGGTAGAGGTGGCAACACTGACAAATAGTATCTACACTTTGATTGAATTAAAACATAATGTACTGTGCGAAACCTTTTGTTGCCTCTAGCGCCATCTTCTACAATTAATTTAAGGTTTAAAAAGTAGTAGGTTTAACATTAAATCTAGGATGTTAGAACATTTTTAAAACCTATTAAAAACAATTAGATTTTCTATTAATAATTAAAAAATATATTTTCAAAAAAAATTGAATAAAGTTTTTATTTATACTAGGCGGCCAAATAATTTGTTTTGAATTTTTTATAGAAAAATTTTTATGCAAATATTTAAAACAGTTGAATTTTATATTATTTCCAAGCGCACAAAACTCAGGTTGATAATCAGTTTGACCGATTTTTCTCAGTGCAGCTACGTCACTCAAGATTCTTCAGCCCGTAAGCCCCCCCCCTGCGTACTGCACTCTCCAGGGTAGCTATTCTGGGTGTTCAATGATGTGACCATCCACATCACATGCTTTGACCAATAGCAAACTCTAAAAGGTCGCGTGTTGTGCGAAATGACTTGTCTCGACCAATGGCATAGTCGTCCGCTCTTTAGAGATAGTGGATTTTACGCGTTTGAAGTGAAATCGGTTCTCCTGCCACGAACCGACTGAACGTTCCGCGATCGGATCGTAGGAGAAGCCTGCGCAATGGAAATCTCTTCGCAGAGCGCGTGACGGCTCGGAGCTAATTTAACGCTTGCCATTGGCTCAAGCATGTGATGGGAACTACCACATCGTTCAAGACCCAGAATAGCGACTCAGATAGTAAACTAAATGTACTACTTGTAGTTTTGTGTAAAAAGTTGACTTACCGTAATAAACAAATTAACATTAATAGTAACCATCCCCAAAGGTTGAAAATTTAAATTTGTCATGTGTATAATTTTAAGGAAGTCCTTTAACTAAAAAAATAATGTTTACTTTTGAACAATATTTTTAAGTACTTTTCTTTACTTTACCTCTTTAAATATTGCCATATTTTTTCCTGAGTAATGCGGCAACGAACTGATAATTTTTCTTATCCTACTAACCTAAAAAATTAAAATAAAAATCAAGATAGAAGTTCAGTGGAGGCTTGTGACAGTAAAGTTTGTGAGTTCTGCCGATAGGGTATAAAAAATGCTATTTTTTACAGTCTCCAGATCACGTGTCTATTATAAAAAGTCAAAAATTGCCAAGTTTGGTTTGGCAATTCATAAGTAAAAAGAGAGAATTTTTTACATTAAGGCCACAAATTCGATTCAGTCAATTTTTTAAGCAAAAGACAACAAGGCAAAATATTTAAATATTAGTCAATAGGTGGCACTACATATTAGAGTCCTAGGGACACCTATTCGGTTTCTAAATTGTGGGCCTTACTAAAATTTTAGGGATGACAAAACAACAACACATTTTGAGTTTGACACTGACGTTAATTTTTGCCTAAAAACACAAGTGGGCGGCTAGTTTTTCAATAGCAACAGAAAAAAATAAAAGAATAGAGTAAATAACAAAGCCTATTTTTTTTAAGGTCACTATATCACGAAGTTCCGTGATATAGTGACCTTAATTTTTTTATCAAAAACCAGGGGATGACATTTCATCTTATAAATAAAAATAGAAAAAAGTGTTTATTTACTGTGATAGAAAATATCGATAATCTTGAAGAAGACTTAGCCACAATAGGATGGAACACATAATGTTACTACGAGCCTGCCTCCAAATACATCCAGAGCAAAATATATTTAAAGACCTTCCGATATCATTGATCCAGAATATAAAAACGAAAATCTCCTGATCCAGAGATGCTGCACAGGATACGAAGCCCCCTTGGTGTTCTGTGATAAGAAGTAAAGTTTTCGGCAATCATTGTAAATTAAATATAATAAATAAGTTGTTTTTATTGTCGTAATTTATTTTTGTTTTCACAACCTCGTAGAACCTACATACTTAACGAACGTGTGTGCGTCTTCCGCACTGGTTAGGTAAATTACTATTTCCTGCGATCACATATGAAAATGTTGGATTTTACATGATTTGCATCCTCAGAAAACATTAAATTTCATCCGTGTGCAGACATTTTTTTGCACATGTGTTACTTTCAGTACTTCGGCACATATATGGAAAGTGTTTAACTGTCACGATACTTTTTCGCACATGTGTTGCAAACTACTTTTCCACACGTGCGGAAAAGCAGTTTCATTTGATTTACGCAAACACCAATTTTACAAAAATTAGTATAGTTCAACAGTGTTCGTAGGAAAAATAGCGTCCATAACTCGACAGAAAGTAACTTTCTCACGCTCGTGTGAAATTTGTCACTTTCTTCTCTTGTTATGTAATAAATAAATAAATGAATGTTAAGCACAAGCTTCTGTTAACTGAGCAATATACTAATTATCAAAAACTATCTTATAAATTGGTTCGTAATCCCGTGATTTTCTTTGTTACGCTATGGCCAGCCCTTAAAAAAACGTTTTGTAAATAGAAAAAATTGTATGTCTTTAAATACATACTTATAATCATTTAACTTATATTAAACAATATTTTATTTTTTCAAAATATCTGAACATGTGAAAATCCGGGTCACGTGATCTTAGTTAAATTTTCTCAATCGAATTGACTTGCCCCCGGTATATGGGGGTGGCGCTTCAGTCAAGAGGTGGATGGCTCTTGTCTGATTTGGTGTCCTGCGTCAAATATAAAATTGAGCACGCTTTTGTAAATCCTAATAGATCTCTTCTATAAAAAACTAGTTAAAACATTATTTCTGTTCATATGCAAGATTTTTTAAAAATCTTCAAACGTATCTTGTTAGATTTTTGATTTTCTTTTGTAAATTTCCAAAAAATACAAAAATCGAAACAATTTCGCTACAGTTTTCTATAACACAACTAGGCTACTGAAATGACAACATTGTTTTAAAATATTTGTTGTGTTTTAGCCATAACTTTTTTTTTATTTTTTGAATAAAATGATTTCGCTAAAAACTGCTAAGATACGTTTGTTAAAAATGCTTTAAAAAACTACCCCTCAAAATTTCGACGCGTTTCGCTTTCCCGTTTTCTATTTCTATTAGAACAAAGATTTGGCCAAAAATCGCGATATCAGTGTTGTCAAATGGTAAGTTTTCGGACGAAGTTTGCCCCCTTAATTAAATTATCCACCACATTCATTGTGACACAATTATACAAAAACAAACACGACCATAACCTCCCGCTCATGCGTTTGGCGTCTTCTAAATAAATAAATGCGCCCGCAAAAACACAACGCTGAGCCCGCCCGCCCGGAATTGTACTGGAACTGCAAGTTTTGCAGCACTATTTTTGCCTAGATTTCGCTATCTAAACCCATGAGCAAGTACGGTGTGGGGCGAAGGAAGGGGCTCCTAGCCGAGCACAGATCTCGTTAGCCGCCCAGCTATGTTGTGTTGCAATTTAGCAGCGCAACAATGCCAATAACTTCATTTGACCGACTGTGAAATGCAGCCTTCGGCGACGGCGCGCGGCGTCATACTCAACACACATACGCGATTTGAAGACCTACTATACCAACACCGGACCGAAAATATACTGCTATTCCAATAATTTTAGAAATAAAATAATTTTATTAGAAAAATAGCAGCGGCTGAAAAATAGTCAAATAATGTGAAAATTTTGGGGGTTCTGCAGCTCTGCAGCCCTTATGCACTGGCCGCCCCTGTAGAAGTTCATGTTATTATACAAAAAAAAAACACAAGTATAATTCATTCCATAATATTTGGGATAACTTTTTGATAGTAATCAGCTGTTACCATAACAAATAGCATAGGACATCGAAAATAATGATATGGACTTTACCTAATATAACAAAGGTCACCCATCGTCAAGCAAGCTTTCTTATAATTATAACAACGTATAATTTTACAAATGTTCCCTAGCATTCCCTTATCCTGACAAAGAACACCTCACCCGTTTACACAGGCCTAATGGAAAATTTTTGGCTTAGTGGGATTGGTTATAATTTTAGTATGTTATAGTAGGATATGTAACAAAAAAATGTAAGTTAAGTTTTTCTATGTACAGTTTTTGAGATATAAATGGTCAAATTTCGTTAAATGGTCGTTTTTGTGTATGTTCTGATAATAATAACTCTTACATCTTGACCGAAAAAAATTAAGTGGTCTTAAAAATGACTTAGTTAATGTCTAAGGACAAGGACACTTATGATGTCATTCTTGTCAATTTAATAAATAATATACAGGGGATAGTCAAAAATAATTTTTATTTTGGCACAAATTCATAGTTTTATATAATATTTAAAGAAAAAAAATATTTTAGTTTTCACTTTTATAGATATTAATTTTTTTATTGCAGGTATTTTCTCTTACTATAAATAAAATTGACTTTAGCTGTTGTAAGCTATTTTTCATATGACAAAAATCAATTTGTTAAATATTTTGTAATAAAATACAGCTCAAAGATTATTTCTATTATTAAAAAAAATACTACAGCTTTTGGTTGAGTCAAAGGGTCTTTTTAAAAAAAATTATTTTTTTTTTTGCTCTTATATAATTTTTAATTTATTTTGGAAAACGGCTCGCTGAATTTTAATTAAATGGTTATTTTTCTATGTATTTTGAAGATATTAATTTTGGAATCGTCCAAGGTCATAAAGAAAAATGGCCTTATATTCAAAACGGTATTATTAATAACAGGACATTATCAAAAACGTCATTCATCAAAACTATGCAAGAGCAAAATCGAAGTTTAGTATAACGTCTTTTATCAAAACTGGACAAAATCACAAAGCAAAAATATATAAAAAGGAGCCGGGCCGCATATTCATACCTATCACCTGGAATACCGAATCGGTTGAGCCCGAACGTATGACGGACCTAGGCTCTTATCTGTCACTTGTTAAGCAACGCGGCTTTAGTTCACCTTCAGCTGTGTAGCGAGCCATGTGCTTTTGTCTTATTTTGCAAAAAAGATTAGCTTATTTTTACCCTCAACATATAGTTACCATCACATTGATGATTGTTCATTCAGAGTGAACTTGTCAACGGAAGAAGAAACGGAGATAAGTTGTATTCACTGTTTAGGGTTCGGTTCGGAACAATGATTCGGTTCGGTTCGTATTATTTTTACCACCTCATCAAAATCAGATTGGCAATATTTGCGTGATGACAGACACACACAAAAATTGTGAAAATTGCATTTTTGATTTCTAAGTAGGTACATATTTAAAAATTATTCAATGTATTAAAATATCGCGATTGCACATGCTGGTTATGAAGACGCGTTGATAACATGTGATGGATAAGAGCTGCGCTCGAGCTCGCGCGATACCAAGTGATAGATATGAATATAACATGTGATGGATAAGAACTGAGCTCGGGCTCGTTCGAATCGCTATTCCAGGTGATAGATATGAATATGCAGCCGGGCCTAGCATGGGCAACCCTCTCTTTTCTTTTCATGTATACTGGTTCCGTCTCTCTTCCTCTAATACAAATCGGTATAATGGAACTTTGACGGTAAATTTAAATCGGAAATAAATTATATTGCTTTTTTATCCCTAAAATACATAAAAATATAAACAATTTTTTTTTCCTTTAATTAGCTCTCCTGTCCTTCTCTTGAGAGTTCGGAATCGGTGAAACTGCTGTACCTGCTATAGCAATCCCTATGGAAATACAGGTTTTTTTTTTAAGCATGACACCAGAACCGCTCTTCTTTAGGTTAACGACCAAAAGCAAGGGCGGATCCAGAGGTGCTTCTCGGGGGGGGGGGGGGGGGGTGACATTCTCTGTTGGTAAAAAAGGTATATATTTTTTTAAGCAGCATTTTATTGAATTAGTCAGTGGTTGTAATTTGATGAAAATAACAATAGACACTTTCATGCGCCGCAAGCAAAAATTTTGAATTTTTATTAGCAAAAACATTACTTTTTACTCATTTTTTGTATATTCAAGAAATTCTCGGGGGGGGGCAAGTGCCCCTAGTGCCCCCCTGGATCCGCCACTGCTTAAAAGCTAGGCCCGACCTCTTTTTATGATATTGTCCTTTTTGATTTTGTCCGGTTTTGATAAGAGACGTTACAGAACACCCAGTTAATTCATTCCGTAGTATTAGTAGTAGTGCTATTAGTGTGGGGTAGGCTTTAGGCCTGGCGACTAGGCACATGAATCGATCTTTTCGTCAAATCCATTCCGTAACTTACCCTATATTAATCACTTACCTCTTGGGGTACAACCTGACTATAAAAACAAATTAAACCAATTTTTAGAATATTTAAGAAACCATAAGTTCCACAATATATTAGCGTCTGTATAAAGGTGTCTTTTTGCAAAGATTTTATGCATATATAAGCTAAAAAATATATGAGACTGCACTTTAAAACTATTTTTTTTTAAAGATAAATTGATTTTCCCTTAATTTTGATAGTCTGCTACAGTACCAGCAAGGATGACTTACATATTTGCACTTCGGGTAAAATCGAAATTTGGCGCTCCCTTCAATTTTTTTTAATTTTTATAAGCTGTTTGAAAGTGAAACCCCTATTGTATTGGAAATTTTTTATATAATAACTAAACGAAACGGTCAATAGGGTGTTTGACAGTAGTAAAAAATAAATATATATTTATTTTTAGATATCTCTTTAGGTCTTGGTAATGCTAAAAACAAACTTTTTTGGTTAATTTTTTCTCAAATTCATAGTTCTTTTAATTAAATAAATTTATTGAATTAAAACAATTAGCCACGTGATTCAAAACAGGCGGTCTACCAATCAGATGCGACTGACGTCACAAAACAGTAAACGCCTCGAACGAACCTATTTTCTGTGTTATTTTCTTATGGATAGTAATGTTTGCTTTGGTTTAAAGTGCGAATTATCGTCCTATGCTGTATTTCTTTATAGCGGCAGGCTTCTTTGCCAACAACAGTAATTTTTGTTCTGCGAAATTTAGAAACGTTAAAATGTTGATGTATGTATTCGATGAGTTGTTTTGTATATAACTGAAAGTTCTTTTATGATATTCTTCGCCTACTTTTACTCATTTAGATTTTGAGGTTAGGTTATATGTTTTGCTTTTTTGTTTAATATACCACTTACAATAGATTCAATTAAATATCCAATTATTATTATTTTAAATATTAAGAAACAATCAAAAATTGCAGGACAGGGAGGCAAAAAGTATACAACGACCAGCAATACTTAAAGTACTGCATAGGTTACACTGCATAGTCCTGCGTAGGTACTGTCTAGTCCTGCCTATGCACTGCCTAGTCTTGCATATGCACTGCTCAGTCCTACATTTAGCCTGCATGTGCACTGCCTAATCCTGTATTTAGAGGTACTCCCTAGTCCTGCCTAATAACTGCCTAGCACCGCCTAAAAATTTGTACACCTTTCTGCCTATTATAGTTGTTCACCCCTTGTAATAAACGTAACCTCAAAAATGTCATCGTCATTTACGAAATAGTTATATATATATATATATATATATATATATATATATAGATATCCGCTGATCGTTGTGACATCCAGGCGTAAAAATTTTAGATATCTTGTGACATCCTTCGACGCCGTGACATCCAAATTCGGATGTCACAACGTTTTTCCATGTTTTTGGTACCGTCCTGATGGGGAGGGCCCGGGTGTACCTAAATTAAATGGATGTCATAGCATACCATGTGTCTGATGAAAAATACAGCAAAATTTTTTAAAAAATTTGACGCCAAAATTTCCGTGTATATTGGCGCGAGTATATTCAAGAATCGATCCAATTGATATTCATTACTCTGTGACATCCAATGTATATTTTCATCTTAATTGCACGCACTTGTAACATCCGTCAAAGCGACAACCTTGCATTATGCCTATTTTATTAATTAAATTTGGTTTATTTTTTATTTTGGGGCGGCTGTTGCTATGTGGTCCATCGATTCACTTGACTTGCATCTTTGTAAAAATATTTAAAAATGTTAGCATAATAAATAATGTTAGCTAGCTTATTGGGAACATGAATATAAAATATAAATAAATATTTCTTCATGTACCTCAGAGCAAAAGTGAATTAACTAACGAACTTGGATAGGGATTTGATACTATTTGAGAATTGCTATCTCCGTTCTCCTTTTTACCACGTAGTTAAAGTCAGATGAGTAAAAAGAGCGCTAAATTTTAATCTAGCTACGTCAAAACATACTGATTTATAATAGTATCTTTTTAACTCTATTCAGTGATTTTTTTACAAAAAATCTGCTGAATTAAATTAGAATTCTTATAAATCAATCAATACATATTTCCCATGTGGGCCAAAAAAAACCGGACAATTTTTATTTATTATAACTTTTGAACTATACCATCGATTTTAATGGGACAAACTGCGCTTGGCAGAGAATTAATCAGAGTTTTGACTAATTATAATTATTTGTCAGCGATCTCAAAATCCAAGATAGCGGACAATATTAAAATGTACCCCTTAAAGATGCTGGTTTATTCTTATGTTGCGAACACGTTTGAATTTTTCTTTTAAATTAGTAGAAAAGCTGCGTTCTTGCCACGCACAAGGTGTGAATCAGCAAAATCGGTTTGATGGTTCTAAAAAATATATTTTTGTTTCAACCATTGTTTTGAAAATTATACAATTGCCTTACCAATCATGTCTGCATTTATTTCCTTACAAATTTATTACTACTGAACCTTTGACTTTGATGAAATAAAAAACATCCTGGTGAGAATTGATTGTTTTTTAAAGAACATGATTAAAATTTATCGCCATCTTAAAATTTAAAATGGCGGACAGAATCATACTTGATTTTTAAAAATGGTGGGTTTATTCTTATTTTCTGGAAATATTTTAGATTTTTTTTTTAATTTATAGAAAAGCACTACTTTTCCCGCGCACAACGAGGTACAAATTAGCAAAATCGGTGTATTGGTTCTCAAAAAAACCTATTTCTGTTTTAGTCATTGTGTTACAGATTATACGATTGCATTGCCAACCCTGTCTGCATTTATTTCCTTATAAACTCATTATTACCAAACCGATTTTAGTGAAATAAGAAAAATGATGGTGAGAATTGATTGTTCTTTCAAGGTTATAATCGAAATCTGCCGCCATCCTAAAAGTTCAGATGTTGGGCAGAACCATACTTGATCGTTCAAAGAGGCACTTTTATTCTTATTTTTCGAAAATGTTTTAGTTTTTTTTATTAATTTATTGGAAAGTACTACTTTTCTCCCGCTTAATAAAGTACAATTTAATAAAATCGGCGAAGTGGTTCTCATAAAATCTGATTTTGTACAATTGTTTTACAAGTTATGCGATTGCATTGGCAATTTCTGTCCGACATCTTAAATTCTAAGATGGCGGCAAATTTCGATTATAATCTTTAAAGAGCAATCAATTCTTACCACGATTTTTTGTGTTTCACTAAAATTGGTAGAATTTATAAGAAAATTAATGCAGACAGGATTGGCAGTGCAATCGTATAATCTCTAAAACAATGGTTGAAATAAAAATAGATATTTTGAGAACCACCACACTGATTTTAATAATTTTTACCTCGTTTTGTGGGGAAAAAGTAGTGCTTTTTCATAGATTAAAAAAAATCTAAAACATTTTCGGAAAATAAGAATAAACACGCCATTTTAAAGAATCAAGAATAAATCTATCCGCCATCTTAAAATTTAAGATGGCTATAACTTTCATCATGATCTTAAAAAAGCAATCAATTCTCACCATGATTTTGTTTATTTCCTTAACATCGGTTCAGTAGTAATGAATTTATAAGTAAATAAATGCAGACATGATTGGCAAGCAATCGTATAATATGCAAAACAATGGTTGAACAAAAATATTTTTTTATAGAACAACTGAACAAATTTTGCTGAATCGTACCTTGTCGTGCCTGGCAAGAACGCAGCTTTCTTACTAATTTAAAAAAATAATTAGAACATATTCGCAACACAAGAATAAACGAGCATCTTTGAAAGGTACATTTTAATTTCGTCCGCCATCTTGGATTTCGAGATGGCCGACAAAAAATTATAAATTAGTCAAAACTCTGATTAATTCTTTGGCAAGTGCAGTTTGTCCCATTAATATCGATTGTATAGTTTAAAAGTTATAATAAAAAAAATGTCCAGGTTTTTTTGGCCCACCCTGTAAAGGAAAAGAGTTCAGAAACTGCTTAACCGATTTTATTGATATTTGGAATAGGTATGTACATGTTCCATGAGTTTTCGTCTGGTTAAGGCATTTTTTTTACGCTACGGCGCATTCAATTCAGGCTAACTGACGAAGCCAGTTATTACTTGGCTAGTTATTTATAAAATAGCTTTTAATTTTGGTATGTTTGCTTAAATGTATTTTAAATGTGTTATGGCTCTTAAAAAACATAAAAATATTTAAAGTAAAGAAAAATTATGAATGCTGGCAAGAAGGACATGTAATGTAGGTTTTAAATATCTAAAAGAATGTCACATGACGAGCTTTTAGCCATTGACATAATGTTTATTTTGAATTAAATTAAATTAAAAATTAATTAATTAACAATTTGTCAAAAAAATCGTTCAAAATGTTTTGGTTCGGTCTAAACTACCCATTGTTGTTTACAAAATTGTATAATGTTACGAAATCAAATGATACATCTGAAAACCGCAAGTTTTTATCTGTTTTTATAACAAAGTTCTGAATTTACCACCTTCATCTCCTTTACCTCCTTACCTACCCTCCGTTTTTGTTCATAAAGTTTTATTGTCAATAGTTCAAATGATAAATCTAAAAACCGCATGTTCGTATCTATGTTGGTTCAGTTATGAATTTATCCCCTTTACACCCCTCATCCATCCCCTATCCCGCAATTTTTTTTCAGAATATTGTATTGTCATCGGACCTTTATCACTGTGCCAAATTTCGTTAAAATCGATTTATACGCCCCCCCCCCCCTAATTGCGCCTCTAATATATTTATTTATTTATTTCCAAGGAGTAGCACATATAAGAAAAAATCAGAAGAATAATTTAGGTACCTAAAAAAAAGTAACATATGCGTTAGCCGATTTGGAAAAAAATATAGATATAAAAGAAAAGAAAATGGGAATAAATTGCTAGACTGAATAATGAAAATCTTATATTTTTATTTTATATTATTTGCATAATAATTAAAGGCCTTAATTGTGCCAAAGTGGCGCCCGCGTCAGTAAATAAAACATATCCAGCTAGATATAGAGCTACATAATTTATCCAAAATTCGCTGAACATAGGTTAGTACCTAGTCCAGATTATCCAGACTTTTTTTTTAAATCTAGGTACTGTAGTCATAGATTTTACTGGAATATGCTTGGGGGTGCTTCGCACCTCCCTGTTTACGTCTTGGAGGTGCCCTAACTAAGGACACTCATCGTAAAGGCAAGCTTTATAGAAAGGGAAGATAACGTCAAGCTTTCTATTTTTCGGTTAATATTTTTGACATGTTTTCCTCGGTTTCGCATTGGCGGTTCTGTTTTATTTTAAAGATGTTGCTTTACACAGTATGAAGGTACCTAAACTATATATATTTATGTAATTAGAATTAAAAAGTTATGGTGCAAACTATCTTGAAACTGTATCATTATTAAATAGATCTTTAGACTGTGTTAAAACCGCATTTTTAAAATAACGAGCCGCCAATGCGAAACCGAGGAAAACATGTCAAAAATTATAACCAAAAAATATAAAATCAGAGTTAGGCTTCGCTACCTGTAAAGCTTGCTTGACGATGAGCGACCTAGCCCCTTACTACCTCCGTAGTCGGCGCCCCTGTTGGTATTCTATTTTTGCAAACGGCCGCGTCGATCCGCAATCGGCCAGCCCTGGGGTGAGTTGAGTATGTATACTTCGATTTAAATTCGTCTCTCTGTGACATCCACACTTACATAATTATGTTTTCGTTTTATTTGTGACCTCGCGTAGAAATCGAGCAAAAGCTGTTCCGGCAAAGTGTTTTTTTTTTATTTTTAATCAAAGTTTATTGAATTTAAAGGTAAGTAAGTGCCTCGCCAAGTTCGCGCGCCGTAACCATCTTTTCTTAAAACATTTCAGCCGATATTTGACCTACCTAAAACTCTACTTCGGAATGAGCTACGCGTAAACTTTGCACAGTCGTAGATCTCTATGGAGTTAACAACCCCTCCAAGTTTCATGGATTTCCATAAAGTAGTAAAGTAGTTACGAAATTTCAAAAAACGTCGAAATTGCCACTCACTCATGTATAGATCATCAATATTCTACTGTACTTCGAGACATGCTACAAAGCTGAAATTTGGCAGACTGATAGAAATTATGACCAAACCCCTGGAAAAACTGTATTGGAGAACTTGGCTTTATTTTTATCTCAATTCTTTTTACAAAATGCCATTTTCGCGTACTTGGCTTTTTTTTACATAAAATGTTTTTGTTATGATTTCACTTCTTTTTTAAAGGAATTGGATAATACTTAATTTTTAAAGTAGTAAAATATGCGGAATATTGTTCAAAACTTTTGCAATGCCTTACTTAAATTTTTGAGGTTTTTTTTCCATGGTTTTATCGTAGTTCCTATCAGCCTTCCAAAGCTCAGCTCTCTAGCGTTTCTGAAAGTGCACAATGTTACTTTTACATAACTTTACATGTATAGGGGAGGGAAATAAATTAAAATTGTTGTGTTTTTAAATGTTGTCCTATAGTTTTATCATAGTTCCTATCAGTCTTCCAATGCTCAGCTCTCTAGCGTTTCTGGAAGTGGGTAATGTTACTTTTACATAACTTTACATATATAGGGGAGGAGAGTAAATGAAAATATTGGACTTTTTTTCCCATGGTTTTATCACAATTTCTATCAGCATTCCAATGCTCAGCTCTCTAGCGTTTCTGGAAGTGGGCAATGTTAGTTTTATATAAATTTACATTTATAGGAGAGGGAAGTAAATTAAAATGTTGGTGTTTTAAAATGTTTTCTTATAGTTCTATCATATTGTCTTTCAGTCTTAAAAAGTTCAGCTCTCTAGCGTTTCTGGAAGTGGGCAGTGTTACTTTTACATAACTTTACATTTATAGGGGAAGGAAGTAAATTAGAATTTTGGGGTGTTTTAATTTTTTTCCATAACTTTATCATATTTACTATCGGTCTTCCAAAGCTGAGCTCTCTAGCATGTCTGGAAGTAGGCAATGTTACTTTTACTTAACTTTACATTTATAGGGGAGGGAAGTAAAATTAGAGTTGGGGTGTTTTAATTTTTTCCTATAGTTTTATCATAGTTCCTATTAGTCTGCCAAAGCTCAACTCTCTACGATTTCTGGAAGTGGGCAATGCTACTTTTACATAAATTTAAATGTATAGGGGAGGGGAGTAAATTAAAATTTTGGGGTTTTTTGATTTTTTCCTATAGTTTTATTATAGTTCCTATGAGTCTGCCAAAGTTCAACTCTCTAGCATTTCTGGAAGTGGGCGATGCTACTTTTACATAACTTTAAATGTATAGAGGAGGGAAGTAAATTAAAATTTTGGGGTTTTTTGATTTTTTCCAGGGGTTTGGTTATAATTTCTATCAGTCTGCCAAATTTCAGCTTTGTAGCATGTCTGAAACTACAGTGATGATCTATACATGAGTGAATGAGTGGCAATTCCGACGTACCCCCAAGGGTGCGCCTGGAAAATTGTTGTATGGTCACCGGTTCTTGATAAGTGTACAAAGTTTAAATTAAATCTGTTCGTTTAAAGTTGGTTAAAATCTAGTCCAAAGGAGTCAGTTACAAACATACATACCTACCTACAAACATACAGGTGAAGCTAATAAAAGCGTGTCAAAAATAAGAAATTACAAAATACAAATTTTTATTTAAAACTTGTTGTTTCCCCACAGTTTTTATTCTGGTAACGTAGTTTTCAGAAATTGATTAAAAATCTGATTTGAAAAAAAAAATAAAGCGACCTAAACACCCAGAACGACTGCGTTTTTCAGGAGGCTGTACGTAAGTTAAAAAATTAATCTATCAAGGTAAAAGGCAGAAAAGCCATTTCGGTTAGTAAGCCGATTTTAATGTGCAGCTAGAGGTTTTTCAAAAGTCCGAAGAACCGAACCGAATCGAATAAATATACATACAAACAAACAAATGTCACAAAATATTTCTAAGTTATCTTAAAAAAAAATCTGTCGAACATAATACCTTTCCTAGCTTTTGCTGCACGAACTAGGAAAGTAAAAATTGGGACTGATAAAAACTGAAGAGTCCAAAAAGATAATTACATACAAAAACGGACAACTTTTATCTAATTTGACCTACAAACTGTGAATATAGGGTACAATAATTAATAATAGGCTCATTATTTTTCAACTAAATTTAACTAAAGTTAAGTTGAATAGATAAGGAATTTTTAAATCTAGTCAGATAAAATTTAATCTGACGAGTTTTTTTAACGTCAAATTGCCCGATTTTAATGAAATTCGGTACCTAGGCTGGTTCTTGGGTCGAAATGGTCCCATTTAAAAATGAACAAAATCCACCTAACGCAAGCCAAATAAAAAAGTGGGGGTAGATTTTAAAAATTGGAGTTTATGTGAAAATATGTTGTGTATGATATCGAACAAAAGGTAATTAAGTCTGCAGTTAAACAAAATACATTTTAGTTTATTTTAAAAAAAGGGTGGGGGTATATGTCAAAAATTAGAGTTTAAATGTAAATATGGCTTATGTGGTATTAAACGAAAAAAAATTAGAGTTTAGGTCAAAACATGGATTGTGTGGTATCAAACGAAAGGTATTTGAGTCTGGAGTTGAATAAAATATATTACAGTTTTACTGTCATAAATAAGTTTAAATTCGGATCATTTTACTATAGCAATAACCAATATTGCTGCGCTTGCACTAATTTCGTCTATAAAAGCCGATGCTGGATAATAGACCGGCATCACTCTAGCAAGTGATCAACCCAGTATACCACTGAAATACGTGGTCCCTACTAAACACACCCAGTACACCACTGAAATACGTGGTCCCTACGAACCCAGTACACCACTGAAATAATGTGGTCCCTACTTAACATACCTAAGTAAAACCTCACTATGGTGGTTACGCTTTATGGCCCATAAGGCCAACTCTCTACGGCCTATAAGGTCTATTCCTTATGGCCCCTGGGTCAACTCTTTCCAGCCAGCATCCCTTTTTTACATTATTTAATTATTTATAGCAGTAACCACTATTCCTGTTAATCTGTTTTCTTATATAAAATACATGTATAAATGTGGATTCTTTATACTTAATTTTCATATTCCCCTAAATCCCTCAGTCACAAGGGCACTAAATAACAAACCTTGTGACATATATGGTAGAGATACCACTTGTCACAAATATAGTCGTGACAATATTAGCTTACACGTACACTATAATTAAAGTACCTAGTGTTAGAGACCCTGTATGTATGACATATTTTAATAAAATATGTCATACATACAGGGTCTCTACCTAGTGTGAGCTTAGGTGCCCATATATTAGCAGAGTATTTTTTTTAGTCCTTGCCGTATATTCATCTTGTAAGCCTACTATAACATCAATAACGTGCTTGTATATTTTATTTGTTATTTTCTTCCCCGTGACATCCAGTGTATATTTTTCTTATTTGCATAGGTATACCTGTAACATATTTGCACACATTTGTGACATCCATAACGTGCTTGTATATTTTATTTGTTATTTGTTTCCTCGTGACATCCAGTGTATATTTCTTATTTTTATTGAGGTACTTGTTACATCCGTTATTATTATGAAACATTGGCAACATTGCTGGATGTCACAAGTTAACACAAATATTTAGGGATGTTACAACGTCAAAATTTTTTGTATATACAATGGACGCCACAAAGATATGAAAAATTTTATTTCTAAATTTGTGAGTTTATACAAATATTTTTATGGAATTAAAAATAAAATATTTTTTATTACATTTCATATTTTTTATTTTTGGATAATACCAGGTTTTAAAGTGGATGTCACAAAAACCGACTTTTTGCTGGATGTCACAAGATACAACGGTCGAGTATATATATATATATATATATATATATATATAACTAAATTGTTTCTATTAATGTTTCTCACGTTGTCTATAATATATATATATATATATATATATTATAGACAACGTGAGAAACATTACTAGAAACAATTTAGTTATACTCACATCAAAGTGATCTTCACAAATGTAAAGTGAAGATGTATTAGATAAGGCCCTTCTTCGAGCAAGTTCCAGCCACTTTATCCGTTCTTTTACTGCTGTAGGCACATGAATAAATAGTTTTTCAGGTGTTTTTATAATAGTATTCGAACACTGAGGCACTACACACCACTTATAGGACATTTTTTTACATAAAAAGCAGTAAAAACACAGACCAAAAAACAAATAAACACTTGAATGCCGTGTATCTGTCCGCGAGTTTACTGCGCTGTGACGTCATTGCAACGCCATGCTAGAAATGAGCGTTTTAGCGGCAAATTCAAATCGGAAATTAGAAAACATGATTTTAAATGTATTCATGATAAAATATACTATTTTAATAATTTTGCGTAGCATACAACTTTCTATGTGACATAGCGTCGAAAATACTTTTTTAGCGTTTAGTTTCCTTGTTGTCCTGCGCTTGAAGGGTAGCTTCACAGGGTCGCTACAACGCAAGTGCAACAAAAGTGCGAAAGTTTGCACGGCTCCCATTTCCCGTACGATTAAAAAAAAAATTTCATGACATAACATGATAGCCAGTTAAAGCCAAAAAAAGTTTTCTCTCAGTTTTTTAAATTTCTATTTAGTTTCCAAGATATGATTTTTTTCTACAAGATTGTAATTGTTATGATTTTTGATTTGACGTTTCTACCCGGTTAGGTTCGGTTCGGTTCATTCGGCCACCTTTTGGAACATTGTATGCAGTTTAACGCCGCTTTGTCCTATAGGCACTCAAGGGGGCCCGCACCCTCAAAAGGGCCCGCAGGATCTTGGTCCAAAAACTCAATTTATCTTTAAATTTATTATGATGGAAAAAAATGCCGGAATAAAATGTAGTAAAATTAAGTTTTTTTTTTTTTTAATTTTGGGTTTTCTATGAAAACTAAATGGTTTTAAACAAACGTAAACTTTAGTACCCGTGAATTTAAAAAGCAAACCAGTTTCGTGGCGAATCGGGTCAAACGGAGTTTTTGTTTCTCTCATCTTTTTCCGTGGGTAGCTTGAAAGCTTAACCTCACGGGGGTCCAAGATCTAATGGACATCTAATAAGTATTGACATTTAAGTGTTTCGTCCTTATGAGACTCCTCAGAACACTGCTTGGTCAATGTGACACTCTTGTGAAGTTAATTAGATGGTTTTGTCTCTAATCCTATGTAAATAGTGAGAAAACTTTCGCAAAAAGCGCCCTCTACCGGGACACGAAATAAACCAGAACAAGAGAAACTGCCATACATATCGATCAATGAAAAAATCGATTACAAATAAAAAGAAACAAACTATACCGTAACCTACGACAGCTCTTCTTCCTTTCAGGCCAGATCAACGCTTATTGCGTTTTTACCCGCCATCAGACACGTGAGCGTCAATCAGCGGAATTTTTAAGCCAAAGAGTACTAACAAACGTGAAATTTAGTACCAGTGAATTTAAAAATCGGTAGATGGCGCTTCTTGTGAAAGTTTTCTCTCTATTTACATAGGATTAGAGACAAAACCGTCTAATTAACTTCGCAAGAGTGTCACATTGACAAAGCAGTGTTCTGAGAAGTCCCATCCCAGTTACCAAGGGGTCATCAAATGACGTCTTTTTTTCGTCGAAAAGTGGTCATTTGGATGATCAGCAGGTCATCTACCAAAAAAATGTTGTCTATAAGGCGTCAGTTATTTGAAGTCTTTTCGTAGTGTAGTTTTTGACGTCTGAAAAACGTCATATATTGGTCACTACCCACACTGCACACTTTGTCCAAGGGACATACACTCATACTTACATAGATGGTGCCCCAGTTGGTACTTGACCGGATTTATACGGAATGTGGGGGTACATATGTAAAATAAATTAAATACTAAATCAAGACTAACTTCGAGGCTCCTTTCGCTTCAAGGTAGATATGTGTAAGTCTAGGTATAGGTCTATTTTGATCTGTACCTCACAGACGAACACCGCTGTACCTGTTCCAGTACTTCCAGGTCTAAGTCACAGAAGAGTCACCTTCTGTGTCTAAGTTTCCTTCAGTGTTCTCAACTGCAGGGAATATTTCATATATTCAGACGAGTTTAAAAAAAGTCATAAATAGGTCTGTGTGTGTGTCTAATGTTCTGATTTGGTCCCAAATACGTCATATTGCTGACGTCTTTAAAACGTCTAAAAATGACGTCATTTTGGGTGTGTCTTTTGAACGTCATTTAAAGGTCATTCACACGTCAGATTAGAGACGTCAATAGTCATTAAAAATGACCTGTTTTTGACGTTTAAAAAACGTGACCTTGCTACCTGGGATAAAGACGAAACAGTTAACTGTCAATACTTATGAGGTGTCCAATAGATCTTGGACCCCCGTGAGGTTAGGCTTTCAAGCTATCCACGGAAAAACATGAGAGAAACAAAAACTCCTTTTTACCCGATTAGCCACGAAACATGTTTGATATTATGATTAAAGATCAAAAGCATATTTTTTTGGGTTACATGATTGTTGCTCTGGGGCGGGGGGGGCCAACACCTAACAAGGGCGCCCTCAAACATATTGCGACCAAAAAAAAGAACAAAAAAGGTTATCATGTTCCCTTTGCGGGCCTGCTCCTTAATACAGCTTATGGGGCGCAAGTACCCTCGGGGCGGGGGGGGGGGGTTGCGACCCCCCGCGCCTTCCTCACGATACGCCACTGTTGTTGCTCTAAGCCCTCGGAATTTACTTACAAATACATCTTGTAACCATTATCATAATATGAACTCCGATACAAATCAGTTCCAATAGGATTTGAATACTGAACATAGCCTGAACTTCCTGGTAGCAGTGAAAATAAAAAACGAAACTATTTCGAAAACTTACAATTTTTTGTAAAATATTTATTGATGGATTTTCGTAATCAAGTATGTTCAGTTTTTCACGACCTGAAAGTCATAAGAAATTAATTGATTAATATTATTATTATTATTAACCCTTTATGGGATACCGGTCGATATTTTAACCAACGAAAAAAAAATATTTGCCAAAAAGATACAGGTTCAATATTCACCCACATATTTCATATTAGCTTCTACCATAGATAAAGGATTTGCGGCGCGGTTCAGTGAGTTTTTATTAGATAGGCAACTCCGGCTGTTTGACAGATCGTTAACTCTGTGGCGCCCACTGCAGAGCTTAGTGACGAACTAAAAGTTAAGGCGGGAAATTTGAATCGCCTTTTATAATAAATTTTCTTTAAGTTTTTTTTTTAATTTTTAATCAGTCAATATTTTATAAAGACATACATAATAAACTGTCTTTATAAGATATAAACAGATTGAAAATGATATATAAAGTGCAATAAATAAAACATTTTTTAAATGAGTTTTTATTATTATAAAAGAAGCTACAAATTAACGACTAACTATTGATGAAATAATATATAGTCTAATTGATTGGTAAAATAAAATATAATGAAAAACCAAACACTATCTAGCATATTTAAATTTGCTTTTAACATTTCTGGTGAGTGATGAGTGAATAAATAATGAAACAGTTGTTCGTGAAGAGAATCATTCTTAAATGTCTACTTTTTAACAGCTTGACGAAAATCTGACATGATTTAAAAGTACCTCCTCGCCTTGGTTGTAAGTTGTGTAGAGTATGTTTCAAAGTACTATATACATAGCTTATTAGTGGTCGCACATATCATCCAAAAGCTAAAAACAATAAAAAAAAATCAACTTATAACCACATTAATCATAGGTACTAGATTATGGAAAGATAAAGATTTAAAATTAAAGAATAAATTTATTCAAAGTACATTACGCTGCTGGGTAATCCCTCGTTTACCCATCAATTAAGCACAAATTTAGTGTTAATTTTGTATGTGTCTCCCTTTTACTTAATATCAAAAGAAAGGGATAGACATAAAATTAACACTAAATTTGTGCTTAATTGATGGGCAAATAAGGCACCTATCAGGCATTCAGAGTTCCGTAAAGTAAGCGATAAGAAGTTAAAAAGACACTACCAATACAAATTTTATCAAATGGCAATCTAACCTCAAATGAGAAAATAAGAAAACTTACCTTAAAATGTCTCGCAAAACTATGCATTTTATACTCGTCTGAACTTTAGACACTTCACCCAGAAAAGTAACTAGAAATTCTTATTCTTTTATATTTAAAATTGCAAAAGTTACAAATTTAACAAAATTTAATTTTAATGCGTAACAGCAGCAAAGATTACCTACATAAGCCAAAAAGATAGATTTAAAATGAAACCGAAATAAAATGCGGTGGAAGAGGTTTTCTAGCTGAAAAAAGGGGGACGAAAAATCCAAACCACAGATAATTCTCAAAAAAAAAATAGAATAAGGAACAAACGCGCGACCGCAGCGGGTCTTTTGAGCTTAGTGAGAACTTTAACCTAACGACCTGTTAAATTGCATTGAGTTTCCTAGGCATGGCTTCTCCCAATGCACACTGGTCGACAATTTGACCGGATGTTTTTAGCTTTTACGATTCAGAAAAAGTGGTTCAAAATTCAACCAGTGAGCATTTAGACAAGTTGAGAAAAACACGTTCCATTTGTCTGCAATGGATACTGGTCTATTTTACCACCTGTTGAGAAAAAAGAGGGGTGGGGGCAAAGTTTTTCCACCAATTTTCTTTAAAAATTTTCAAATAGCTAATTTAGAAAAAAAATCGATCAATTTCCTTTAATCATTATCCGCCCTATAAAGGGTTAATGAACTTTTAGGTTTAATTCTTATTCAGCCTTATAGAAAGCACTATGCATTTCGCAATTCATTTAGCTTTACTCAAAAGGTACGTGTAGATTTTCTATGAACGCAAACAGTGTTACCTCCTATTGAGTGAAGGCAGTGGCGTCGCGTGGTAAAAAGCTTTCGGAGTGCACACCAAATTTTTTTTTGCAAATAATTAAAAAATGATATATTTAGTTAGATATTAGTTACCTACGTATTATTATTGAAATTATAAATAAATAATAAATGTATCATACCTAGTTTACATATTTTCTCTTCTAATGGAAAAGATGAAAATTTTATTGTTTTTAAATATTGCACGCTAATGCTATCAGAATTAGAAACTTCCGCCATTGTCGTAAATACCAAATCGTTGAAATCAAAACAAACCGCCAGCGCCCGACCGATAATGCCAAATTAGTGGTGTGCAAATACTATCTACTCGATACTTTAATATCTGATACATGGGCGGATTCGAAGTAATCGAATATCCTTCGACGCCAAATACTCGTTACTCGAATCCCGAATGGGACCGAAGCCGAAGTGTTAGTTTCGTATCAATTGTATCGGCATCGGCCGTATGAGTAACAAGTTTGGATTACTTGTAATCATTTGGACCGATATTTATATATTGGATTTACCGATAATATAATATAAATAATAATAAAATCTAATACTCAAATAGGAAGTATCAGTATCTACTCAATACTTGGAACAATGGTTGCACATCACTATGCCAAATTGTCTAAGTGCACTAATTAAAAGTGCCCTTGAGCTCCTCTAACATTCAACGCGAACCATGGGTGCGGAGGGCGGCACGGGGGTGCGGGGGCATCGAGGCTAGTTTTTGCACAGATTTTGTCCTAGGCACTGCCGCAGGAAGGTTCCGATTCTATGTACTGTAAAATTCTATTGGGACATGTCGTCCTCTCTTTCTATATTTCGTAATTAGAATGCGACACAACATCTACGGAGCAAATAAAAGTGAATAATTAGATTCGAACTAACTATATAGCGCATCCGCCAGCATGCACCCCAGGTGGTTTGAATACGAATACAAACACATACATACCGGGTAATAAGTTGTAGGTAATATTCCAGTCTTTAGTGAATTACGTTTGGGGTAATTATTAATTAAATTTTAGTATTTTTTTAAAAAAAATTTGGGAGTGCACGTGCACTTATGGAGAAACCGCCACTGAGTGAAGGTGAGAGAGGAGAGAGGGAACTAGTAAAATGGTGTCGAAAAAAATCTTAAAGCGTGTGCCGAAGAATTTTTGAAATCACTCTAAATTTGTGAAAGGTATAACTACAACTACTACTAATAAAGAGGGTGAGGAGAAGAGAGGGAGGGGCAAACTAGTAAAAGTAAAATGATGTTGGAAAAATGTCTTTAAGCGTGTGCAGAAAGAACTTTTGAAATTGCTTTATATTTGTGAAAGTTATTATTATAGCCTAACTATTACTAATGAGGATGGCGGGGAGGAGAGAGGGAGAGGCTAGGGGGGACCAGTAAAATTGTGTTAAAAAAATCTGAAAGCGTATGCAGAAAGAATTTTTGAGATCGCTCTATATTTCATAAAATTATGCGAATATGGTTTTTGAATAGGGTGGGGGAATGACAGGAGTGGAGATGGGTGGGAGCAGGGGGGACTACAAAGTAACTACAGCACATTAGAGAACATTTACAATGGGTAGTCAAAGGAAATTCAATAAAATCGCATGAAATTTAGAAAATTTGTATGCCTTAAAGCCTTCATCATGTGACAAAATGGCGTCTGAAGACCGCCATGTTGATTTCTTCGGGATCAGTAGCAATTCAACGACATATTTTTTGTCAAAATTACAAACAGACATTTCCACTTACATAAATACAACAATCGAAAAACATTATCATTCCTTTCGCCGTGTGCAGCTGGGTAAAAACTATAATAGTAGAGATGATTTTTTTTTACATTATTAATAACACGACCGACATCTATTAACCCCTTGTGTCCTACTGGTCGTGCCATATAGTTGGGTAAATTTGTAGAATATTTTAAGAAAACTCTGCAAAAAGGGTATATTTTTAAATATTTGGAATGGAGGTACCTATTTTTTATTCGAGGATCCCCGATTTTGATTCATTTGATTACTTTCTGCTATTAAATATGATTTTTATTTAAAAAATAATGTTAATTTCGAAAACAAAGGGTTAATTTTGTTAATTTGGATTACAGTGGCGGATCCAGGGGGCAAATATATTAACTTATTTTTTAGTTTAGCAGCATCATTTATTTAAAATTTGTAACAAATTCTTATTATTTTTTTAAAAAATTTCGCCTGCGGCGCTATTAATTTTATTTAGCTGCTAAATTTTAGACCTCAATTTCTATCAAAAACCACAAAAAAATGTTTTTTTGATGTTTGCTGCCACTTTGGCCCCTTCCCCCCGGAAATCCTGGATCCGCCACTGTTGGATTATATAAGGATACCTAGTTTATTTTGTTTTTGCTAAATTTTAAAATACAAGCCTTACAAAAATATCCGTTTAATTTTGTTTTTACCCAACTGCAGCACGGCGAAAGGATTGATAATGTTTTTCGCTTGGGATATGTATCAGCGGCGTGGCGTGCCCGACAGGGCGGGGGGGGGGCGACCGCTAAAAAGGGCGCCTCTGAAAACTGAAAAATTGCGATCAAAAAAAAAAAAAAAAAAAAAAAAGGTCATGTGTGAGGGGGGGCGACAGGTCACAACATCATATGTGAGGGGGCGGTCGACAGGTCACAACATCATGTGTGAGGGGGCGGCCGACAGGTCACAAGGGCGCATCTCACAAATCTTGCAACCAAAAAGAAAAAGGTCTTCATGTCGTTAGTTTCCTTTGGCGCCCACTCAACTGGCCGTTGCCGGCCCGACTTAATAAAGCTGGGGGCGCTTCGACCACCAATGGGGCGCCACTACCCTAGGGGCGGGGGGGCGACGAACCCCCCGCCCCCCCCACGCTACGCCGCTGATATGTATGTATGTAAGTTTGTATGTATGTATGTAAATATGTATGTTTGTGTCGCGCTATAGGCTAAACGGCTGAACCGATTTTGACAAAAAAGGTGTCGTTGATTTCCTGCTGATCCCGAAGGTGCTATAGGCTATATTTTATCAAAAATCATATTCGCATAATTTCATCAAATAAAGGCAATTTTAAAAATTCTTTCTGCACACGATTTGGGATTTTTTTTCCAACATCATTTTACTAGTTCCCCTCCCTTTGCGTCTCTCCTTTCCGCCCCCCTTATTAGTAATAGTTGTAGCTATAACTTTCAATAAATGTAGAGCGATTTTAAAAATTATTTCTGCACACGCTTTCGGGCTGTTCGGCCGTCGTCGTTGGAAATTCGTTCTCGACGTTTCGCCATCTCGAGTAGATGGCATCTTCAGGAGTTGTTGACTGTTTGTCGGCTTCTCGAAGAGAACCGAACCACCAGTCTTCGAGAAGCCGACAAACAGTCAACATCTCCTGAAGATGCCATCCACTCGAGATGGCGAAACGTCGAGAACGAATTTCCAACGACGACGGCCGAACAGCCCGAAAGCACACCCACCAAGTATCAATCTTGTACCCAACTGTGACGAGGAGGTACAAGTAGATTCAGCAGTTCGGTGTTGTTTTTTTTAACTTTTTTTTTTATTAGATATTACTTACGTTCTAATATAGCATTAATCTTTTCCAGATTTTCAGTAATTTTTCTAAATCTGTTTCTCATCAAGGAGCACAAAATTATGAACTGACATAAGAAAATGTAAGATGATAAGGTATTTAGTCCAGAGGACACCAAAAATATTAGAAACTTAAAAGTTGCGTCGAACTTTATAACTAGAAAGCATAAGGTTGTTTGAAATGGAGAAACTACAAAAATCAGGACTCTTATCCACAAATTCATATTCTTTGAATCCTTATCATGTTCCCGTTTTAAACGAAATACAATTTTATCGTGATTGTATAAATCCTGAAAAAGCCTTTTAAATTTGTCATTAATAAAAAGACAATTATAAATAATACCAACTAAAGATGGGAGAAACATACAAACGCCACTGATTAAATGCAAATATAGTAGGTATGTTGCATCCTAAAACAAAAAAAATATGGGTTAGTTTAAAGGCAAAAAATTCATGTTTTAGTTTTTTTGGTCCATTGAGTATATTTCTTAAAAACTTACTTTTGCCCATTCTTTTCTTAAAAATGCTGGTGAGACCATCTCCATGCTCCTATACATGTTAACACAAATTATTATAAGGCGTAGCAGAACTAAAATAATCTGGAACAATTTTATCCATTTGGATTTTTGTAACTTCTCTCCATCATTTGAGAGCACCAAAGAATTCAGACCATTAAAGGTGCTTAATATTAGCAGTGGTTTAAGTGTTTTTAATATATTTGTGTTGTTTTCGTGGGAAACTTGAAATTTTGGAAACGGCATTATCCTTTGTCAAATTTAAAACACCTATATGAACAAACAAATATAGAAAAACCACTTAAATTTGATAAATGGGCATAAGTTTATGGACATTAGTCATCAAATAATTCAAGCTGCAAAGTATCTCTTCACCATATCTAAATGGAAAAAATTGATTGCTTTATAATAATACATTCTTTATCACTGCAGATAAAATGTATGACCAATAAAGTCCTTTGTTACATTTCATAGGCGTACGCAGCATGAAACTTAAAGAGAGGCAAATGCAACAAAAATAAAAGTCTTTACACCAACGTGCCAATAAATGAGTCAGACAGTATCATTAAAACAGATTACAAACTAATGATACACTTTACGAGAGAACAACACTATTTGTGGAGGGGATGATGGATTTGTTGGATCTCTGTCTCCGTAACTCTTACTTTCAAGTGAAGATAGGTTTTACGCGCAAAATGATGGACTTCCAATGGGTTCGTCTCTTTCGCCAGTGGTAGCAAACATCTACATAAAGTGGTTCGAGGACCATGCAATCAACACAGCAAAAGTCAAACCAAAACTATGGCTACGATACATGGATGACAACATTTATTATATGGCCAGAAAATGATGACGAACTACAGAATTTTATACACATCTGAATGGTATTCGACCAAGAATGAAATGCACCATGGAAAAAGATTCGGCCTTACCTTTTTGGATATTCGTGTCAAACTATTAGAAAAAAACATTCAAATCACTGTATTTACGAAACCTATACACACACGGGACAGTACCTAAATTATAAGTCTAATCATTCAGTTGCTACATAATACAGAGTTATAAGAAATTTGTATTTAAGAGCCTTAAATATTTGTAGTATTATTAAAGAATTAACCACAGGAATTAACAACATTAAACAGGACTTACAACAGAATGGTTATTCTACTATTGTTACAAATGTAGCAAATTCTCAAAATAATAATCCGTTGGGTACTAATAACGTTCCATATGTTCCAAGGAATTTCAGAAAACATAAGACGAATAGCCAAGCACTATAATATAAAAATAGTATTTTCATCGGAAAATACAATAAGGAGTTTTGTTACTAAAACAAAATCAAAAAGTCCCTGAAATAATAAGAAATGTATTTACCAAATCCAGTGTGAGTGTGCTAAATCATATTATGTAGGTGAAACGAAAGGCCCTCTTCAGGTAAGAGGAAATGAACATCTAAAAAGTACCCAGTTAGAGGATATTGAAAAATCCGGTTTAGCGGACCATGGTCATGCTCATCGTAAAGGCAAGCTTCACGAGATTTGAGTTAAGAGACCGGTTTCAACTAAGAAAATTTATTTTTTACTTTGACACTGAACCAAATAATTTCCAATATAGTAAAATGTAGAACCCCTGTATGTATGAAATATTTATAAGAAATAGAGACGCGGCAAACTTATCAAAGTCAAATTTATTTAAGTCAAAATCAAAGGAGGGAAATATCGGTCCTCTATAATTTAGCCTTGTTTAGAGAGAAACGCAGCTTCCGTCCTTGTCAATTTATAAGCGTCGGAAAATAAAAATATGCGATTTTTGACAGACATTTACAGGGGGGACGGACAAACGTGTTTGCTTATATGTTGCATGATGATTGATGTCACTCACCGCTGATAACATAATTTATTATAGAGAAACGCCAATGAATGCAAGAAAATAACATAATCAAAAAATATGAGTTTGAGTGACTTTGATGGATTTGTCGCATCTCTATTTCTTTAAAATATGTCATACGTACCGTCCACGGCCTGCGCACTGATAGTTCGGTAAGCATTCCCGAGATGGCACTAATTCCTTAATTTTTACAGTTTTTTTCACAAAAAATACCCGCGCTGTTGGTTCCTCCCGGTATAATTTTTTTATACCGTCAAACTTTTCAAATTTATCAATTTTTTATATTTGTCAATTTTTCTCTGTCATTCATAAATGTTTGTTTTTTTTTAATTTATTGCGTATTTTAAATAAGATCTTTATTTGAAAATGGCTTCAAAATTAAACTCTTTCATAGATTCCCAAGATATTTTCATGTAAGTAAAAATACATATTTATATAAGCATTGCCTTTAGTATGTATACAGTGATATAAGCTTGTTTTATAGAAAGATTTATTATGAAAAACACTTTAATTACTTTTAGCTCCGCCAAAAATAGGAGAATGCCGTTGGACATGAAAACGCCTATCGACTTATACAAAATCTGGGGGCACGGTAGTGCTCCACCAAGTTCGCGCGGAAACTGCTGTACCATCTTTTTTTGAAACATGTCAGTCCATATTTGACCTATATAAAACTCTACTTCGGAATGAGCTACGAAACTCAAACACAGTCATAGATTTTTATAGAGTTAACAATCCCTCTAAGTTTCATGGACTTCCATAAAGTGGTAAAGTAGTTACGAAATTTCAAAAAAACGTCGAAATTGCCACTCACTCACTCACTCATATATAAATCATGTAAATTTGTCTGTACTTCCAGACATGTTACAAAGCTGAAATTTGGCAGACTGATAGAAATTGTGACCAAATCCTTAGATTGTAAAAAATCAAAAAACCCCAAAGATCTAATTCACTCCCCTCCCCCATACATGTAAAGTTATGTAACAGTAACATTGCCCACTTCCAGAGGCGCTAGAGAGCTGAGCTTTGACAGACTGATAGGAAATATGATAAAACTATAGGAAAAAATTTAAAAGCCCCAAAATTTTAATTTGCTTCCCTCCCCTATAAATGTAAAATTATGTAAAAGTAACATTGCCCACTTCCAGAAACGCTAGAAAGCTGAGCTTTGGAAGGCCGATAGGAACTATGATAAAATCATAAAAGAAAATTAAAAAACCCCAAAGTTTATAATTAAACTTCTCTCCCCTATAAATGTAAAGTTATGTAAAAATAACATTGCCTACTTCCAGGAACACTAGAGAGCTGAGCTTTAGAAGGCTGGTAGAAACTATGATAAAACCATAGGAAAATATAAAAAAAAACCTCAAAATTTTTAATAAGGTATTGCTAAAGTTTTGAACAATATTCCGCATATTTTACTACCTACTTTAAAACTTAAATATTATCCAAATCCTTTAAAAAAGGATAAAAGCATAACAAAAAAATTTCATGAAAAAAAAAGCCAAGTACGCGAAAGTGGTATTCCGTAAAAAGTTCTCCAATACAAATTTCAAAATGAAAGGTTCTTACTAGTTTGGAAATCTTTTTCTAAACTTGGATATTACGGCTGCAAATGACTCTTAGGCGCAGTGCTAAATTGAACATAAAAAAGTTTGGCTGGAATAGCATAGTTTAAAAAAAACATTTCCAAACTAGTAAGAACCTTTCATTTTGAAATTTGTATTGGAGAACTTGGCTTTACTTTTATCTCAATTCTTTTTACGAAATACCACTTTCGCGTACTTGGCTTTTTTTACATGAAATGTTTTTGTTATGATATAGATATCCATAAAATATTTAAACTAAGGTGAAATTATTGAACTAAATAAAAAAAAACTGTGATTGAGATACCGACAGTCAGATACTTTTGTTAAACATTCCTTAAATGACTAGCATGTGCCTAAATTAATATTGATTTATTATATAAAATATATTACAGTTAAAAAAAATCCTGACTGGTGGAATACTGAACATAGCTAAAATAAATGTGTAGTTATTGGGTTGTTTTTTTATGTATATCGTTGAAATGATTATCTAAAATATTTTAAAGACTTTTCAATACAAGTATCTAGTAGTTAAGACATTTTGGATTCATTTCACCAAAATGATTTCCTAAAATATTAAAAATAATTTTTAATATAATCCAAAGATTATGGAATATAAATAATCTAAGTTATATTAAAAATATTTTTGAATCACTTAGTATTTTTAAATAAAATTAAATATATCACCCGTGCGCGATTTTCGAAAATGTTCGTAACGCCATCTTTGGACTGCTTACCCGAACTTATGTACATTCGACACACTGTATATAATAATAATATAATTTTGAGTGGCCCATCTTAATAATATATATTATAATCTATAATCTTTGGTACCGTCTCTTTAGTAAAATGTATTGTTCTATATAACTAGGCATAACTTTATATTTGTTTCTTAATCTGTATGAACTATATATATAAAAATAAAACTGATTATACATGGCCCTCTTTGGACCCTAGAATCAGCGGTGGCTCGTATCAATACAAAATGGTAGTGCCAGAATTTTAAGTCAGTCAGAGAAAAAAACCATGCCCGCCATAAATTCCGCTATAACATAGCTTAAAATGTTGTTATGGGCGTAAATTATAACATCCATGCTCCACGCACAAAAACAATATGAGTAACACCACTAACTGATGGCCTGTGCAACTCAAAAACTTCTGTGATATTTCCCACTCAACGCTAAAATGAACAACATAGGTCATATGTTTGTCGCTCATATAGGCTGCTGATAAAATCTCTGTTCGAAGGAGCCAACAGAAAAGTGGCATATACTCATTGGGCAGCGTGTTCTAAGCTGCTTTGCATTTTAGTGTCTCATTCATTGCGTCGCATCGAGTCGTACATAGAATTGCACAGGGTTACCCAATTTTATATAATTAATAAACCAAAAAGAAATGCTTAAAATAAAATTAAAACCTATAAAGATGTTTTAAAAATGAAAAAGTAACGTGTTTTTGCAGAAAAATAGGGTAGTACCCTGGTACCGTGGTACTATCTTATGACCCGCCACTGCATAGCTCGGATATAATAAGGCCAATTCCTAATATATTTACTAATCGAAATAAACTTTCAACTGACATAAATACTGATTTATTACCAAATGATTTGAATGATTTTTGTTGCAGAAAATATTACTAAAAAAATTAGCTGTAATGTTGATCCCATTTCATACCTTAACGATATCAACATAACTAATGCGTTTATATTATATGAAACAAATCCTGATGAAATTAAATATACTTTAAATTTAATATAAAATAAATCTTCTACTGGCATAGATGGTATTTCCTTAAATATACTAAAAGAATTACCTTTTATTGCAATTAAAACATTATCTGAAGCTATAAATCATTCATTTTTATTGGGATATTTTCCTTCTTGCCTTAAACTTGCTAAAATAATTCCAATATATAATGGAGGTGATAAAAATACACCATCTAATTTTAGGCCAATATCTCTTTTATCAACTCTTTCAAAATTAATAGAAAAACTTATCAAATCGCGTTTAGAATTATATTTTTGTGAAAATAATATGATTAATATTAATCAATTTGGTTTTCAGAGAAATAAAAATACAAATGATGCAATATTCTTTTTTATGAAACAATTATTAAACAGTATTAATGATAACGAACATGCGGCTGCAATTTTTTGTGATATTTCTAAAGCTTTTGATTGTGTTAATCATGAAATTCTTCTTAAAAAATTATTTATTTATGGAATAAGAAACAACGCTTTAAGTTGGTTTAAATCATACTTATCTAATCGCCTTCAATTTGTATCAATAAAAAATTTAAATTCAAATAAAAATAATATTCAATGTGGTGTTCCTCAAGGTTCAGTACTAGGACCAATACTTTTTTTAATTTACATTAATGATTTACTAAATATTAAAATTTCTGGTTCTTTTACAATATTTGCAGATGATACTACTATTCTTTGGAAAAATAAAAATATAGATGTTCTCTGGAATAATATAAAAAATGATATTATTTGTATAAAAACTTGGTTTGAATCAAACCAACTATCCCTTAATTTTTCAAAAACATATGTAATTGGTTTTAAAGAAATATCTCAACAAATTATAAATATAAATAATAATAAAATTAATACTACAGATAATATAAAATTTTTAGGACTTAACATAGACAAAAATTTAAAATTTCAAAACCATATTCATAATTTAAATAAAAAATTAAGTTCGGGTTGTTATTGTGTAAAAATTATTACAAATGAATTAGGTAAATCAATAGGCAGAAATGTATACTTTTCTTTAATTGAATCAAACTTACGATATGGCATTCCTTTCTGGGGTACATGTTCAATGTATTTATTTAGATCAGTGTTTATTCTTCAAAAAAGAGCAATTAGGTATTTATGCAATGTAAATTCTAGATATCACTGCAAAGACTTGTTTATCAAAAATAATATTTTGACTCTTCGTTGTTTATATATTCTTGAAACAATTTGTCTTATAAATAAACATCTAAATTACTTTGAAATAAACCAAAATACTTATTCAACGAGACAAGTTAATAATCTTACATTACCTATACCACATTCATTTTTATTTAAAAAATCCATAATTTATAACGGTATAAAATTGTATAATAATTTGCCAAACAATATAAAACTTAATAATAACTATAACATATTTAGAAATAAGTGCAAGGATTTTCTTATCACTAAAGCTTTTTATTCAATTAACGAATTTCTTGATCAGAGTTACAATTAAGGAATAATTTTAAACTTAAAATTCTCAATTATTATAAAAAAAACAAGTAAATTAAAAAAAAAAAAAAAAATATATATATATATATATATATATATATATATATATATATATATACAATCAAACAACATAATTAAACCACTTATTGGATGGATTTATATATTTTATATTTTTGATTTTTTCTATTATTATTATTAGTTATGTATTTGCTTTGTCTACAAAGTTTTATACTTTATATAAGACAATAAAGCTTGATTTGATTTGATTTGATTTGATTTGAAAAATATAAGTAGCTAAAACACTGAAGAGAAACATATATTTTTAAAACTCCATTAAATCGCTAAATTATAAAAAACTGGTAATTCTTGAAAAACACTAGGGATTGAGTTTTAAAAGCCGTGATCATTTCTGTCGAATAATTCTAGGATAATGACATATTTTATGGATTATTTATTTCCACAGAGTCTCTTAAAACAGATTGATACACCAGTATTGAGTACGAAGTCAAAAGCCAAATTAACTAAAAAAAAATAATAAATTTAACAAGAGTGTAGGCTAACAGAATTATTTTTATTTTTCTTTAATTTTGGGATTTTAAAAAGGAAAAAAATAGGGTCGCGAGCACCAGGGGGGGGCTCGTTGACTTTATAAATAGGTTCGCAAATTTAAAGGATGGACCAATTTGCCTCACATACAAGTAGTAAAATTTAAATTAAAATCGATCTATCATTTCCCAACTCATCCTAAATTCTCTAACTATCTGAAAACATATTGGGGGGTCTACCCTTTTGGTAACGCCAGTGTGGTCCTTGTTTTAGTTTTTGGTGAATTATAAAACGTTTGATATTAGTTTAACTTAATCAAGGATTCACAAAATATTAACTTACCTTAAAAAATAACTGAAGGTCAATAGTAACCAGTCCCAATGGTCGAAAATTTAAGTTTAAATTTGTTATGCTTATAATTTTCAGAAAGTTCTTTAACTAAAAAAAAATATTTATTGTTGTGCTATTTTTCAAAGAATTTTTTTAACTTTACCTCTTTAAATATTGTCATATTTTTTCCAGAGTATTGTGGCAACAAACTGACAATTTTTCTAATCCTGCTAGCCTAGAAAATTAAATTAAAAAACAAATTTTAAACCTTGCAAAAGATAAACAAAAAAGTCTTAAAAAAATGTTACAATTATCACTTTAATCTAATCTAAGTAATAGGTGAACATTTATTGATGATTGGGTTCTTATTGAACCTCCCTACTACTACTCTGTCGGTTTAGAACGTTTTTTAAGTTGTCCGACGCCTTTTCTCCACCTCCTTCGATCCTAACAATCATCTTCTGTCAGGTTTTTTGACTCATTGATCTATGGATTGACTGTTGCCATTCCAGTTTAGGACGCCCTCTTTTTCTGCGCCCTATTAGTTGCCATTCTAGAACCTGCCTTAGTAATCTTTTGTCGTTCATCCGTTGTACATGGCTGTACCATATCAGTTGTCTTTTAGTGATGTCATCCGTTATGCTTCCTTCGATTCCCATTATTTGTTTTGATCTAATCTCATTTCATATATGATCTGTTCTAGATCTTCACATTAATCTTCTTATTACATCCATTTCAACACTTTCCATTTTTCTTTTGTATTTTTCTGTTACGCGACAAGTATCTATTCCATACAACAGCGTGCTTTTCACTATTGTTTCATATATGATAAATTTTATATTCTTGTTTATCTATCTGCTCCATAAAATACTGTTAAGACATTCAATAAATATTTGTGCTCTATTCTTTTTTCCCGTGCTTTACAGTCTGTTTCTGTCTTACTAAACGTGTCATTGTCTAGTTCTAACTCACTTAATTCGTTTCCAATACATTAGTACTATGTCTTGTCCACGTTCACTGTTAACCCCCACTTTTGGTATTCTTCCGCTAACTTTCTCATCGTATACTCCATGTCTTCTTATCATTAACTTCAATTACTTGGTCGTGAGCAAAGTGTAGTGTTGATATGGTAAATCGGTCGACAAATGTATTCCCATACCGTGTGCTTTACGACCTCCATGCAATTAGTATGTACATATACTTGGGTGTCACATTTGATAAGACAGGAAGACTGTAAAGAACTGGAAAAAAGAATAGTAAAAGCAAAAAACCTTAACCGAGACCTTAACAGTATTTAAAGTAAAATTTAAAATATACGAAACAATGGTTGAAAGCATGCTATTGTATGGAATAGAGACTTGTGGCGTAACAGAAAAATAAAAAACAAAGATGGAAAGCGTGAAAATGGATGCAAGAAGAAGATCAATGGGAATATCTAGAACAGATCATATAAGAAATCGTCGTCGGTCCAATGCCAAAGTCACGAATGTGCAATTTTGCAAAGCTAAAACAACGAATGTTAATTTTTTACAAGCTTTTATTTAACTTCAGATGTTCTGTCTAACTATCTAACTAACTATCAAATCTTGTGAAGCGTTTTTGACACACTTCCCGTTACCCGATTTGGATAAAATTTGGTATACATATAGTGATCCGATGACAATACATTATTTTTAAAAAATATCCTCCCACCCCTACCTCCACCCCCTTCTATAGAAAAATGTGTTTTTGACACACTTCCCGTTATCCGATTTGGATAAAATTTGGTATACAGATAGTGGTCCGATGATGATACAACAATAAGAAAAAATATCCTCCCACCCCTACCCCCACCCCCTTCCATAGAAAAATTTGTTTTTGACACACATCCCGTTATCCGATTTGGATGAAATTTGGTATACATATAGTGATCCGATGACAATACATTATTTTTAAAAAATATCCTCCCACCCCTACCTCCACCCCCTTCTATAGAAAAATGTGTTTTTGACACACTTCCCGTTATCCGATTTGGATAAAATTTGGTATACAGATAGTGGTCCGATGATAATACAACAATAAGAAAAAAATATCCTCCCACCCCTACCCCCACCCCCTTCCATAGAAAAATTTGTTTTTGACACTCATCCCGTTATCCGATTTGGATGAAATTTGGTATACATATAGTGATCCGATGACAATACATTATTTAAAAAAAATATCCTTCCACCCCTACCCCCACCCCCTTTCATAGAAAAATGAGTTTTTGATATTTCCCATTATCCGATTTGGATGAAATTTGGTATACATATAGTGGTCCGAAGACAATACAACATTGAAAAAAAAATCCTACCACTGCTACCCCCACCTCCATCTATAGAAAAATGCGTTTTTGACACACTTCCTATTATCCGATTTGGATGAAATTTGGTATACATATAGTGGTCCGATGACAATACAACAATAATGAAAAAATGTCCTCCCACCCCGACCCCCCATCCCCTTCCATAAAAAATGCGTTTTTGACACACTTCACTTCAAACGACTTTTGGTATATGCATACAGCCCAAACAAAAAATATATTTCTACCTCTACCCCCACCCTCTCCTTCCCCCAATAGAAAAATGAGTTTCCAAATAACTCACGATCAGCGATTTCATTATAAACTAGAATAAACTCTTCTGTTCTGTTATTAAACAAATATTTTCATTTAATAGAGTAGATAGCTGAGACTAAAAATTAGAAAATAAATTGGTAAAAAAAATTTTACCAATGCGCTTTTATTATTATGACAATATTAGAATGTTAGAAAATTATTTTTTAATTTTTAGTGCATTTTATAAAAGCTTGTGACTTAAAAAAAAATTTTACCAATTTATTTGAAAAACATTACAAAAAATTTTGTTGTTTTATAAAAATAAACCTTTCAATAGTGGTTAAGTACCACAAAATAAAATCTCTATTTTTCGCAATGTCTTCAATGTTTAAAACGCGTTTTTCTCCAAACATCAATTATGCACATTCGTGACTTTGGCATTGGACCGACGAAATCAGGGGCGTCTAGTGCATAAGGGCTGCAGAGCCGCAGAACCCCCAAAATTTTCACATTATTTGACTATTTTTCAGCCGCTGCAATTTTTCTAATATAATTATTTTATTTCTAAAATTATTGGAATAGCAGTATATTTTCGGTCCGGTGTTGGTATAGTAGGCCTTTAAATCGCGTACGTGTGTTGGGTATGACGCCGTGCGCCGTCGCCGAAGGCCGCATTTTACAGTCGGTCAAATGAAGTTTTAATGTTATTGGCATTGTTGCGCTGCTAAATTGCAACACACTGGGCGGCTAACGAGATCTGTGCTCGGCTAGGAACCCCTTCCTTCGCCCCGCACCGCACTTGCTCATGGGTTTAGATAGCGAAATCTAGGCAAAAATAGAGCTGCAAAACTTGCAGTTCCAGTACAATTTCGGGCGGGCGGACTCAGCGTTGCGTGTTTGCAGGCGCATTTATTTATTTAGAAGACGCCAAACGCATGAGCGGGAGGTATGGTCGTGTTTGTTGTTTGTTTTTGTATAATTGTGTCACAATGAATGTGGTGGATAATTTAATTAATGTAAAAGAATTCTCTCTCTTTACTTGAAGAAAAACTAAAACTGAAAGAAGAAGGACGACCATTGCCGGATATTTTAATAGAAAAGTGTGGTTCAAGCCGGGGAAAATCGTATAAAAGGATTGTTACAAGGGAAATTTTTTACTTTTTATAATAGACACGTGATCTGGAGACTGTAAAAAAATAGCATTTTTTATACCCTTTCGGCAGAACTCACAAACTTTACTGTCACGAGCCGCCACTGGACGAAATGAGATCATAAAAGGAAGAATGAGAATCGAGGGAAGCATAGCAGACGACATTAATAAATGTCAACTGATATGGTACGGCCATGTACAAAAGATGAACGACGAAAGATTCCCAAAGCAGGTTCTAGAATGGCAACCAATAGGGCGTCCTAACTAGAATGGCAAAAGTTAATCCAAAGATCAATGAGTCAAAAGATGATTGTCAAAACTATAACCCTGGTATGCACCGTAACACGGCTTAGCTAATCCATTCACCCTCTTTGTTGTTTTGTATGTGAACAACAAGGACTTAATCGCGATTAGACCCATAATCGCGCTAAGTGCTTACGGTGCATATGAGGGTAAGACTAATAAAAACTATTTATAGCATGCTAAAAGATTTGCTTGATTAGCCCTGTAATATTTACCTCTTGAGGTACAACCTGACTATAAAAACAAATTAAACCAATTCGTAGAATACTTAAGAAACTATAAGTTCCACTGAATAGTGGTATTCTGATAGATGAGTCTTGCAAAGATTTTACGGACATATACGCTAAAATTATATGTGAGTTTAATAACTTTTTAATACTTAAATTACATAACTACATATACATAATATTCCAATACCCACGGTAACTGCCCATTCATGATGCAAACATGAAGGTCTTGGGGTCTGTAAGCAAAAAACCTGATTGGTTGTTTTCAAAGACATATGCATATTATTTCAATATATTACGTATTATATCACAATTCAGAAAAATAATATTGACTGCTCTTTATTGTTTATGCTATATGTTAATACTCTCCACTCCCCGTAGTAGTCCGGGAAAGTTGACCGAAAAATTTAAAAAAATTGCAAAATAAAAACTAAATGAGGTTTCACCAAAAATACGATTCAGAAAAATAAAACTGACTGCCCTTTATGATTTAAGCTATATCTTAACCCTCCAATACCCGTAGTAGTCCGGGAAAGTTGACCGAAAAATTTAAAAAAATTGCAAAATAAAAACTAAATGAGGTTTCACCAAAAATACGATTCAGAAAAATAAAACTGACTGCCCTTTATGATTTAAGCTATATCTTAACCCTCCAATACCCGTAATAGTCCGGGAGAGTTGGCCGAAAAATGTAAAAAAAATTGCAAAATAAAATCTAAAAGAGGTTTCACCAAAAATACAATTCAGAAAAATAAAACTGACTGCCCTTTATGATTTAAGCTATATCTTAACCCTCCAATACCCGTAATAGTCCGGGAGAGTTGGCCGAAAAATGTAAAAAAAATTGCAAAATAAAATCTAAAAGAGGTTTCACCAAAAATACAATTCAGAAAAATAAAACTGACTGCCCTTTATGATTTAAGCTATATCTTAACTCTCCACTCCCCGTAGGAGTCCGGGACAGTTGGCCAAAAAATGTAAAAAAATTGCAAAATAAAAACTAAAAGACGTTTCACCAAAAATACAATTCAGAAAAATAATAATGACTGCCCTTCATTGTTTATGCTATATGTTAACTCTCCACACCCTGTAGTAGTCCGGGACAGTTGGCCGAAAAATGTAAAAAAATGCCAAAATAAAAACTACAAGAGGTTTCACCGAAAATATAATTCAGAAAAATAAAACTGACTGCCCTTCATGATTTAAGCCCGTAGTAGTCCGGGAGAGTTGGCCAAAAAAGGTAAAGAAATTGCAAAATAAAAACTAAAAGAGGTTTCACCGAAAATACAATTTAGAAAAATACAACTGACTGCCCTTTACTGTTTATGCTATATGTTGACTCTCCACTCCCCGTAGTAGTTCGGAAGAGTTGGCCGAAAAATGTAAAAAAAATTGCAAAATAAAATCTAAAAGAGGTTTCACCGAAAATACAATTCAGAAAAATAATACTGACTGCCGTTTATTGTTTATGCTACATGTTAACTCTCCACTCCTCGTAGTAGTCCGGGAGAGTTGGCCGAAAAATGTTAAAAAAATGCAAAATAAAAACTAAAAGAGGTTTCACCAAAAATACAATTCAGAAAAACAAAACTGACTGCCTTTTATGATGTAAGCTATATCTTAACTCTCCACTACCCTTAGTAGTCCGGGAGAGTTCGCCGAAAAATGTAAAAAAATTGCAAAATAAGAACTAAAAGAGGTTGCACCGGAAATACAATTCAGAAAAATAATACTGACTGCCCTTTATTGTTTATGCTATATGTTAACCCTCCACTCCCCGTAGTAGTCCGGGACAGTTGGCCGAAAAATGTAAAAAAAATGCAAAATAAAAATTAGAGGTTTCACCAAAAATACAAATTGGAAAAATAATACTAACTGCCCTTTATTGTTTATGCTATATGTTAACTCTCCCCTCCCCGTAGTAGTCCGGGAGAGGTAGCCGAAATATTTAAAAAAATTGCAAAATAAAAACTAAAAGAAGTTTTACCAAAAATACAATTCAGAAAAATAAAACTGACTGCCCTTTATGATTTAAGCTATATCTTAACTCCCCACTCCTCGTAGTACCGGGAGAGTTGGCTTAAAAATGTAAAAAAATTGCAAAATAAAATCTAAAAGAGGTATCACCAAAAATACAATTCAGAAAAATAATAATGACGGCCCTTCATTGTTTATGCTATATGTTAGCTCTCCACTCCCCGTAGTAGTCCGGGACAGTTGGCCGAAAAATGTAAAAAAATGCAAAATAAAAACTAAAAGCGGTTTCACCGAAAATACAATTCAGAAAAGTAATACTGACTGCCCTTTATTGTTTATGCTATATGGTAACTCTCCACTCCCCGTTGTAGCCGTGACAGTTGGCCGAAAAATGTAAAAAAAAAATGTAAAAAAATTGCAAAATAAAAACTAAAAGAGGTTTCACCGAAAGTACAATTCAGAAAAATAATACTGGCTGCTCTTTATTGTTTATGCTATATGTTAACTCTCCACTCCCCGTAACTCTTCACTCCCCGTAGTAGTCCAGCAGAGTTAGCAGAAATATTTAAAAAAATTGCAAAATAAAAACTAAAAGAGGTTTAACCGAAAATACAATTCAGAAAAATAATACTGACTGCCCTTTATTGTTTATGCTATATGTTAACTCTCTACTCCCCGTAGTAGTCCGGGAGAGTTGGCCGAAAAATGTAAAAAAATTGCAAAATAAAAACTAAAGGAGGTTTTACCAAAAATACAATTCAGAAAAATAATACTGACTGCCCTTTATGATTTAAGCTATATCTTAATTCTCCACTACCCGTAGTAGTCCGGGAGAGTTGGCCGAAAAATGTAAAAAAAAATGCAAAATAAAAAGTAAAGGAGGTTTCACCGAAAATACAATCCAGAAAAATAATACTGACTGCCCTTTATTGTGTGGGCTATATGTTAACTCTCCACTCCTCGTAGTAGTCCAGGAAAGTTTGCCGAAATATGTAAAAAAATTGCAAAATAAAATCTAAAAGATGTTTCACCGAAAATACAATTCTGGAAAATAATACAGACTGCCCTTTATTGTTTTTGCTATATGCTAACTCTCCACTCCCCGTAGTAGTCCGAGACAGTTGGCCGAGAAATGTAAAAAAATTGCAAAATAAAAACTAAAGGAGGTTTCACCGAAAATACAATTCAGAAAAATAATACTGACTGCCCTTTATGATTTAAGCTATATCTTAATTCTCCACTACCCGTAGTAGTCCGGGAGCGTTGACCGAAAAATGTAAAAAAATTGCAAAATAAAATCTAAAAGAGGTTTTACCGAAAATACAATTCAGAAAAATAATACTGACTGCCCTTTATTGTTTGTGCTATATGTTAGCTCTCCACTCAACGTAGTAGTAGTAGTAAAATTGCAAAATAAAAACTAAAAGTGGTGTCCTGATCGGTTATACTTTTACGCATGATTATTATTTTATTCTTGAATTCGTTACGTCAAATCATAGGCGTGCAGTTGACAAAAACTCTATGTACATATGTAAATTTGATATCAGTGCATTTTTCGTACCTTGATTTCTGAATGTTTGCATCAAACGCCAACCATTGTGTAAATAGGTAACAGGGAGTATTGGAATATTACCTATATGCATAACTAGTGAATTTAAATGATCAGTCCACGGCAACATTTGACTTTTTGTTTTATTATGCAATAATAAAGTCCTTCAAAAAGTAATTAAGTAAAAGGTTTTACTTTTAGTAATTTAATTACATTTGAGGAATTTGATAACTTTTAATAGGTATTTAAACAACAAGGTTTGAAAACGACTCTTTGCACATGAACGAGACACTTTGGTAGACCGAGCCGAAGGCGAGGTCTACAATTCGAGGGAGTGTGCAAAGAGGTTTTCAAACGAGTTTTTTACAATATTTTTTATACGACTGCTAATAAAGAAATAAAAATCAAATTTTAATTTAACTTGTTTTTATTTCCGACATTTTTACAACAAAATTTTAAAAATTCAACAATTTTTTGCCGTATCTAATCAACAAAACATACGAGCAGTGACGGTTGCTACGGAACTAAGCCAACTTATATTGATGGGTGACAACAACAAAAACCACAATAACGGGAGACCCGTATGCAGAAATGACATAGGCGTGCGCAAAAATGACATAAGCGTGTGCAAAACGTTTTGCACACAGCGTGCGCAAAATGCCATTTTCAGATCGTGTTCTCCGTGCGCAAAACCCCCTTTTACAAGACAGTCGTATAAATTTTTTTAAACTAATAGTAGATAATTAAATATTTTTAAAATTAATCAAACTCGACAAAACTAGTTAAATTACTAAAAATAAAAAATTACTAAAAGTAGTTAAAACTAAGTAGTTAGCTACTTTTTGAAGTACTTTTTGCAATTATTTTATGCAGAATAAAAATAATCGAGTATAACTACTAGGAGTAACAAAGTAATCAGAGTACAACTACTTTTACGGAAAACGTAGTTAACTGCGAAGTTACTACTTTTGCTGTGGACTACTCTGTCGTGCAAAGCAGAAACCTAGTAAGTCAAAAACTAGTGTTTTGGGAAATAGAGTTTGAAGTTTATTTAACTACATACTAACTATAGTTTATTTAACTACATACGAACTTCATAACTTGCTTGTTTTTTAAGATAGCCACATTCTAAAAAAACTGGCTGAAGCCGTTTTTAACGGCGATTTCAATGATATCAAAATCTCATTTTCGTGTAAGTCGAGTTACTAGGTTTTTGCTTTGTACGGCAGTACTGCCCAACACTGCTAACGACTTACAAAATGTGTGAATATTTTTGATAAGCAAGGTTAAAAAATTGTGGGTCTTATTTGCAAATCTACAAATTATTAAAAGATCCATAATTTAATGTTTTTCTAATTTACTTACTTACAAGAGATTCTTTTAACCATTGTCAGTATATTAAATCCGATACAAATCATTTCCAATAGAATTTGAATTTTAAACATATCCTGCACTTGCTTGTAGCAGTGAAAATAGAAAACGAAACTATTTCGACAACTTAAAATTTTTTGCAAAATATTTACTGATGGATTTTCATAGTCAAGTATGTTCAGTTTTTCGCGACCTAAAAGTCATAATAGTTCAGGCCCTACATCCAAGATTCAAGCGATATGCTGCGTTTAATGATAGAAACAATACACTTGGTATGGATAGACATGTAAGACTCGCCCAAATATTTTACGAAAGGGAAACATTCCCCCAACCCTGGCAGGGAGGTGGTTCTCCGCCCTGAAACGTGCGTGTTGATAGTTTTTTGCTAATAACTCAAAAACAATCAACTTTTCCAAAAATCTTCTCAAGATTATTTTTCAAGCGGATACAATTTCCTTTTCAACGATGTACCTTAGTACCTTCTGACGATAGTGGTGCAAGTTCCATTAGCGTACGAAAGGAGGGAAAAATTTTGAAAATATTTTTTATATATTTTTTGTGGTATTTTTTATCCTTAACAGAATTTTTTTCTCAAACAAAATATTTTTAATTAAGAGCCCATTGTATACAGTTAAATACATATTAAGGTAGATAAAATATAGATTTTTTAAATAGCCGCCTTGAAATAAAAATAAATGTGTTTGTAGAAATCCTTAAATCAAACAAAAATGTTTAACATTCATTTTTGTAACATTTAGGGGGTGAACCACTGGATAGTTATCCCTCGTTATAATTTCGGGGGAGTATGTGTGTGTATAAGTATTATTCCAACATTGTTTTCTTAAATGAAGATTCAAGTTTATACCAAATTTGACCATTTTTGGTGCGTCTATGCTAGATCTACCACTACCTGGAAGGGAGAGTGATATACATCGTTAAAAATTAAATATCTTCAGCTTTAAAAATAAGTTTTAAAACCAGACATGTAGGACAATAAAATTCAAGAAAATTATAAAAATATTGTTTTTTCCACACCTCTCAATTATTTAAATGCTATAATAGGTGCGCCACTGATGTAAGGGGGGCGTGTTATACATCGTTATAGAGGACTTTTGGTCAGCCTCAATAGCTATTACTTAGTTGTTTTTGGCCAAGTTAAAAGTTTGCAAATAATTAGAAAAATACTGTAAAAGATCACTTTTAAGAGGGGCGAAAGGGGAGATGCCCCATCCCGCCAATTTAAATGAGTTCGACTCAAAAAATTAAGTTTGAAGTTATTACTAATCAAAAATATTTTTTCCTCACCTTGAGTAATTTTACTGGGTTACAAAAGTGAATGTTCAAAATTTTTGTTTGATTTGATGATTTCCACAAACACATTTATTTTTATTTCAAGGCGGTTACTTTAAAAAGTTATATCAATTTTATTAAATATTTAACTGTATACATTGGGTTTTTAAACTAAAACACTTTTTTGAAAAAAACAACATGTTAAGGATACAAAATGCCACAAGAAATATAAAAAATACGTATTTTAATCATTTTCTCCTTTTTTCGTAGGCCTATGGAACGTGCACCACTGCCTTTAGAGGGTACTAAGGTACACAGTTAAAAAGAAAATTTAATCCGCTTGCAAAATAGTATTTAGAATATTTTTAGATAAGTTGACCGTTTTCGAGTTATTAGCAAAAAACCATCAAAAAGCACATTTAAGGGGAAACCACCCCCCTGCCTGTGTTGGGTAGGGTGGTTCCCTTTTGCTAAATGTTCAAGCGAGTCTTATGTCTATCTATACCTAGTGTGTTGCTTCTATCAATAAACGCAGTCCCTTAGGGCCTGAACTATTAGAAACAAATTTATTTAGAAATATTTTTAAACAAAACCCACAAATACTATTTTAATTACGATAGATTTTTAACTACATTTTTATTAACACTACCGCTATTTATTTATTTTGTTAATTTTAACGAAATAAAAAAACCGAGTTGTTTTTAATTCTCGCTAAATTAAAAATACAAGCTTTAATTTGCTTTTGATAGTCGTCGAAATTACTTACGTTCCAATATAGCATTAATTTTTTCCAGATTTTCAGTAATTTTTTCAAATCGGTTTCTCATCAGGGAGCACAATATTATGTACTGGCATAAGAAAATGTAGGATAATAAAAAATTTTGTCCAAAAAACACAAATAATATTACCAATTCGAAAGTGTCTTCTAAATGTATAATTAAAAATCCTGAGCATGTTTGAAATGGAAAAACTATAAATATCAGGAGTCTTATCCACAATTTCAAATTTTTTGAATCCTTATCATGTTCCCCATTAAAACCGAATACAATTTTATCGTGATTGTACAAATCCTGAAAAAGCCTTTGAAATTTGTCATCAATGAACAGACAATTATAAATAATAGCAAAAAAAGGTGGCAGAAAAACCAAAAAGTCACTCACTATATGCAATGATAGTATGAATGTTGTATCCTAAAAGAAAAAAAATGGATCCATGACGGATCTGATACCTTCTTAGCTAGCCTATTAGCACACTCAAGTGAAGCCATGATGTATCAGCCTTGAAACAGTTTTTGCAAATATCTTAGAAACTAGAGCTCTAACGAAGTTTTTGGTTATAACGCAAATTATTAAGCAAAGTGTAGTCTACTAACCGAAACACGTCGATTTTGTTTGCAAGGGGACACTTTTTCGCTATTTCAAAATTTTCCTAGATTAAAGCTCCTTACCAGAGTGAGTTGCAACCGAGGGGTTGCTCAATCATCGATTTTTGTACACCAAAAGGAAATATCTAAGGTACAATACCTAGGATATTTCCTGGTATTTCCCAGTAGTTCCTCAAATTTTAATGGTATTTCCTAGTATTACTGAAGCACTTTCCGGTATTTCCTAGTATGTTTTCCAGTACTTCCCAAGTATTTCCTTGTATATTCCTTAACTTAGAAATAGACAAAATGGGTCGCGCGGTACCTTGTTTGAAAGGTATTTAAGATACCTTTTAGTTATTAAGATATTCGCCTCAGAAGTTATTATAAGACAAAAAGAAAAATAATTTTTCGTACATTTCTACAAAAAAAAATTGAAATTTTTGAAACACTTCAATTTTGTTTGCAAGGGAAATACTTTTAGGCTATTTCAAAATTTTCCTAGATTGCACCCCCTTCCCGGGGTGAGTTTCACCCTCAGAACTTGAATAAGGGAACTGGGTCGAAGATATTCGATAAAAAACTAAAAGGAAACTGGGTCGAATGGTACCTTGTTTGATAGGTATTTGAGATGCCTTTACACTTCTGTATTTTTTTTTGAATCTACCTTTGTTTTTTAAGATATTTGATAAAAAATTAAAAGTGAGTCATGTTTAAAAGGTTGGTGTAAAACAATTTTGATTAATTTTATTAATCAATTTGCAGGTGAATATTTTTTTACATCATATGTTGTACAACACTAAAAAGAGTGAAGCCGTTTGAGCTAGTAAATTAAGTGAATTACACATAAAACAAAATAATGCTATAAACACAACACAATTGTGAGTTACAGACTAAACAAAGCGGGGAGAACTGTTGAGTGAACCCTAAGTTTAAATCTGACTTTTCTAGTAAATGAAGTTAAAACAAAATTGCTAATTAATCTTACTGACTAGATTGTAATACAATAAACACAGTGTGTTTGACAAATAAAAAAAAAATATGTCGTACAACAATTTACGTTTTTCTGCCTCATGGCATCTTCCAAGGCGAGAATCTTGAAAACTGAAAGTCAGATTTCAAAAAAAATTGCAGATTTGTAAAGGGATCTCAAATACCTCTCGAGCAATGTACCACTCGACTTAGTTTCCCTATTCGGATTTTGAGTGTGAAACTCACCCCGGAAAGGGGGTGCAATCTAGGAAAAGTTTGAAATAGCTAAAACAAATTGACGTGTTTCAGGAATTTCAATTTTTTCTTGTACAAATGTATGAAAAATTCGTGCTCTTTTTATCTCATAATAACTTCTGAGGCACACGGCAAAAGTGTAAACTTCAACAAGGCGAAATTAATAATACTGGCCCATAACATATTCTGCAAAGCGGACCGAACCGAACTCTTCTGTGTACTGGCCTTCATCTGCATCATCATATCGCTCGCTGAATGTTTCTCACAGTTAATCGACTCGAGCCGATTTCACCCGAATGAGCGTTACATAGCCGAGCCTGACGGCTCAGTTGAATTCACTACCCACAAAAACTGCTAAACGCGCCTAAAGAAGTTTACACTTCAAAAAAATACAGATATCTAAAGACATCCTCTCAAACAAGGTACCGCTCGACTCATTTTCCCTGTTCAACTTTTAAGGGTTCAACTCACTCCGGTAAGGGGGTCCAATCTAGGAAAATTTTGAAATAGCGAAAAAGTGTCCCCCTTGCTGACAAAATCGAACTATTCCGGCATTTTTTTAATTTCATCATAATTTTCGAGAAAATCCAGGTGGATTCCTTTTAATTTTCCACCCTGTATAGTAGACTACACTTTGCTTAATAATTTGCGTTATAACCAAAAACTCCGTAGGAGCTCTAGTTTTTGAGATATTTACAAAAACTGTTTTGAAGCCTGAAATGTCATGGCTTCACTTGAGACAGACATTACGACGATATTGCTAAAATAAGTAAAAATGTATTAGTTTAAAGATAAAACAATGTAAGTTTAACTTTTTTTGGTTCATCTAGTATAGATTTTTCTAAAATACTTACTGTTGGCGATTCTTTTTTTAAAACTTGTAAGACTACATGGATGCCCCTATAAGCGTTAGTACAATTTATCATAAGATGTAGCAAAATTAAAAGAATCTGGAACCTTTTTATCCATTTGGATTTTTGTAACTTTTTTCCATCATTTGAGAGCACCAAAGAATTCAGGCCACTAGAAGTACTTAGTATTAGCAGTGGTTTAATTGTTTTTAAAATATTGGTGTTGTTTTTGGGGGAACCTTGAAATTTTGGAAACGGCATTACCGTTTGTCAAGTTTAAAACACCCGTGTGAATAAGTAAATATAGAAAAGTTTGATAAATATGCATAAATGTATGAACATTAGTCATAAAATAATTCAAGCTGCAAAGTATCTCTTTAACATATCTAAATGGACAACACAGTGATTGCTTTATAATAATACATTATCTATCACTGCAGATAAAATGTATGACCAATACGTACAGGGCCATTTGTTACATTTGCGTGGGCTTTATCAGTAGCGCACCCAGGAATATGTCTTGAGAGGGGCCCAAGACCACATAATGCCGTATTTTGTGTGCTATTTTTATAAAATATGTGGAAAACATAGGCTTGAAGAGGGAACGTACCCCCCTGGGTGCTCCCATGGCGTTATTAAGGGTTCATCTAAATGGTTTGAGTTATTTAAGTTATAATTTTAAATTGAACTAAGGACCTGCCTCACTTTAAAAAAATATTTTTTTATTTTGACATTGAACCAAATAATTTTAAATATACTAAAATATACATAATGTTTATAATTTGTAATTAAAGATGTCAAAGATTTCATTTAAGTTTCTTTCCGCAACAAGTTTTAATTCCTGCCAACGGTATCGTCACAGAACTCAAGATCGTTCCTTGAAGCCGATGTTCGAGAATATCATTTATATAGAGGGTGAAAAGAATAGGACCAATCACTGTAACTTTGAGGTATGCCAAAGACAACGTTTTCTTCTTTACTTGTTTGATTTTTAATTCTAGTATATTGCTTTCTTTCATTTAAATATGACTCGAATAGCTTAAACGGCACACCTCGTACTCCCGCATCCCGCAAAGTCTCCAACATCTGTGAGTGACTCACTATGTCGAAGGCCTTTGCAAGATTCAAGAACACACACACAGTGATAGTTTTCCTTTATACAAAGCACCATATATTTTTAGAGCCGTTATTGCATCTTGTGTATTTTTACCTTTTTGGAAACCATATTCGTTTTTTCAAATAATAGAATGTTTTGTCAAAAATTTTAGCAACCTTTCATTTAAAACTTTTTCAATCATTTTGGTAAATTGTGTTATCAAGGAGAATGGTCTATAGTTCGACATTAAATTCTTATCTTTATTTTTATAAATTGATTTTATGGTTGTAATTTTAAGTAGGTCTGGGACGACTCCAGTTTTAAAAGAAGTATTTATTATATGCGCCAAAGGTTCCACAATATAGTCAGTTACGTTTTTTATTGTTTTAATTTTTATTTTATCCATCCCAGGTGCTTTTTTTTTATGTTTTATAATATGTTTTACTTCAACTTCATCGGTAGGTTTTAAAATAAATGTTTGTTTAACGGTTTGTTTATTTTTTAGAGGATTCTTTGGTATTTTTTTTATTTTACCGGCTAGATTCCTTCCGACGTTTGCAAAATTATTGTTAAATTTGTCGGCGATTTCTTTAGGGTTGTCTATCTTAGGTTTTAGATTTTAAATAAATATTTTTTATTGTATTCCATAGATTTTTTGAACAATCTTTATTATTATTAATTTGTGCTTCGTAATATTTTTTGCTTTTTTTAATAGTTTAGCATTTCCCTTTGTCGGATTTCAAACCCCTATGTACATAAATAAATAAAAAAACTACTTAAGTTTGATAAATAGGCATACATTTATGGACATTAGTTATAAAATAATACAAGCTGCAAAGTATCTCTTTAAAAATCAGTGATTGCTTTATAATAATATATTCGTAATAACTTCAGCCACAAAGTAATATTTTTTGTGCTTCAGCTAAAATGTGCGACAAACAGGCCCACAGTTTGTTTAAGCTAGAGCATAAATATGGCTGATTTCTATTTATCTCTCAAACCATTACTTACATATTTTTCGATTTTGGGTTTTAACTGTATAAAGTATAATTCTAAACTCAAACTACTGGAGATATCAAAAAAATTAAACATTTTTCAAAAATTAGTTTTTTCTTTTTTTACTCTAGGTATTATAAAAATATATTATAATATGTACCATGCTAATAATGTTGTAAGTAATACTATACAGGGTGAGTTTTTAAAAACTTTCAATGGCTATATTTTTTTAACCAAGGGAAAAAAATAAAAAACACAGTTTCTATAAAAGTCGGGGGGAATACGAATGACATATTTTTCGAACCACCCCGACCCACTTCTTAAGCCCCAACCACACTCACTTTAAAATCATAAATTGCAACACCCCACTTGTGATAGCTTTCTGGAAAGCTATCACAAGTGGGGTATTGCTAATTAAGATTTTAAAGTGAGTAGAGGTGGGGCTTAAGGAGTGGGTCGCGGTGGTTCGAAAAATATGTCAGTTGTATTCCCCCCGATTTTTATAGAAACAATATTCTTTTATTTTTTTTTTTTCATATCTCCCTTGGTTTAAAAAATATATTAAATTTTTAAACTCACCCTGTATATTCCACAATATAATTATATTTAGGACCCATCTCACCGATGGTTTTTCCGTTTTTTAGCCTAAAGAATACCTTGTTTCGTAAAATTTAATTGTACCGAAATTAAAAGCAGATTTATTCCTTCCTTAGTGTTAAAATTAAGTCATCTTTTTTCGTGACTTTACTGTTTCTTAAGAGCTGCTTAAAGATAAGCAAGCTGGGGGGGGGGTCTTTTTTCGCTCTAATGACTGGCCCAGTAGCGCATCCGAGTACTCCTGCTCCAAATCCCCAGAATATCTATGATAATATCTAGTACTTTTTTCTTTTAGGAATCGACCTATATGGTAGTCTTTATATCTGTAGGACGACACTTTCCTGCACTATCAGATGGTTTTTTGTTTATATGGTGTTATCCTAAAGAATTGTTAGCTATATTTCAAGAGATTCACAAAATAGATAATATGTTTAGGAGTAAATTTAAAAAGACCATACAAAATTATTTTGCGATTAAAATAATTTTAGCTGTAATGTTGTTTACGTATGCTTTTTTACAAGTTTGTTTCATCTTTGTACTTTCTCGACGCAAGCTTCAATCCATAGCTTTTAATGTGGTAACCATTTACTGTTTGTTAGTAAAATTTTCTTTTCTTGCGCTATATGTCATCCTTTGTGTAACTTTAGAAGACAAATTAAAGCAGATTAAATTGTGCTTAAAAGAAGAACTATTCGGTAAGCCCAAATAGAATTATTTGCATTAAAATGAAGATATCGTCAAATACTTACAAACGTGAAGTTTGTGAATTTAAAAATCAAACAAGTTTCGTGGCTAATCGGGTAAAAAGGAGTTTTTGTTTCTCTCATATTTTTCCGTGGATAGCTTGAAAGCTTAACCTCACGGGGGTCCAAGATCTAATGGACACCAAATAAGTGTTGACAGTTAACTGTTTCGTCCTTATGGGCCTCCTCAGAACACTTTTGGTCAATGTGATACTCTTGTGAAATTAATTAAACGCTTTTGTCTCCAATCCTATGTAAACAGTGAGAAAACTCTCGAAAGAAGCGCCATCTACCGAGATACGAGAGAAACAAGAACAAGAGCAGGTGTAAATAAACTGCTATACATATCAATCAATGAAAAGATCAATTAAAAATAAAAAGATGAGAAATATAAAAACTCCTTTTTACCCGATTAGCCAAGAAACTTGTTTGATAATTATTTTATATAATATTTTTTGGTGTAAAACATGAAAAACAACACAAATGCACCAAAATTAGAAATAAATTAATCATATCTAAAAAATGGGGTAATGTGTTTGTTTTGACTGACACGTTGCTCCGTCAAAAGAGATGGAGCAATTCAGAGCACCCGCACGAAAATCTTTTGTAGAGCACTGTTTGTTTTTAAAAACGCGTGTATCCGTTTCAGAGCAATTTTCGAGCACTCGAGGGCAGTGGGGGCTTCTACAAAGAGGGCACCGGGGCAGTGTACTAGACAACAAATAGTATTTTTAATTGATTTATTTTTAAAAAGTTAAATCTTCCCTTACGACATGATTGTCTAGTTCTTTTTATTATCTGTGGTTGGTGTAAACTTTTTTAGTGTAAATAATTACAAGTCGGCAACGCCGCGCAGGGCAAGGTTTCAATTTCACCCGTTTTTCAGCGGTGTATGGGTGGATGTTTTCGAGCGGGGGCGGGAGGAATGTGTGTTTTAGTTGAAGTCGGCCATCATCATCGTGCGAAAACGTCAGTTGCCCTTCTACACTATGCCGGTTCTATCCTTAGTGAAGAAGTATGAGTTTGTTTTGGTTTGGGGTATGTCATTAGTAAAAAGCATTGCCGGTAGCGTGTCATAGGTTTTGTTATCGTTTGTTTATAGAATGGATATAAATACCGTTGATTACATAATTAACTGTGCAAATTAAAATACGCTGACATATAAACTTCGATTATAAATAAAATCTTTAGGGCCACATTGACCGGACCTAAAAATCCTAAAAATTAACCAAAATTTTTGTGCAAGTAATAAAAAATTATACGATGCTGAAAACTGGTTGTGAAAAATAAAATGCATTTTTTTGCTTTATTTGTCTTATTATGAACAATCCACGAAGTGATCCTGCGTGGTTGGCAAAGGGAATGTATGATATCAAGCACTTTAGTGAAAAATTAAAGACAAAAATAAAGTGCTACTTATTTAAATAACCACATAGAACTTTCTATGCTAGGCAAGACTGATATTAGGTGCTAATTACATAGTGCCTATAGGCAACATTACCGAACATAATGAAAATGTGGCAAAAAATAGATATATACTTAGTAGTTTAATAGACACTTTAAAATTATGTGGTATTTTTGAGGTTGCTTTACGGGGCCATGATAAGTCTGAAACTGGTGCTAGTCCAAGCACTTTGCGAATGTAAAAAAAAGGCGAATAGATTTTATAAATTTCTGCCCCCCCCCCAATTTACAACGTCACCAGCCGCCACTGCTCGATAGAAGCTTAGAGCGAAAGCCGAAATCGTTATAAACTCCATCTCTTGCTCAAAAAAGCATCTGTTAAGATTTGATTGAAACCCACTTTATCAGTAGCACACCCGGAAATCAGTCTTCGAGGGGGTCGAGACCCGATGATATCGTATTTCAAGCTATATTTTGTGTCTATTCAAGAAAATATCTGGGTGGGTGTACCCTTGACGTTACACGGTAAAAAATTTTGTCTTCAATGAAAACGCGTTCTTTTCTTGAATTAAAACAATTTTGTTTTGAATTAAAATATTTCTTTTTAGTTCAACGCAGCGGTTAATCTTGAAATGAGACTTTATTTTTCTTCTTTAATTGTTTTGTTTTAGTATACTCCATTTAATAACAAAGCATATTGTCGGTGCCTTAGATTAATTTAGTTCCAATTTATAATAAAACAATTTCTGTTTCACATTAAAATAAAGAGGCAAGATGTAGCACTCCGATGGCTCAGATTGGGTTTTGGTAGATACAGTGGACTATAATTAACATTGGCGCAAAAAATTCATTTAACTAGAGAAAGTAACTAATTTAAAAATTGTAGGTTAAATTTGAAAGAGAAATAAAATTGTGATATAGCCTCATGGAGAGGGACTTACCGCTGTTTTGAAGTTCCAAAGTGCAAGGTGTACACCTTTCCATAAGAGCTATATGACTTGATGTTCCAACAGGATGATGGCATGATAATTTTAATTATTTGCGGTATTTTAGAGTGAATTTTCACTATTTTTTAAATTTAAATTTTAAGGTTGTTGTTTTCTAGACATGGCGACGCGCAGCACACTTTGTCTTTCTCTCTCCTGCGCTTGCAGTTTTTTCGCACATGCGCACAGCACTTCACCCTCTTTAGGAAACCATATCACTATATTTTAAATTTTATGGATATGTGAAAAACACGATAGAGGACGCTTGTAGTGCCAAAGTATATAAAAATAAAGAAATAAGAAATAAAATGATAATTCTTAAATTTAGAATAGAAATTACATTTTTTGCGTTTAATTGTCGCATTCTAATGCAATTTTGATGTAGGTTAATTTTATAATAACTAATAGTTGACCCATTTACTTAGGATTAATATAAATTTAAGACCAATAATTTTATGTTCAAGACAACATTTTAGTCCATGAAAAATAGGAAAAATAAAAGTAAAATTCAAAAATAAAAGAAAAATAAAGAGGTTTTTTATGGAAACCGAACACAAGACATTTTTTGTACTTTATCAAGAAATTATTCCCTTGGTGAATAGGAAAGCACAAATTATTTTCCGTCAAAGATCTAAGACAATTTTTTTACCGTGTATAGTAATCTTCAAATTAGAAATAAAAAAAATTCTATGATTTTTTTTTAGATTGCAAGAAAATGGATTTTGTTTTCTTCGATGAATTATTAGAAAAACTTTTATTTCTAAGAACTGCATTTATAGCAATTTGCGATTGTTGTTTAAAAGTCCAATCTACATTCAAAGTTGTAATTGTTCTAGACGTATTGTCAAGTGTAATCATGATAATACAAGTCAACCTCCAATACATTTTAGATAATGTTCAAATTCTTCAAAATACGCAACCAAATTTATATAACTTTTATTTTCATATCATTTGCTTTGTTGCTAATCTTTCGCAGATTTTGATTTGTTGTCATTACAGTGGAATATTTGCAACAGAGGTAGGTGATGTTTGGATTAGAGGCCCTGCAACCGTTTGACGGATTATTTTCTTCTTTCTTTCTTCCCAAGTATTATTTTTAATTAGCTAAGGTTTTATAAATTTGATTGTCCGTTTTTATAAACGTGTTCAGATTTTACAACAGGCTTTCTTGGTTTTATAAATTTCTGAAAAACCGAACCCAACCGAACCTGGAACACAAATGATATATTAACTTACCAAAAATGACTATACACTGTGTCTCATTTAAAACTTTCCACCCGGGAATTCTCGAGCACTGCTGAAAATGTTTAAAAATGCGTTTGCGAGGGGGACCTATATTTTGAATAGGGAAAGTGAGTCTAGGATACCTTGTTTTGAAGGCCTTTTTAATGTCCTTACAACCATGTAAAAATTTCAAAAATCTATTTATTAGTGCTTTTGTTGATAAACTGTATAGTTTTTAAAATATGAATTTTCAAAGTTTAGCCATTTTGGTCTTATTTGATTTCCTACCCTAATATTCGCTAAATGACGTTTTTTCGAATCTTAACTCAGGGTGTGGTTTTTTGGCATCTCTATGGCCCCACCATACTGCAACTCGGTGCTTTTGTTGATAAACTGTATAGTTTTTAAAATATGAATTTTCAAAATTTGGTCATTTTGGTCTTATGGGATTTTTTACCCTAAAATTCACTAAATGACGTTTTTTCGAATCTTAACTCAGGGTGTGGTTTTTTCTCATCTCTATGGTCCCAACATACTGCATCTCGGTGCTTTTGTTGACAAACTGTATAGTTTTTAAAATATTAATTTTCAAAGTTTAGCCATTTTGGTCTTGTGGGATTTCCTACCCTAAAATTCACTAAAAGACGTTTTTTCGAATCTTAACTCAGGGTGTGGTTTTTTCTCATCTCTATGGTCCCACCATACTGCAACTCGGTGCTTTTGTTAACAAACTGTATAGTTTTTAAAATATTAATTTTCAAAGTTTAGCCATTTTGGTCTTATGGGATTCCCTACCCTAAAATTCACTAAATGACAATTTTTCGAACCTTAACTCAGGGTGTGGTTTTTTCGCATCTCTAGGGCCCCACCATACTGCAAGTCGGTGCTTTTGTTGATAAACTGTATAGTTTCTAAAATATGAATTTTCAAAGTTTGACCATTTTGTTCTTATGGGATTCCCTACCCTAAAATTCACTAAATGACGTTTTCTCGAACCTTAACTCAGGGTGTGTTTTTTTCGCATCTCTATGGCCCCACCATATTGCAAATCGGAGCATTTGTTGATAAACTGTATAGTTTTTGAAATATGAATTTTCAAAATTTGACCATTTGCTCTTGTTTGTCATTACAGTGGAATATTTGCAACAGAGGTAGGTGATGTTTGGATTAGAGGACCTGCAACCGTTTGACGGATTATTTTCTTCTTTCTTTCTACCCAAGTATTATTTTTAATTACCTAAGGTTTTATAAATTTGATTGTCCGTTTTTATAAACGTGTTCAGATTTTACAACAAGCTTTCTTGGTTTTATAAATTTCTGAAAAACCGAACCCAACCGAACCTGGAACACAAATGATATATTAACTTACCAAAAATGACTATACACTGTGTCTCATTTAAAACTTTCCACCCGGGAATTCTCGAGCACTGCTGAAAATTTTTAAAAATGCGTTTGCGAGGGGGACCTATATTTTGAATAGGGAAAGTGAGTCTAGGACACCTTGTTTTGAAGGCCTTTTTAATGTCCTTACAACCATGTAAAAATTTCAAAAATCTATTTATTGGTGCTTTTGTTGATAAACTGTATAGTTTTTAAAATATGAATTTTCAAAGTTTAGCCATTTTAGTCTTATTTGATTCCCTACCCTAATATTCGCTAAATGACGTTTTTTCGAATCTTAACTCAGGGTGTGGTTTTTTCTCATCTCTATGGTCCCACCATACTGCAACTCGGTGCTTTTGTTAACAAACTGTATAGTTTTTAAAATATTAATTTTCAAAGTTTAGCCATTTTGGTCTTATGGGATTCCCTACCCTAAAATTCACTAAATGACAATTTTTCGAACCTTAATTCAGGGTGTGGTTTTTTCGCATCTCTAGGGCCCCACCATACTGCAAGTCGGTGCTTTTGTTGATAAACTGTATAGTTTTTAAAATATGAATTTTCAAAGTTTGACCATTTTGGTCTTATGGATTCCCTACCGTAAAATTCACTAAATGACGTTTTCTCGAACCTTAACTCAGGGTGTGTTTTTTTCGCATCTCTATGGCCCCACCATATTGCAACTCGGTACTTTTGTTGATAAACTGTATAGTTTTTGAAATATGAATTTTCAAAATTTGACCATTTGCTCTTGTTTGTCATTACAGTGGAATATTTGCAACAGAGGTAGGTGATGTTTGGATTAGAGGCCCTGCAACCGTTTGACGGATTATTTTCTTCTTTCTTTCTACCCAAGTATTATTTTTAATTACCTAAGGTTTTATAAATTTAATTATCCGTTTTTATAGATGTGTTCAGATTTTACAACAAGCTTTCTTGGTTTTATAAATTTCTGAAAAACCGAACCCAACCGAACCTGGAACACAAATGATATATTAACTTACCAAAAATGACTATACACTGTGTCTCATTTAAAACTTTCCACCCGGGAATTCTCGAGCACTGCTGAAAATGTTTAAAAATGCGTTTGCGAGGGGGACCTATATTTTGAATAGGGAAAGTGAGTCTAGGATACCTTGTTTTGAAGGCCTTTTTAATGGCCTTACAACCATGTAAAAATTTCAAAAATCTATTTATTAGTGCTTTTGTTAATAAACTATATAGTTTTTAAAATATGAATTTTCAAAGTTTAGCCATTTTAGTCTTATTTGATTCCCCCTACCCTAATATTCGCTAAATGACGTTTTTTCGAATCTTAACTCAGGGTGTGGTTTTTTCTCATCTCTATGGTCACAACATACTGCATCTCGGTGCTTTTGTTGACAAACTGTATAGTTTTTAAAATATTAATTTTCAAAGTTTAGCCATTTTGGTCTTATGGGATTCCCTACCCTAAAATTCACTAAATGACAATTTTTCGAACCTTAACTCAGGGTGTGGTTTTTTCGCATCTCTAGGGCCCCACCATACTACAAGTCGGTGCTTTTGTTGATAAACTGTATAGTTTCTAAAATATGAATTTTCAAAGTTTGACCATTTTGTTCTTATGGGATTCCCTACCCTAAAATTCACTAAATGACGTTTTCTCGAACCTTAACTCAGGGTGTGTTTTTTTCGCATCTCTATGGCCCCACCATATTGCAAATCGGAGCTTTTGTTGATAAACTGTATAGTTTTTGAAATATGAATTTTCAAAATTTGACCATTTGCTCTTGTTTGTCATTACAGTGGAATATTTGCAACAGAGGTAGGTGATGTTTGGATTAGAGGACCTGCAACCGTTTGACGGATTATTTTCTTCTTTCTTTCTACCCAAGTATTATTTTTAATTACCTAAGGTTTTATAAATTTGATTGTCCGTTTTTATAAACGTGTTCAGATTTTACAACAAGCTTTCTTGGTTTTATAAATTTCTGAAAAACCGAACCCAACCGAACCTGGAACACAAATGATATATTAACTTACCAAAAATGACTATACACTGTGTCTCATTTAAAACTTTCCACCCGGGAATTCTCGAGCACTGCTGAAAATTTTTAAAAATGCGTTTGCGAGGGGGACCTATATTTTGAATAGGGAAAGTGAGTCTAGGACACCTTGTTTTGAAGGCCTTTTTAATGTCCTTACAACCATGTAAAAATTTCAAAAATCTATTTATTGGTGCTTTTGTTGATAAACTGTATAGTTTTTAAAATATGAATTTTCAAAGTTTAGCCATTTTAGTCTTATTTGATTCCCTACCCTAATATTCGCTAAATGACGTTTTTTCGAATCTTAACTCAGGGTGTGGTTTTTTCTCATCTCTATGGTCCCACCATACTGCAACTCGGTGCTTTTGTTAACAAACTGTATAGTTTTTAAAATATTAATTTTCAAAGTTTAGCCATTTTGGTCTTATGGGATTCCCTACCCTAAAATTCACTAAATGACAATTTTTCGAACCTTAATTCAGGGTGTGGTTTTTTCGCATCTCTAGGGCCCCACCATACTGCAAGTCGGTGCTTTTGTTGATAAACTGTATAGTTTTTAAAATATGAATTTTCAAAGTTTGACCATTTTGGTCTTATGGATTCCCTACCGTAAAATTCACTAAATGACGTTTTCTCGAACCTTAACTCAGGGTGTGTTTTTTTCGCATCTCTATGGCCCCACCATATTGCAACTCGGTACTTTTGTTGATAAACTGTATAGTTTTTGAAATATGAATTTTCAAAATTTGACCATTTGCTCTTGTTTGTCATTACAGTGGAATATTTGCAACAGAGGTAGGTGATGTTTGGATTAGAGGCCCTGCAACCGTTTGACGGATTATTTTCTTCTTTCTTTCTACCCAAGTATTATTTTTAATTACCTAAGGTTTTATAAATTTAATTATCCGTTTTTATAGATGTGTTCAGATTTTACAACAAGCTTTCTTGGTTTTATAAATTTCTGAAAAACCGAACCCAACCGAACCTGGAACACAAATGATATATTAACTTACCAAAAATGACTATACACTGTGTCTCATTTAAAACTTTCCACCCGGGAATTCTCGAGCACTGCTGAAAATGTTTAAAAATGCGTTTGCGAGGGGGACCTATATTTTGAATAGGGAAAGTGAGTCTAGGATACCTTGTTTTGAAGGCCTTTTTAATGGCCTTACAACCATGTAAAAATTTCAAAAATCTATTTATTAGTGCTTTTGTTAATAAACTATATAGTTTTTAAAATATGAATTTTCAAAGTTTAGCCATTTTAGTCTTATTTGATTCCCCCTACCCTAATATTCGCTAAATGACGTTTTTTCGAATCTTAACTCAGGGTGTGGTTTTTTCTCATCTCTATGGTCACAACATACTGCATCTCGGTGCTTTTGTTGACAAACTGTATAGTTTTTAAAATATTAATTTTCAAAGTTTAGCCATTTTGGTCTTATGGGATTTCCTACCCTAAAATTCACTAAAATACGTTTTTTCGAATCTTAACTCAGGGTGTGGTTTTTTCTCATCTCTATGGTCCCACCATACTGCATCTCGGTGCTTTTGTTAACAAACTGTATAGTTTTTAAAATATTAATTTTCAAAGTTTAGCCATTTTGGTCTTAAGGGATTCCCTACCCTAAAATTCACTAAATGACAATTTTTCGAACCTTAACTCAGGGTGTGGTTTTTTCGCATCTCTAGGGCCCCACCATACTGCAAGTCGGTGCTTTTGTTGAGAAACTGTATAGTTTTTAAAATATGAATTTTCAAAGTTTGACCATTTTGGTCTTATGGGATTCCCTACCCTAAAATTCACTAAATGACAATTTTTCGAACCTTAACTCAGGGTGTGGTTTTTTCGCATCTCTAGGGCCCCACCATACTGCAAGTCGGTGCTTTTGTTGATAAACTGTATAGTTTTTAAAATATGAATTTTCAAAGTTTGACCATTTTGGTCTTATGGGATTCCCTACCCTAAAATTCACTAAATGACGTTTTCTCGAACCTTAACTCAGGGTGTGTTTTTTTCGCATCTCTATGGCCCCACCATATTGCAACTCGGTGCTTTTGTTGATAAACTGTATAGTTTTTGAAATATGAATTTTCAAAATTTGACCATTTGCTCTTGTTTGTCATTACAGTGGAATATTTGCAACAGAGGTAGGTGATGTTTGGATTAGAGGCCCTGCAACCGTTTGACGGATTATGTTCTTCTTTCTTTCTACCCAAGTATTATTTTTAATTACCTAAGGTTTTATAAATTTAATTGTCCGTTTTTATAAACGTGTTCAGATTTTACAACAGGCTTTCTTGGTTTTATAAATTTCTGAAAAACCGAACCCAACCGAACCTGGAACACAAATGATATATTAACTTACCAAAAATGACTATACACTGTGTCTCATTTAAAACTTTCCACCCGGGAATTCTCGAGCACTGCTGAAAATGTTTAAAAATGCGTTTGCGAGGGGGACCTATATTTTGAATAGGGAAAGTGAGTCTAGGATACCTTGTTTTGAAGGCCTTTTTAATGTCCTTACAACCATGTAAAAATTTCAAAAATCTATTTATTAGTGCTTTTGTTGATAAACTGTATAGTTTTTAAAATATGAATTTTCAAAGTTTAGCCATTTTGGTCTTATTTGATTCCCTATCCTAATATTCGCTAAATGACGTTTTTTCGAATCTTAACTCAGGGTGTGGTTTTTTGGCATCTCTATGGCCCCACCATACTGCAACTCGGTGCTTTTGTTGATAAACTATATAGTTTTTAAAATATGAATTTTCAAAATTTGGTCATTTTGGTCTTATGGGATTTCTTACCCTAATATTCACTAAATGACGTTTTTTCGAATCTTAACTCAGGGTGTGATTTTTTCGCATCTCTATGGCCCCACCATACTGCAACTCGGTGCTTTTGTTGACAAACTGTATAGTTTTTAAAATATGAATTTTCAAAGTTTAGCCATTTTGGTCTTATGGGATTTCTTACCCTAAAATTCACTAAAAGACGTTTTTTCGAATCTCAGTTTGACAATTTTGGTGTTATGGGATTCCCTACCCTAGAATTCACTAAATGACGTTTTTTCGAATCTTATCTTAGGGTGTGGTCTTTTCGCATCACTATGACCCCACCATACTGCAAGTCGATGCTTTTGTTGATAAACAGTATAGTTTTTGAAATTTGAATTTTCAAAATTTGACCATTTTGGTCTTATGGAATTGTCTACCCTAAAATTCCCTAAATGACGTTTTTTCGAATCTTAACTCAGGGTGTGGATTTTTCGCATCTCTATGGCCCCACCATACTGCAGCTCGGTGCTTTTGTTGACAAACTGTATAGGTTTTAAAATATGAATTTTCAAAGTTTAGCCATTGTGGTCTTATGGGATTCCCTACCCTAAAATTCGCTAAATAACGTTTTTTCGAATCTTAACTCAGAGTGTGGTTCTTTCGCATCTCTATGGCTCCATCATACTGCAACTCAGTGCTTTTGTTGACAAACTGTATAGTTTTTAAATTATGAAATTTCAAAGTTTGTGTATTTAAAAATCACATAGGTTTCGTGGATAATCGGGTAAAATGGAGTTTTTGTTTCTTTCATATTTTTCCGTGGGTAGCTTGAAAGCCTAGCCTCACTGGGGTCCAAGATCTAATGGACACCTAATAAGTGTTGACAGTTAACTGTCCTTATGGGACTCCTCAGAACACTGCTTGGTCAATATGGAAAAAAAACCCACGGAAAAATGTGAGAGAAACAAAAACTTATTTTTACCCGATTAGCCACGAAACTTATTTGATTTATAAAAAATATAGAATCATAAAAATATGATTCATAAAAAAGAGTCATATGTAATTTAGCAGTCACTTTTTTTTCAAGTTTGAAAATGTTTGTGAAAAATATGATTTTGTGAGCCCAGAACCCATATTTTTCAAGGTTAAGTTGGGGCCGCACGTATTTTTACGACATTCACACATAGTAGCCGTGGTGGCTCAGTGCGTTCGCGCATTGAACACGAGTGAGTTAAGGAATCTCGCTTGCTACAGTGGCGGGTTCGATCCCCGTCGGTTGCCGAGGTCGGGTGCGGCAGACATTTATAGGATTCCTGTGGAGTGTAAAATGTAATGTTGTCCTACCCCTACATACCATTCATATCTCGTGAAGGCGGACTTTGTTACACACTCCTTCAGTCGGTAGGCCATTCTAAGGGACAAAAGGACCGGATAAAAAAAATACCCGGTCTGGGGTTCCAAAGGTGGCCGATGACCCGTGCAATTAGGCGTTCCGAAATGGCGGCTTAGTGTCGGCGAAAGAGTCACGGTTACCAAATGAGAAAAAAAAAAACGGCATTCACACCGGATTTAGAAAACTATTTTATTGTAATAAGGCACATGGCACATGGGTCTCCATAACTATTATACGTGTTTGTTTAGAATTGTTACTTCATATTTAATTGTATATATCTAGTTAGAGGCGGATCTAGGAACTTGATTTGGTGGGGAAAATATCATAATAAATATTGCAGGTAGAAGAAAATCACGAGCTTTTGGACTGTTGTTAATTTTTGGTGACGTTTCGGTGATGGTTTTTCACCTTCTTCAGTCAAGCAAAACACGGGGTAGGAACATACACTATAAATATTATTTTGAAACCCAAAAATCGCATTTATAATATTTAAACAAAAAAAAAACAAACTAATAATAAATAAACAAACGATAAAAATATATTGTGTTGTAATGTGTCTTCAGTGTGTTTGTATGGATCTTGATGTGCTTATTATATATTTTACGTTTTTTACTAATTTAAGAGAATTAGTTTATGACCTTTGTCAGTTGGAGTAATTGAGCTCTAAAGAAGGTGAAATACCATCACCGAAACGTCAGCAAAAATTAACAACAGCAGACAATAAAAAATTTACCAGTCCAAAAGCTCGTCATTTTCTTCTACCTACAATAATTTTCTGGACGTGAATATCACAAAACCATAAATATTGCATAAAAATATTGTGCATAGTGACCAGGTGGTGTATTTTGTGTCTCACAACTAAATACAGTTTTAGATTTGGGGGGGTGCAATTTTTTCTTATTTCTTTCCCGAAGATCCGAGCCTGCTCTAGTCATGACTTGGTTACCTCAGAACTCTTAAAAAATATTTTAAATTCACAAAATATGTTGTAAAGGGAATCAGTAGTACAAAAAAACACAAAGAATATAGCCTATATTCTTTGTGAAAAAAACCAGATTACCAGAATATGTTTTTTGGTTTTACAAAAGTTGCTACAACGTTATTGTTCCTCTTATATGACCCAGTAAGGTTGCTTAGAGGTATTTAGAGGTTTATAAGGGTTACCGCCACCACAACGCAAACATTTTACGTTTTGTAAGAGTTTTATAAATAGGTTTCCGCCGCCCTTCTACGATTCTTGATTAAAAAGATATAAGAGTTGTATAAGGGTTTCAAGAACGTTCTCGCCACCTCGCTATAAATATTTAGGTTTTGTAGTTTGGTAGCCGCAAACTTATAGCCAATTTTTTGTCTGTGTTATTTCGGTATATTTTGGTTCGGTTACTCTAGGATCCCGGGAAGGAGGTCAGGGAAGTTTTTTTTAAATATGCTGGTTCGGTTTGGTTAGGTCCAGTTGCGTTATTAACTGTGAAAATAAACGTATCGCAAGTTAAACACATTTGCGCTTTTGCTACTCGCGCTATTGTTACTCGCGCATAAGTTACTTGCGGTATTGTTACATCGCGCGTTTGTTACGTGTGCACTTGTTACTCCCGGTGCTTTCATTACAGATCTGTACAATCTAATACGCATACTTAACATTTTCTATCAACTGTCAAGGAGAGTTGCCCAAATTTGGTGTAAAACAACTGTCGACGGCCTCTAGTTTGGAGGACTTAAAATTTTGGCAGATTTTGACTTCCAGTTTTTAACATTTTAGGTTAAACAAATTAAAAAGCAATTATCCTATATTGCTAATGCAAGTTTTGGTGATGGCGATTTGGTATTAGACGAAGTAAGCAAAGCTGTGTTTACGCAAGTAGCCAAAATTTTTACCTTCCTAGCCCGCGCGGCAATGGCTATAGAAGGTATTATTTTCGACGAAATTTTTTTTTCAGATAACGCTGAAAGTGTGTTATTTGGGTGTATTTTGACCTATCTTAGCAATATCGCCGTGATATCTGTCTCTGTGTGTTTGTGTGTGTATCTGTCCCTGACACGATAGCTCCTAAACCGCTGAACCGATTTTCATAAAATTATTAGGTAAAATAGTGCTCGACACTCTGACGAGCTGGTTAGATTATGGTCGAAATCCATTAATGCTAATGACAATTAAATTTTTTTAAAAATGCTAACTTTTTAACAGATCATCGCCTCAATATGCGGTTTTCAGAATATAGAAGACAACATTTTGCTCAATAATTTGTGTTATAACTAAAAACTTCGTAGGCGCTTCAGTTTCTGAGATATTTACAAAAACTGTTTTCAAGGCTGATACAATATAATGACTTTATACTTGAAGTGTGCTAACAGGCTAACTAGGAAGATATCAGATCCGTCATGGATCCAGTGGCGTATATAAGGGGGGGGGGGTCCCCCCGACGCTAAGATTTTTTTAGATATTTTCCACACATTTCATGAATACAAACATAAAATAGCATAATATACGGCCTGATAGGGTCTCGCCCCCCCCCAAAACTGTCTCGGGCCCCCCCTGAAACTTTTTTCTATATACGTTACTGCATGGATCCATTTATTTTAAATAAAGTTTACATACAATAAGCAATTTGGCAAAGTACTTTACAAATCTCTCTTTTTTGTGTGCAGAACTCTCGAATTATATGATCACATGACAGAAGTAAATAGATCACTACGCCAGAAGCATTCGTTTCTTTGGACTAGTTATTTTCGTTTCACCTAACCAAAACAGTTTTCGTATTGTATTGCACGCGCATTTGGACTTTTCATACAGTTTTATGACTGTCCAATATGGTGATCAGTGGCGTATATAAGGGGGAGCCTGGGAGCCTGCCCCCCCCCCCCCGAAGCTAGGATTTGGTTAGATATTTTCCACATATTTCATGAATACAAACATAAAATAGCATAAAATACGGCCTCATGGGGCTCGCCCCCCCCCCCGAAACTGTGTTGCCCCCCCCCCCCCGAATTTTTTTTCTATATACGCCACTGATGATGATGGAATGGACTCTATTACAGCTAGGGTTGCCAACCGTACTATAATATATAGTATTGTACCATATTTCGGATCTGTAAACTATATACTGTTGAAGACATATATAGTACGCAAAAATCCTATATTTTACTTGAATCTTGATTTGGCCTACCTATATAGGGTGTCTCTAAAAGGCCTGTACAAAATCTTAGCACATATTCCTGAGGTCAAAATAACTCGATTTAAAGTAACTTACGTTAGTCCGAAATTACTCCGTTTTCAGAGATTTTGTACAGACCTTTTGGAGACACCCTGTATTTACAAAAAAGGATAAATATTAATATGCACGAAATTTATGCTGACCTAACAGTATAAAACGAAATCTATTGAAAAAAGATTGCAGTGAATTCACCAATAAAAATACAGGTCAAAAATAGCAGAATATTTTTTAAAATATCGGAAATTATTATTTACTTAAAATGACTATATTCCTGCTCTCTACTCTATTCCTCGAACATCGGTGTTTAAAGAAATAATTTTTAAAGTTATAAATTTGTGGTGGCCGAGGAAAAAATAGAGCAAGTACTTCATTCATAAAAAATGAGCTTTCCGTCTACATTAATTTAAATATTACATGTGATAAAGCATATAATACTTATCTGTCAAACAAAAAATTGTTAAAAGTTAGAGGAAGTGTAGCAAATATAGTTTTTTCAAAAATTATTAAGTAGAAATTACGCCTTGCCTTTTTTTCCCATAAAATACTATATATTTTTTAGGTGTACTATATTTTTTTTGGTTTATATTGAAAAATAATATATTTATCTGAAAAAAAGTTGGCAACCCTAATTACAGCCCCCTCAAATTAACAAGCTTGATCCTTCTTTGGAATACAACACTATCAAAAGCTGACATTACCATTATTTTCTTGCCAGCCTAAATTTTTTTGTTTTCAAAATAGTCAAAATTTTAGATCTCTGTCAGCCTTTGAAACCGGTGCCATTTAAAGTAGGATCAGACTCGATAATTTAAGGGAGCTGTGATTCTATATCAATTTTAAATACAATGGTCACAGTAAAACAACCAATTTATTTTCAACGTTTTTTTTAGATAGAAATTTTTCTTGAGATTGGATCTACAATAACTTTGGAATATAATCCCTGCGGTCTATTTAAATTAAGTAACGATATTGCATGGACCGTAAGTATTTCTGTTAAGAAAGAAAACCTAGTTAGTAGTAACAAAACACCTACGACAAATGCATTAATCTAAATAAATATTATCTCAAAGACATTTAAATTTGCACAAAATAAAATAAACAACAAATAAAAAACTCTGCCCAAAAATGTACAATAAGCCCGTGTACAGGGTGTCTCATTATATTTTTCCCACCCTTTTAGACCATTAATAATTGATATTGGAATATACAAGAAACTACGTTCGAATTCGCGAAATTTTTACTTTTAAATTGCATCTTGACTTTATTCCTGATGCTTACCATATTTGACAGGCGTTGAAATTTATAGTTTTTGTAAATTGGATGCTCCTTATATTATTTAATTAATAGATTTGGCTTGGAACATATTTTCCAAAAATACCCAATATGTCGTAGTTTAGAGCCATAGTTTTTGAGATATTAGCAATTATAACAGTACCGCTCTTGTGTTAATTTTAGTATCTTTATTCCAAATTATGTTAGTCCCCATCACCCCCATGTATCAACAGTGACATTGTTGTCGTTACCGGTTGTCATTTTGAGAGTCATTTAAAAAAAAAAAATTGTCATTGTCACTGGTTATACATCGGGACTAACATAGTTCGAAATAAGGACACTGAAATTAACACAATAGTGGTAATGTTATTTTTTTATCATTTAGAAATTTATCGCTAATATTTCAGAAACTATTTATCAAAACTGCGACATATGGGGTATTTTTGGAAAGTATATTCCAACCCTAGTCTATTAATTAAATAATATAAGGAGCATCCAATTTACAAAAACTATAAATTTGAGCACCTGTCAAATACGGTAAGCATCAGGAATAAAGTCAAGATGCAATTTAAAAGTAAAAATTTCCCGAATTCGAACACAATTTCTTTATCAATTATTAATGGTCCAAAATGGTGGGAAAAATATAATGAGACACCCTGTACAGACAAGATTAGATAATAACAAACACGCGAAAGTGTTATTCCGTAAAAAGAATTGAGACAAAAGTAAAGCCAAGTTCTCCAATACAAATTTCAAAATAAAATGTTCTTACTAGTTTGAAAATGTTTTTCTAAACTTGGCTATTCCGGCTGCAAATGACTCTTAGGCACAGTGCTAAATTGAACATAAAGAAGTTTGGCTGGGATAGCAAAGTTTAAAAAAACATTTCCATACTAGTAAGAACCTTTTATTTTGAAATTTGTATTGGAGAACTTGGCTTTACTTTTATCTCCATTCTTTTTACGGAATACAACTTTCGCGCACTTGGCTTTTTACATTAAATGCTTTTGTTATGATATTAAATATTTTGAACAGGCATGTCTAGTTTTTTTCTCTATACCTACTTTTCATAATGTTCTTTTATTTTAGATAGTTTCAAACATTGCAACCTACAGTATTCTTCGGATACAGTTTTTTAATAAAACATAACAATCTACACTTACAGAAAAAATAGTGAACTAGCATATAGGTCCACTACCAACTGATAAGTATCAATTTTAGATTTGCGTAACGTTTCAATTATAGAAAAAAAATAGCGAGGACAGAGCTCACACTTACCAGTCTTGTAATGTCCATATGCTGAGTCGAACAAACTGCGGGTTGGGTTTAGAGAACGTTTTGGCACTTTTGAGACGGAGTTTTTCTTAGAATGTTGAAGTTTTATTTTCACTCCGCGCGCGGTTAGCTTGACATTCCTTTCTCAAGTCCTAGTTTCATGCGCACTTTCTTGCGCCGTTTTTACGTTGCATTTTTTCGCCACCAGAGGGCTCTTCCTGTGCTCGCTCTAGTCCTTTCATTGGATACACGAGAAATTTAAATAAAAGTCGCGGCGCGGGAAATAAAGGTTTCTTATATTATTAGGCGTAATTTTATAGTTATAATTTAAATAATAAAACGAAATAAAATAAACAAAAAATTCTAACTTATTTAGCTAATAAATTGAGGATGAAATCCGAACATGCTCCACCCCCAAAGAAAGTAATTTCTTTCATTCAGATTTTGCAAAGGGTAGCGGGCATAATTTTACTAGGGGTCTCTTAAAAGTCCCTAGACTAGTTACCACAGTCGCTACACGACAAATGTTATCCTTGCCAGGATGTAACGCGGAAATTCGGCCTAATGGCCAGTTAGAAGGTCGAATATTATCTGCTTTAATTAGCACTAGAGTTCCAACTTCGGGTAAAGGAGAGGAAGGTTCTAACCACTTGCCCTTTTGTTGTAATGTGTTCAGGTACTCGTTTTTCCACCTTGACCAAAAGTCCTGGTGCATTCGCTGCAACATCTGCCACCTATCTAAGCGGTTTAATTTAAGATGCGTTAAATCATGATCGGGTAAAGCAGAAAGAGGTTCGAGGGTCAAGAAGTGCCCAGGCGTAAGCACTGAAAAGTCGTGAGGGTCTGTAGAGACTTGACAAAGCGGTCTACTGTTCAGAAGAGCCTCAATCTGCACAATGACAGTATAAAGCTCCTCAAATGTTAAAATTTGTTCGCCGATAATCCTATGGAGATGGGTCTTAAAAGATTTTACCCCTGCTTCTGCCAAGCCTGAAAAATGGGGTGCAGAAGGTGGCTGGAAATGCCATTCGATATGTTGGGATTCGACTGAGGTTTTGAACATATCTCGCAGCTGTTTTTCCGCAGCCGTAAAGCAAGTTGCATTATCGGAGAATATTTTGCAAATTTTACCACGACGCGAAGTGAATCTTCGTAGTGCTGCCAAGAAAGCTTCACAAGTAAGATCCGAGACTATTTCTAGGTGAGTTGCAGTGGTTGCAAAACATTTAAAAATGCAGACATAAGACTTTGAAGTCTTGGGATTGCGGGTTTTTGATAGAGCTGTCGTAAAAAAGCCTGCGTAGTCTATACCCACGACACTGAAAGGTTTGATTTGAGATACGCAAAGAGTAGGTAAGTTACCCATGGGACCAGGCTCATAGGGCCTGGGTTTAAGAATCCAACAATTTCTGCAGTTTGCAACTACTGAGTTTATTGCGCGTCGCGCAGACAAAATCCAGAAACGCTGTAAAAGAAGAAAATGGAGGGTGTGTTTTCCTGGATGCAGATAGACCTTGTGGTAATATTCAATAACAAGAGTGGTTAGGCGATGATCTCGCGGCAAAATAGCGGGATGTTTTTGGTCATAATGTAATTTAGAATTGACTAGGCGCCCGCCGACGCGAAGGATACCATTTTCATCCAGAAAAGCACCTAGTTTTCGAAGATTTTTAACAGGCAGCCTTTTAGCGGTAAGATTTGCAATATCTTCAGAAAACGATTTGTGTTGGATGAATTTTATGAGCATGAACAAAGAATTATCTAACTCTTGAAGAGTAATAATTTTAGGTAAGTTAGAGTCTGATGGATTTTTCTTACGGCGTAAAAGTTTGATAAAACGTAGTATATAAGTAACGATTCTTAAAATTTTTGTCAGTGAAGAAAATTTGTTTATTAAATTTTCGAAGCAATTAGGGTCTTCCGCAAAGGCGGCGAAGGAGAGATAGTTTTTTTCTTCACAGGAGATTAGCTCCTTATCTAATTTAATATCTATAGATTTTGGCCAGTCGTCTTTAGACCCTTTTAACCATTGGGGTCCCTTAAACCACAAACTGCAGTTTAAAATTTCATTCGGAAGAAGGGATCTCGAAGCACAGTCGGCGGGATTCGATTCTGATACTACATGATAAAAAATGGAAGGAGGGAGAATTTCTTGAATTCGGGAGACTCGATTTGCAACAAATGTTTTAAATTTATAGGGAGGACTTTTTATCCAATATAAGGTAATGGTTGAATCAGAAAAAACATATATATTTTCAATTTGAAGCTTGTCTTTAAAAAGTTCAGTGACATAAGAAATAAGTTGGGTCACCATCAATGCGGCTTCGAGCTCTAACCTGGGTATAGATAACTGTTTTTTAATAGGAGCTACTTTGCTTTTGCCCATTACAAAAAATGTCTGAAACATGCCTGTAATTTTATCAAAAAATCGGAGATATGTAACGCAAGAAATTGCACGCTGTGAAGCGTCACAAAAACCTATTAGATCGCACTGAGTTTTTGTGCTGATAAGAGTCATTTGGCGGGGAATTTCAATTTGTGATAAAGCGGGTAATTGTTCTTTGAATTTTGTCCAGCGTTCTACTGTTTCAGCAGAGGGGATAGAGTCCCAGTCTAAACCCTCCATCCAGAGAGTTTGGATAATCAGTTTTGCGAATAAAGTAACAGGAGCGAGAAATCCTATTGGATCAAAAATGCGTGCGACAAGGCTTAATATTGCCCTTTTTGTGCAAGTCAAATTATTATCTGAGGTTTGAATAGAATAGTGAAAAACATCACTAGATGGTTGCCATCGAAGGCCCAGAATTTTTATTGTAGCAGAATCATCGTCAAAATTAAGAGAACCTGATTGAATATGCGACTCGGGAAGATCAGACAAAAAAGATAATTTATTGCTGCTAAATTTTCTTAAGTCAAACCCACCTGTTTTTAGACAATTTATAAGGTCGTCACGGACCAGCTTAGCTTCAGAAAGTGAAAAACAGCCTGTGACACAGTCGTCAATATAAATTGAGGATTTTAGAACTTCATATGCTCGGGGGTAGTTAGATTTTTCATCCTCAGCCAATTGAACAATCACTCTATTAGCAATAAATGGCGAACTAGACAGACCGAAGATCATTCTTTTCCAGCGGTATTCCTTTAGTGGCTCGTTTGGCGAAAAACGCCATAATATGCGCTGAAAGTCCCTATGAGGTGGTGTGATTAGAATTTGATTAAACATGCCTTTGATATCACATGTAAAAACCACAGGATAGAGACGGAAATTTAATAAGATTTTTACGAGGTCATGTTGGAGTTTTTGACCTACTAATAAGGTATCATTTAGGGATGTATGTTGAATAGTAGTTTTCATTGAAGCATCATAAACTATGCGTATAGAGTCCCCCTTTGTTACGCAATGATGGGGAATTATGTAAGAAGTAGAGGGGTTTGAATTACTAGGTACTTCCTCGATATAATCCAAGTCTATATATTCTTGAATTAAGTCAATATATTTTTTGTAGATATCTGGATTTGATAATAATCTTTTTTCTAGCATGAAATATCGACGAAGTGCGGGAATTCGGGATTCATCTCTTTGAAATTGCGGTTCTGACTTATTCTTAAATGGTAAGGAAACCTGGTAACGGCCAGATTCGGTGCGAATATGCGTTTTAGAGAATATTTCTTCAGACAATTTTTCATCGGGAGAGAGACAAGAGATACTTGGCAACTCTTCTAGCTCCCAGAACTTTTGCATAGTTCTTTCTAGTGACAAGGGGTCACTTTGAGAGTGCGTAAAATATGAAAAGGTAACATTTTTTATGGACGGCACAATGTTTCCCGAGAGAACCCAGCCAAATGAAGTTTCTAAAGCTACAGGTTCGTGAGGTTGGCCTGACAAACGACCCTGTTGGAGAATATAGGGGTAAAGATTCGCACCTATGAGTAGGTCAATAGGTGATGTTTTATGCCAATTTAAATCTGATAACTTGAGCTGAGAAATATGCGGCCAAGAAGTTTTTTGAAAAGAAGCGATCGGTAACATTGGGCAAAGATCAGCCATTACAATGGCGTCTATCGAAAAAGTAGGGTTATCTTTTGCCACAGGTTTAAGAGTGCATGAAACACCTCCTTTTGATGTGTGTTGACTCATTTGTCCTAAGCCATAAATAGACATAGAACAATCGAACCTTTTTAATCCGAGTCTATTAACACAATTTTCAGAAATGTATGTTAGCTGAGAGCCACTGTCTAAAAGAAGCCTTACTTTATGATAATTACCATATTTGTCAGAAATTTCAGCTATAGCGGTTGATAAGAGGGTGTTGTTGGTAGGAATAGAACTTACTCCACAAAATGGGGGTTGCTGAGTGGTTTGGTTTGGCGGTGTGGCTTGCGGCGGACTAGATTGCGAGTGCGAAGAGTGATCAATATTTTGATTAGTGCGGTCATGATGTAAAAGACTGTGGTGTTTATCGTTGCAGAAACGACATAAATGGGTAGATTTGCACCCCTTATAGCGATGACCTTGACTCAAACAGTTGGTACACCAACCCTTAAGCCGTACAAAATTAAATCTATCTTGAGGAGACTTATTATGAAATTCTTGGCATCTATAGATTGTGTGATCAGAATGACCACAGCAAGGGCATGGATTCTGAACAAAATTGTTATTTTGAGTCGAGCGAGAGGCACTTGGTGCGGTAAAGAAAGAATTTGATCGCGGTTTTGGACTGAAATTATGAACTGCTTGCGCAGGCGGTTTGGATTTTCTATATTGCGGGTTAGAATAATAATTTGATTTCGAATTGACTGATGTAGAAAACTCTATGGCGTCTAGGGCGTTGCATTGATTAAGAACAAATATCTTTAGAGAATCAAATTTGGGGATAATTTTGCTGTTTTTATTTTCTTCGAATTCAAAACGAGTTATAGTATCATCATCTAAGTGCTTAGATAACATATAAAATAGAAGGAAGTCCCACTCATTTACAGGAAACTTCATGCTTTTTAGCGCAGATAGATTTTCAGAAAAAGTATCAATTAGAGTGCGAAGTGACTTTGCGTCTTTACAATTGGTTACGTAAGGAGCGTTTTCAATGGCTTAGCGATCCATTAATGATTGGTAAGCGTTTGAGTATAGGTCAGCTTCCAAAGGAGTACACTGAACCAGGTCTTTAGGTGGCCCTGAGAGGGCTGAAAGCAGGTGGTTAAATTTTTCAATATTTTCGAGATCAGAATTTTCGTGTACAAGAGATTTAAAAACGTCTCGAAAATATCTAAAAGTTTTTGGATCACCTGAAAAGGTCGGAATCTCAATCTTAGGGAGTCTGACATTGCATGATTTTCTCTGAGATGCAGAAGACGCCCCTTGAGGTTCTGACCCCGTTTGGCTTTCATCCAAATTTTCGAAAATAGCGCGTACATAAGAAGCATTAAATTGAAACTGTGTGCGTACTGATTCTTCCTCGGTTAAGACTTCATCAGCCTCTGAAAGCGCGAGTAAAGTTAAAAGGCTTTGATGATTTTTGCGAAAATCTGATTCAATTTGATCGTAATGAATGCACATGGACTTAAACTGCCTTTTTGTGTGCTCATTTTCACCAATACGATCAGCAAGAGCTTTTAGTTCTATCATTTGGTTATAGGCCATTGTCCGTAAGACTTTATGCTGTTTGATTTTTCCTACGTTAGCCATTTTAACGGCTTAAATAGGTAACTAGAAAAGCGACTTTTAATTTTTAAAACACCCAATACAAACGTATATAAAAGCGTTCGGGAAACACCCTATAAAAAAGTGTTTATAAATATCAAAACAAAAACGGAATCCCCAGCTTAGATTGTTTGTTTACAAATTCCTTGGGAAACACCTTAAGAAATAGGAATATACCACAAAAAATTGCAACTCGGAATTCCCCACAAAAAATGGTTTTTGTCCGGCGTCGAGCGCGGCCTTGAATTTATTTGGACGAAAATATAAAAATTAAATAAAAATTTATAGCAATGTGTGGGACAAAGATAGTACTATAATTTTAATTAGGGTAAAAGAAAATGCTTTTAATTAGCAGAAACCTTTATTTTTTTTAAAGAAATTTTGAGCATCTATGGCTGCGAAGGACCAATATGAACTAGCATATAGGTCCACTACCAACTGATAAGTATCAATTTTAGATTTGCGTAACGTTTCAATTATAGAAAAAAAATAGCGAGGACAGAGCTCACACTTACCAGTCTTGTAATGTCCATATGCTGAGTCGAACAAACTGCGGGTTGGGTTTAGAGAACGTTTTGGCACTTTTTAGACGGAGTTTTTCTTAGAATGTTGAAGTTTTATTTTCACTCCGCGCGCGGTTAGCTTGACATTCCTTTCTCAAGTCCTAGTTTCATGCGCACTTTCTTGCGCCGTTTTTACGTTGCATTTTTTCGCCACCAGAGGGCTCTTCCTGTGCTCGCTCTAGTCCTTTCATTGGATACACGAGAAATTTAAATAAAAGTCGCGGCGCGGGAAATAAAGGTTTCTTATATTATTAGGCGTAATTTTATAGTTATAATTTAAATAATAAAACGAAATAAAATAAACAAAAAATTCTAACTTATTTAGCTAATAAATTGAATACGTAATATTTCAATACTCTCTGTCACCCAAAACAATCAGAAATAAGAATACGAAAAATGCATAACAAATTTACATAAATAGAGTTTTTGTTAACTGTGCGCCGATAATTTGACGTGACGAATACACGAATAAAATAAATACGCATGTGTAAAAGTATAACCAATCAGGACATTTTACCTTAAGGACCGCAAAAAGGATAAACTTATGTTCATTCACGGTGGATAGAATAGACCGGTGTTCGGATGTTATATATATATTTATATATATATATATATATATATATATATATATATATATATATATATATATATATATATATACACGTCACTGGTGGTCCAGCTGATTTTTATAAACAAAAGTTAGATATGATATGAACAACGGAACAACTAATATTTTTTGAATACAGTGAAGTCCGGATATAACGAACCTCAAAAATGAACTAAATACGGTTCGTTATATCCGAGGTTCGTTATAAACAATAATAAATAAATTTTGTTTAATTTTTTGTGTTTCGTTTTTTAATAGTATCCAAGATTAAGGAAACTAAAAATATTACAAAAAATACTATAACTTTTTATATTTAAAAAAAAAGGCAGAATACATACAAATAAAGATGTTTATTATTATTGTTATACATAGAAATATGTAAAGTACATAATATATGTATGTAATACATACATAAAAGAAGCCTAAATCTTTTTTTTTTATTATTATGAAATCCATAATTTTTGTATGTACATTTCTACTTGAAAAATATTCCCTGTTTATATAGCTTTCAAGGTTACAAAATGATGCTCATATTTTATCAGGAACTTGGCCTGATTCCAAAAAATTACGAGTTTCCGAAATTTTGTTTTCCATTTCACGAATGGTTGGAACATAAACCTTAGTGACTTCAACAGAATTATCTTGAACAGGATCATCATTATCTTCGTCATTATCGCATGAAACCACGTTTGAGGTTACGGAGAGATTACAATTTGCTCATCAGTCAACGTTTCTCTTGCTACAATGTCTTTATCAATAGTCACATAATCGTTAAAGTCGAAGTCACACATTTTTCTCTTAGCTTGTTCTTCTACTAAATTAAGCATATCATACTCGTGATCATATTCTGGGTCTTGTGCATGTCTTTGCAACCATTCGTGTCGTTGCCGTATCGTCTAGTGTGAAAACGCCCATTGTCTGCTTATATAAAGTTCATTTTAAAAGAAAAATACATATTCTAGATTATTAAAAATAGGTTCGCTATATCCGGAAGTTCGCTATAAGCGGGATCGTTATAACCAGTAAGACAATACATGAGTATTTATGGATGACATTTCGTATAAAGAAAAAAGTTTCGTATTAACCAGAAGTTCGCTATAAACGGGTTCGTTATAAGCGGACTTCACTGTATTTTGAAAACTAAGGCAATTTTCCTACATTTTTCTAGTACACATTATTAGACAGTACTTAAACTACAGATCAAACTGAATGTGATCGTTTAGTCTCAAAGGTGAACCGAGGACTTGGGAATTAAACAAAGATTTAGGTCAGCGGATTATTTTTGCCGCTGAAACGAACACAGTATTTTCTACGAATTTTAATTTTTGTGTAAAGAGAAATCAAGCGGGCTAAATCAAATAACGACTGGTATGTCTGAAAAATATTATTTTTTAAGAATATACTAAAAAATAGTAGGAAAGTTGCCTTAGTTTTCAAAAAATATTAGTTGTTCATATCATATCTAAATTTTGTTTACAAACATCAGCTGGACCACCAGTAACGTGAAAATTCGAATATAAAATCCGAACACCGGTCTATTCTATCCACCGTGATGTCCATTGATATTGCTATTTCAAATGTGTTTGCATCATGCATCGTAAAGTACCGTAGGTATAGGAATAACACGGACTATATGGAAAAAATATGCATATTTGAAAGCCACAAATGAGGAAATTTTTCAAAAGGACTACGAGGTAGTAGAATATTATGTTTATGAAAAATAGGCATACACAGTTCCTTTTAATAAAAATCTTTTATTGAATTAAATGAGTCTTAATTTTCAATTATTTAGAGCCTATCTACTGCAATATACTGCCGTCCTAAGTAAGCCGAAAATGGCTTTATATAGGTAATAATTTGTAACTTTTTTTTGTTTCATTACTTAGACATTTCTATTAGAAACCCATAAACATTTACCAACAAAAAATATATATTACTATGTAACTCTTGGCAAGCATTTAAACTTTAAACTCGCTTTTCTCGAAATAAGTGAAGACGTAGATAGGTGTATTACTAAGGACGGCAGTATAGGTAAGTATTACTACTAAAGATGTTATGTTTATTTAAAAAGAAAAGTAAGTATTTACAGCACTGGGAGGGGGGGTGTTTGAACAGACGATTGTACAAGGGATTAATATTAAAGCAGAAATTTAGGCACATATCTTATTTAAAAATTTTGTAGCATAAAATGCTTATTAATGAATAAGTAGAGATTGTACAAAGTAGGCCAAATTCAACTGTTTTTGGAGTTTTACGTATATCTAGCCGAGATACATAAAAACGAGAAGACATGTCCTGGGCTCCAATTTTAAGGCATCTCCAAATATTAAAACCGCTTATTGATAGGCCTTGTAGTTTTTCGAGGGGATTTTGAAAGGTCTGCGTCTATGGAAGTGGCTTATAAATTTTTATTTATAAAAAAAATAATTTGGTGTATGTTTCTTTTTTATGGATTTCGTCTGTCACTTTTGTTTTGAAATATTACATAAGGTTGTTTTTTTTTATTGAATGAACCTTTTTGTACTCGATTTTCTAAATTGATGTAAAATTTCCTTTAAAATGACGTATCACACTCAATAGTCAATTTTCTATTTCTATCTATAGGCCTCCCCCAGTATCTTTCAGTCTTCTCTGTCTGTCGCCGTGTTTATCCAACTAGTTCCCGCATGTTTCTTCAAATCATCCGCCCATCTCATTTGCGGTATTCCCCTAATTCTTTTATTTTCCCATGGTCTCCAGTTTATAATACATTTGTTCCATCGATCGTATTTCTGTCGGAAATAATGACCGGCAAATTTCCATTTTAATTTTGCTACTTCTTCTCTGACATCCCTTACTTTTGTTTTATTTCCTATTCATTCATTCCCTTTTCTGTCTGTTAGCTTTACATTTAACATTTGCCTTTCCATTGATCTTTGGGCTTATCCATTTTTAATTTTGTAAGTGCCCAGGTCTGGGATCCATAAGTAAGTACAGGAAGGATACATTGGTTATACACTTTTGTTTTGAGGCACTGAGGATATTTTTTATTTTTTAATATGTAGCTTAATTTACCGAATGCTACCCAGGCCAATCTTACTCGTCTCTTGATTTCAGCTGATTGGTTTTCTTTTTTTAGTTTGATAATTTATCCCAGGTATATATGTACATTCTTCTACTTGTTTTAAGTTCTCTTGGTTTAGTGATAAAAAGAAGTTGCTCCGATTTCAAAATTTTTTATATATCTTTGCGTTTCAGATGATACTACAATAGTAGTGTAAGCTATGGTGATCCTAATTTTTTCGATAAAAAAAAGTTGCTCCGATTTCAAAAAATTCTATATATCTTTGCGTTTCAGATGATACTACACAATAGTAGTGTATATGGTGATCCTAATTTTTTCAATAAAAAAAAAAGTTGCTCCGATTTCAAAAATTTTTATATATCTTTGCGTTTCAGATGATACTACACAATAGTAGTGTAAGCTATGGTGATCCTAATTTTTTCGATAAAAAAAAAGTTCGTCCGATTTCAAAAATTTTTATATATCTTTGCGTTTCAGATGATACTACACAATAGTAGTGTAAGCTATGGTGATCCTAATTTTTTCGATAAAAAAACAGTTGCTCCGATTTCAAAAAATTTTATATATCTTTGCGTTTCAGATGATACTACACAATAGTAGTGTAAGCTATGGTGATCCTAATTTTTTCGATAAACAAAAAAAGTTGCTCCGATTTCAAAAATTTTTATATATCTTTGCGTTTCAGATGATACTACACAATAGTAGTGTAAGCTATGGTGATCCTAATTTTTTCGATAAAAAAAAAGTTCGTCCGATTTCAAAAATTTTTATATATCTTTGCGTTTCAGATGATACTACACAATAGTAGTGTAAGCTATGGTGATCCTAATTTTTTCGATAAAAAAAAGTTGCTCCGATTTCAAAAAATTTTATATATCTTTGCGTTTCAGATGATACTACACAATAGTAGTGTAAGCTATGGTGATCCTAATTTTTTCGATAAAAAAAAGTTGCTCCGATTTCAAAAATTTTTATATATCTTTGCGTTTCAGATGATACTACACAATAGTAGTGTAAGCTATGGTGATCCTAATTTTTTCGATAAAAAAAGTTGCTCCGATTTCAAAAAATTCTATATATCTTTGCGTTTCAGATGATACTACACAATAGTAGTGTATATGGTGATCCTAATTTTTTCAATAAAAAAAAAGTTGCTCCGATTTCAAAAATTTTTATATATCTTTGCGTTTCAGATGATACTACACAATAGTAGTGTAAGCTATGGTGATCGTAATTTTTTCGATAAAAAAAAAGTTGCTCCGATTTCAAAAAATTTTATATATCTTTGCGTTTCAGATGATACTACACAATAGTAGTGTAAGCTATCTGATCCTAATTTTTTCGATAAAAAAAAAGTTGCTCCGATTTCAAAATTTTTTATATATCTTTGCGTTTCAGATGATAATACACAATAGTAGTGTAAGCTATGGTGATCCTAATTTTTTCGATAAAAAAAAAGTTGCTCCGATTTCAAAAAATTTTATATATCTTTGCGTTTCAGATGATACTACACAATAGTAGTGTAAGCTATGGTGATCCTAATTTTTTCGATAAAAAAAAAGTTCGTCCGATTTCAAAAAATTTTATATATCTTTGCGTTTCAGATGATACTACACAATAGTAGTGTAAGCTATGGTGATCCTAATTTTTTCGATAAAAAAAGTTGCTCCGATTTCAAAAAATTTTATATATCTTTGCGTTTCAGATGATACTACACAATAGTAGTGTAAGCCATGGTGATCCTAATTTTTTCGATAAAAAGAAAGTTGCTCCGATTTAAAAAATTTTTATATATCTTTGCGTTTCAGATGCTACTAGCTATGGTGATCCTAATTTTTTCGATAAAAAAAGTTGCTCCGATTTCAAAAAATTTTATATATCTTTGCGTTTCAGATGATACTACACAATAGTAGTGTATATGGTGATCCTAATTTTTTCAATAAAAAAAAAGTTGCTCCGATTTCAAAAATTTTTATATATCTTTGCGTTTCAGATGATACTACACAATAGTAGTGTAAGCTATGGTGATCGTAATTTTTTCGATAAAAAAAAAGTTGCTCCGATTTCAAAAAATTCTATATATCTTTGCGTTTCAGATGATACTACACAATAGTAGTGTATATGGTGATCCTAATTTTTTCAATAAAAAAAAAGTTGCTCCGATTTCAAAAATTTTTATATATCTTTGCGTTTCAGATGATACTACACAATAGTAGTGTAAGCTATGGTGATCCTAATTTTTTCGATAAAAAAAGTTGCTCCGATTTCAAAAAATTCTATATATCTTTGCGTTTCAGATGATACTACACAATAGTAGTGTATATGGTGATCCTAATTTTTTCAATAAAAAAAAAGTTGCTCCGATTTCAAAAATTTTTATATATCTTTGCGTTTCAGATGATACTACACAATAGTAGTGTAAGCTATGGTGATCGTAATTTTTTCGATAAAAAAAAAGTTGCTCCGATTTCAAAAAATTTTATATATCTTTGCGTTTCAGATGATACTACACAATAGTAGTGTAAGCTATCTGATCCTAATTTTTTCGATAAAAAAAAAGTTGCTCCGATTTCAAAATTTTTTATATATCTTTGCGTTTCAGATGATACTACACAATAGTAGTGTAAGCCATGGTGATCCTAATTTTTTCGATAAAAAGAAAGTTGCTCCGATTTAAAAAATTTTTATATATCTTTGCGTTTCAGATGCTACTAGCTATGGTGATCCTAATTTTTTCGATAAAAAAAGTTGCTCCGATTTCAAAAAATTTTATATATCTTTGCGTTTCAGATGATACTACACAATAGTAGTGTATATGGTGATGATACTACACAATAGTAGTGTAAGCTATGGTGATCCTAATTTTTTCGATAAAATAAAAGTTGCTCCGATTTCAAAAATTTTGATATATCTTTGCGTTTCAGATGATACTACACTGTTAGCTCCCGCTAAAATTACGCGGTTGTTTGTAAATTTTTAAAACCACACAATTGGATGAAAGGACAGAGTGCATTTGCGCATTTTGGACATGCGCACCAAGAATCAGGGAGATCCTTTCTCAATCGCCTCGAGAAATGACGTGTTAATTTCGTTCTCCAACTATTTCAAATTTCTACACCTGAAAGTGCTCGATTTTGGTGTACTGAAGCATAGAACCAGAAACTTCAGCCCTTCAGCAACGTGGTGACATCATTAGGTCCAGAAAGGGGCCCCTTGGAAGTGGATAAATTGGCTGCAAACGGGTGAGTGCCTTTGTTTCTGATTGCCGTTGTGTGGCACCAACAAATTAACCTATGGACGTATGATTATTTAATTAATTAATTTCATATCATTATATTTATGTTTGTTCGCGCTTTCATTAATTAAATTATTTACAGTCCATTGCAGTTATCGTTTTTCTAACCGCGGGCTAACATAAGTGTTCCTTTCGAGCCGAATTATTTTAAATAAAAACTCCATACGACGGTATTAATAATCGGCCATTATTTTCACGCCGAAAACAAGGCGGCCTTGAATTTTTCCCATCGTATTGAAACGAGAGAAAGTCGTTCGCACCGAAGGTCGGTGTGGTGTCGGCGCAGTACCTGTTTTTGGTCCGCTGCTATGGTAACGGGTCTACTGCCGCGTGGTATAAACAAAATCGAGAAGGAATCAAAACAAAACAAACAACATTTCTCATTTATGTCTTAGGTGTGTTCCATATCATTTCGATATTTAAAACAATTTTCATCAATTGCGATAAATTAGTGCATATTTTCGACAATTCGTCATTTTTCTATTTCAGAAGCATTGATTTAGCGTTAATTGTATATTTACCGACATTTCTGTGATTAGATGTGTTCCATATCATTTCGATATTTAAAACAATTTTCATCAATTGCGATAAATTAGTGCATATTTTCGACAATTCGTCATTTTTCTATTTCAGAAGCATTAATTTAGCGTTAATTGTATATTTACCGACAATTTCGTCATTTCAAAGGTAAAATCATGTCTGTCAAAAAAGCCGTGCAAAAACGCAAGGGTTTTTATCTGCAATAACCGAGTGTTATGTGTTTTCACAGACCGCGGCATCGGACGAAAGAGCGAGAAACGAGTTTCAAGTGAGGTATTCCGATTTGGATGAAACCTTCGATAAATGCATGCTGGCACATAATGACGTCATTATGTTGATAGACGACGCGGACGACGAGGAGTTTAAAACGCTAGATGCGATCCTTTCAGAAGCTCGTAAATATTTTTATGCGTGTAAGGGGGTTTACTCTAAAATATTTCCGGTTGAGGCCCCATCCTTTTCGGGATCATATGTTCGACAGTACGAAACTCCAAAACTCAAAGAGTTAGGTATTCCCATATACCGAGTTGATAAAAAATTATGGCCAAGCTTTTTCGATCTTTTTAATAACATTATAGATCAAAATCAAAGTCTAAGTAACGTCCAAAAATTTCAATATTTATTTTCATATCTCGAGGATGAGCCTTTAAAATTCATATCAGGGATTAGCTTATCTGATCAAAATTATAATAATTATATGTCTGCGTACGGCAAATTAGTCAATAGATATCAAAACAAGCGAGACCTCGCAAATGATGCTTTAAGCACAATTTTGAACTCCACCTTAAATACTCTGCCAATCTATGGGCACCTAAGCTCACACTAGGTACTATAACTATAGTGTACGTGTGAGTTAATATATAACTAAAAACTGAAATATATTTTATTGAACTCCAGACTCAATTACCTTTCGTTTGATACCACACAAGCCATGTTTTGACTTAAACTTTAATTTTTCAAATCTACCCCCACCTTTTTTTTAAAACTAAAATGTATTTTGTTTAACTCCAGACTCAATTACCTTTCGTTTGATATCACACACGCCATATTTCCACATAAACACTAATTTTTTGAATTTACCCCCACCCTTTTTTTAAAAGTAAAATGTATTTTATTTAACTCCAGACGCAATTACCTTTCGTTTGATATCACACACGCCATATTTTTACAAAAACTCTAATTTTTGATATATACCCCCACCCTTTTATTTGGCTTGTGCTGGGTGGATTTTGTTCATTTTTAAATGGGACCATCTCGACCCAAAACCCAGCGTAGGTACCAAATTTCATTAAAATCGGGCAAGCGGTTTTTGAGTTATGCGCGTTGGTCGTTACAGACAGACAGACAGACAGACGGCGCAACAAAAAAGTTTCAAAATCATCTGAAACGCAAAGATATATAAAAATACTCTGCCAATATATGGGCCCCTAAGATCACACTAGGTACTATAGTTATGTGAGCTAATATAACTAAAAACTGAAATATATTTTATTCAACTCCACACTAAATTACCTTTTGTTTGATACCACACAAGCCATGTTTTGACTTAAACTCAAATTTTTGAAATCCACCCCCACCCTTAAAAAAAACAAAAACTAAAATGTATTTTGTTGAACTCCGGACTTAATTACCTTTCGTTTGATATCACACACGCCATATTTTCACTTAAACTCTAATTTTTGAAATATACCCCCACCCTTTTTTTTTAAATAAATTAAAATATATTTTGTTTAACTCCAGACTCAATTACCTTTCGTTTGATATCACACACGCCATATTTTCACATAAACTCTAATTTTTGAAATCTATCCCCACCCTTTTATTTGGTTTGTGTTCGGTGGATTTTGTTCATTTTTAAATGGGACCATCTCGACCCAAGATCCAGCCCAGGTACCAAATTTCATTAAAATCGGCCAAGCGGTTTTTGAGTTATGCGCGTTGGTCGTTACAGACAGACATACAGACACACAGACAGACAGACAGACAGACAGACAGACAGACAGACAGACAGACAGACAGACAGACAGACAGACAGACATACAGACAGACAGACAGACAGACAGACAGACAGACAGACGGCGCAACAAAAAAGTTTCAAAATCATCTCAAACGCAAAGATATATAAAATTTTTTGAATCACCATAGCTCACACTACTAGTATATGTGTGAGCTAAAATTTGAAATCGGAGCAACTTTTTTTTTCTCGAAAAAATTAGGATCACTATAGCTCACACTACTATAGTGTAGTGTGAGCTAAAAACGAGTCAGCTAAAGAATTGCGTAATTTAATTGACACCTTTTCTGAATCCCTAGAAATTTTAAAATCACTTGACGTTGACAGTTGGGACTTTATTATTTTTAGCTCACACATATACTATACTATAGTAGTGTGAGCTATAGTGATCCTAATTTTTTCGAGAAAAAAAAAGTTGCTCCGATTTCAAATTTTTTTATATATCTTTGCGTTTCAGATGATTTTGAAACTTTTTTGTTGTGTTGTCTGTCTGTCTGTCTGTCTGTCTGTATGTCTGTCTGTAACGACCAACGCGCATAACTCAAAAACCGCTAGCCCGATTTTAATGAAATTTGGTACCTAAGCTGGGTTTTGGCTCGAGATGGTCCCATTTAAAAATGAACAAAATCCACCAAACACAAGCCAAATAAAAGGGTGGGGGTAGATTTCAAAAATTAAGTTTATGTAAAAATATGGCGTGTGTGATATCAAACGAAAGGTAATTGAGTCTGGAGTTAAACAAAATACTTTTTAGTTTATTTAACAAAAAAAGGGTGGGGGTAAATTTCAAAAATTAGAATTTATGTGAAAATATGGCGTGTGTGATATCAAACGGAAGGTAATTGAGTCTGGAGTTAAACAAAATACATTTTAGTTTTTTTTTTTTAAAGTGGGGGCAGATTTCACAAATTTGAGTTTAAGTAATAACATGGCTTGTGTGGTATCAAACGACAGGTAATTGAGTCTAGAGTTGAATAAAATATATTTCAGATTTGGGTATATTAGCTCACACGTACACTATAAATATAGTATCTAGTGTGAGCTTAAGTGCCCATAAATTGGCAGAGTATTTTCATTTTGTTAGAAAAATTGGATATTCCGACGCGTTCAAATTTCGAAATGAGTCACGCCAATACTAATACCGAAATTCCCACTTTTCAGTCACTTTTTCAATTTCTAGAAAAGAGATGTAAAGTTTTGGAATCACTTCCTCAATCAACAGCACCCAAAAAGGTGCCTATCTATCAAAAATCAAATTCTATGCAAAATCAGTCTGGACAAAAGCCTACCTATCAAAATTCAAATTCTATGCGAAATCAGTTTGGGCAAAAGCCTACCTATAAATAATCCAATTCGCCTTTTATAGGACTGGCAGGCACCTCAACTAATTCAAGTACGGTAATAAAATGTTTCCGGTGTAATCAAGGTCACGTGCTTTCGAAATGTCAAACATTTCTTGATCTCTCACCTATCTATCGCCTATCTTTCGTCAAGCATAAAAAATTATGTCTAGCGTGTTTTCATCCCTTGCATGGGGTAGATACGTGCAAATCCAAATATTCATGCAGGACTTGCAATAGTAAAAGGCACCACACTTTAACTCATATCTTAGAAACTAATCAAGAGTCTGGAAGCCAAGATACTAGTCCTGTCATTCACACACCACCTGTCAATAATCCTCATGTGTCATTAAATACTTCAGGACCTTCAGGTACCTTTCTTTTATGCACCGCCATAATAGATGTTATGGACGGTTGCGGAAATTTTCAACTTGTAAGGGCACTGCGTGATTCTGGATCACAGACAGGATTCATCAGTGAAAAGTGTATTCAGCGTCTTAATCTTCCTAGGCGAAGTAACACCACTGAAATATTCGGATTAAATCAGATGTCTTCTTTTACTTCCAAAGGGCTCGTTCAATGTCACATTTAGCCACAAGGACAAGTCACTCCTTTACTTAATTTCGAAGCAATTGTTGTTCCACAACTATGTTCCAATATGCCTACATTCACTTTGAACGATAATCAGTGGAAACACTTGGAAAACCTTAAACTTGCCGACCCATCTTATTTCAAATCTAGACCTGTGGACCTAGTTATTGGTTGCGAGCTATTCGCACAGATATTCAAGGAGGGCAGGGTTCTTGGACAAATAGGGCAACCTTCAGCCCTTGAAACTATCTTTGGCTGGGTCGTCATGGGAAAGGTTGACGAAGTAGGTAGTCTCACGGAACGAACCAGTTGTTTTTTAACGAGTCATTCACCTCCTTTAGAGGTCATTCTCCCTAGGTTTTGGGAAATCGAACATTTGCCTAAAATACAAATCTTATCAAAGGAAGAAAAACAAGCAGAATCAATTTTTACTGCGAGTGTAGTACGGCGACCGAGCGGTAGATTCATGGTAGATCTTCCGTTTAAAGATAAAATAAACCCTGACCTAGGAAATACTTATCCGCAAGCTTATCGTAGATTTTTACTTCTAGAAAATAGATTAATCAAAAATCCTGATCTGTACACTGCCTATTCAACTTTCATGCAAGACTATATCGATTCTAATCATATGAGTCTAGTTTTATCTAGTCAACCAAAAGTCGACGTAACATGTTTTTTAGCACATCATTGCGTATTAAAGCCGGAAAGCTTAAGTACAAAATTAAGGGTAGTCTGGGATTGTTCGGCAGTCACCCCAAAAAATATTAGTCTCAATGAGACGTTGTTATCGGGACCGAAACTTCAAAAAGATGTTGCTTCTTTACTCCTTACGTTTCGTCTTAATCCTATTGCCTACATTGCTGACATCCAACAGATGTTCCGTCAAGTCCTTATCACCGTCCTTATCAAAGGATATTGTGGAGGTTTTCTCCACAGGACCCACTTTCAGTGTGGGAACTTTCTACTGTCACTTTTGGCATGACATGCTCACCTTTTCTAGCCATGCGTACATTAAATGAGCTGGCAGAGAGAGAAAAGGAACGTTTTCCTATGGCTAGTACTGTTCTAAAAACGTCAATCTTAATCCACGATATCTTGGGAACTAGCCCTTCGCTTTCTGAAGCTCTCTCCCTTCAAACAGAACTCAATGATTTGTTGAAGTCAGGAGAATTTGAACTTAAAAAATGGGCAAGCAATTGTCCTGAGTTATTGGCAACATTGACAGCTCTTTTGACAAGGAGGAACCCCACTTTATCAAAGTTTTAGGACTTCAATGACATCCAAAAAACGACACTTTTTCTTATCAATGCCGAATGAAGGACAAACCCCCAACCAAACGTGCTATTTTATCTATCATAGGAACAATCTTCGATCCCTTAGGATTTCTTTGTCCCTTGTTGCTACAAGCAAAATTTATTTTGTCTGTGTGTTTGTCTGTACGGCCACACATTGCGTGCATTTGGAATTAACCACGGAACTGTCCACCGAAGGGTTCGTAGGTGCATTCCATCGATTCATTTCCAGACGTGGAAGCGTGACGCAATGCTGGTCAGATCAAGGCAGTAATTTTATAGGGTTTCGTAACCAATTACTTGATTACGCAAGAAGTGCTGCCACCAGACTTTCTATTCGTTGGCATCTGGGACCTTCTCTCAGTCCACATTTCAATGGCCTGGCAGAAGCTGGCGTCAAAAGTTTTAAAACTCACTTTGTTCGAGTTGTCGGCGACCAGAAGTTGTCTATCATGGAGATGTCCACCCTTACCTGTCGCATAGAAGCCGTACTTAATAGTCGCCCTTTATCTCCTGCCTCTTCAGACCCACACGATCTTCAACCTCTTACCCCTGGGCATTTTTTGACACTTGAACCCCTTAATTTAGAAATTCCGGAGTCAGGTTTGTCCGAGGTTCCCCTAAATCGGCTCTCGAGATGGCAGCTAATCCAAAAACTACATAATGATTTTTGGAAACGGTATTCTGTAGAGTATTTGCATACGCTACAACAGCGACACAAGTGGGCTGATTCGTCCCCAAATATCAGGTTAAATGATTTGGTTATCATAACAAGTGATCACATTCAATCACCTTTGAAATGGCCGGTCGGTCGGGTCATCGAACTGCATCCCAGCGGGGACGGTCAGGTGCGTGTTGCGACGGTACAAACGGTTACCGGTGTTTATAAGCGGCCAGTTGTAAAACTGTGCCTCTTGCCAAATTAAAAGTAATTTTAATTTTTCTACCTTTTACCGGGTATTACAATAGGTTTTCTTTATTTTTATTTTTTTGAATTTTTTGTTTGTTTGTTTTGCCTTTTTCGGGATTTCGTTATCTCTAACTAAACTTACGATACTTATCTGTTTTCATTCATTTATATTTATTGGTAGATCATTTTTCTTATATCTATATCTGTCCGGTTTTAGATTCTAAAATTGTGTGTTTTGGAGGGCAGTTATGTTAGCTCCCGCTAAAATTTCGCGGTTGTTTGTTAAAACCACACCATTGGATGAAAGGACAGAGTGCATTTGCGCATTTTGGAGATGCGCACCAAGAATCAGGGAGATCCTTTGTCAATCGCCTCGAGAAATGGCGTGTTAATTTCGTTCTCCAACTATTTCATATTTCTACACCTGAAAGTGCTCGATTTTGGTGTACTGAAGCATAGAACCAGAAACTTCAGCCCCTCAGCTACGTGGTGACATCATTAGATCCAGAAAGGGACTCCTTGGAAGTGTATAAATTGGCTGCAAACGGGTGAGTGCCTTTGTTTCTGATTGCCGTTGTGTGGCACCAACAAATTAACCTATGGACGTATGATTATTTCGTAATTTCATATCATTATATTTATGTTTGTTCGTGCTTTCATTAATTAAATTATTTACAGTCCATTGCAGTTATCGTTTTTCTAACCGCGGGCTAACACTACACAATAGTAGTGTAAGCTATGATGATCCTAATTTTTTCGATAAAAAAAAAGTTGCTCTGATATCAAAAATTTTTATATATCTTTGCGTTTCAGATGATACTACACAATAGTAGTGTATATGGTGATCCTAATTTTTTCGATAAAAAAAAAGTTGCTCAAATTTCAAAATTTTTTATATAGCTTTGCGTTTCAGATGATACTACACAATAGTAGTGTATATGGTGATCCTAATTTTTTCGATAAAAAAAAAGTTGCTCCGATTTCAAAATTTTTTATATATCTTTGCGTTTCAGATGATACTACACAATAGTAGTGTAACCTATAGTGATCCTAATTTTTTCGATAAAAAAAAGTTTTTCCGATTTCAAAAAATTTTATATATCTTTGCGTTTCAGATGATACTACACAATAGTATATGGTGATCCTAAATTTTTCAATAAAAAAAAAGTTGCTCCGATTTCAAAAATTTTTATATATCTTTGCGTTTCAGATGATACTACACAATAGTAGTGTAAGCTATGGTGATCCTAATTTTTTCGAAAAAAAAAAAAGTTGCTCCGATTTCAAAATTTTTTATATATCTTTGCGTTTCAGATGATACTACACAATAGTAGTGTATATGGTGATCCTAATTTTTTCAATAAAAAAAAAGTTGCTCCGATTTCAAAATTTTTATATATCTTTGCGTTTCAGATGATACTATACAATAGTAGTGTAAGCTATGGTGATCCTAATTTTTTCGATAAAAAAAAAGTTGCTCCGATTTCAAAAAATTTTATATATCTTTGCGTTTCAGATGATACTACACAATAGTAGTGTAAGCTATGGTGATCCTAATTTTTTCGATAAAAAAAAGTTGCTCCGATTTCAAAAATTTTTATATATCTTTGCGCTTCAGATGATACTATACAATAGTAGTGTAAGCTATGGTGATCCTAATTTTTTCGATAAAAAAAAGTTGCTCCGATTTCAAAATTTTTTATATATCTTTGTGTTTCAGATGATACTACACAATAGTAGTGTAAACCATGGTGATCCTAATTTTTTCGATAAAAAAAAAGTTGCTCCTCCGATTTCAAATTTTTTTATATATCTTTGCGTTTCAGATGATACTACACAATAGTAGTGTAAGCTATGGTGATCCTAATTTTTTCGATAAAAAAAAAGTTGCTCCGATTTCAAAATTTTTTATATATCTTTGCGTTTCAGATGATACTACACAATAGTAGTGTAAGCTATGGTGATCCTAATTTTTTCGATAAAAAAAAGTTGCTCCGATTTCAATTTTTTTTATATATCTTTGCGTTTCAGATGATACTACACAATAGTAGTATAAGCTATGGTGATCCTAATTTTTTCGATAAAAAAAAAGTTGCTCCGATTTCAAAATTTTTTATATATATCTTTGCTTTTCAGATGATACTACACAATAGTAGTGTAAGCTATGGTGATCCTAATTTTTTCGATAAAAAAAAAGTTGCTCCAATTTCAAAATTTTTTATATATCTTTGCGTTTCAGATGATACTACACAATAGTAGTGTAAGCTATGATGATCCTAATTTTTTCGATGAAAAAAAAGTTGCTCCGATTACAAAATTTTTTATATATCTTTGCGTTTCAGATGATACTACACAATAGTAGTGTATATGGTGATCCTAATTTTTTCAATAAAAAAAAAGTTGCTCCGATTTAAAAAAAATTTATATATCTTTGCGTTTCAGATGATACTACACAATAGTAGTGTAAGCTATGGTGATCCTAATTTTTTCGATAAAAAAAAGTTGCTCCGATTTCAAAATTTTTTATATATCTTTGCGTTTCAGATGATACTACACAATAGTAGTGTAAGCTATGGTGATCCTAATTTTTTTGATAAAAAAGAAGTTGCTCCGATTTCAAAATTTTTTATATATCTTTGCGTTTCAGATGATACTACACAATAGTAGTGTAAGCTATGATGATCCTAATTTTTTCGATAAAAAAAAAGTTGCTCCGATTTCAAAAATTTTTATATATCTTTGCGTTTCAGATGATACTACACAATAGTAATGTAAGCCATGGTGATCCTAATTTTTTCGAAAAAAAGAAAGTTGCTCCGATTTCAAAAATTTTTATATATCTTTGCGTTTCAGATGATACTACACAATAGTAGTGTAAGCTATGGTGAACCTAATTTTTTCGATAAAAAAAAAGTTGCTCCGATTTCAAAAAATTTTATATATCTTTGCGTTTCAGATGATACTATACAATAGTAGTGTATATGGTGATCCTAATTTTTTCGATAAAAAAAAAGTTGCTCCGATTTAAAAAATTTTTATATATCTTTGCGTTTCAGATGATACTACACAATAGTAGTGTAAGCTATGGTGATCCTAATTTTTTCAATAAAAAAAAGTTGCTCCGATTTCAAAAATTTTTATATATCTTTGCGTTTCAGATGATACTACACAATAGTAGTGTAAGCTATGGTGATACTAATTTTTTCGATAAAAAAAAGTTGCTCCGATTTCAAAAAATTTTATATATCTTTACGTTTCAGATGATACTACACAATAGTAGTGTAAGCTATGGTGATCCTAATTTTTTCGATAAAAAAAAAGTTGCTCCGATTTCAAAATTTTTTATATATCTTTGCGTTTCAGATGATACTACACAATAGTAGTGTATATGGTGATCCTAATTTTTTCGATAAAAAAAAAGTTGCTCAAATTTCAAAATTTTTTATATATCTTTGCGTTTCAGATGATACTACACAATAGTAGTGTATATGGTGATCCTAATTTTTTCGATAAAAAAAAAGTTGCTCCGATTTCAAATTTTTTTATATATCTTTGCGTTTCAGATGATACTACACAATAGTAGTGTAAGCTATGGTGATCCTAATTTTTTCGATAAAAAAAAGTTGCTCCGATTTCAAAAAATTTTATATATCTTTGCGTTTCAGATGATACTACACAATAGTAGTGTATATATGGTGATCCTAATTTTTTCAATAAAAAAAAAGTTGCTCCGATTTCAAAATTTTTTATATATCTTTGCGTTTCAGATGATACTACACAATAGTAGTGTAAGCTATGGTGATCCTAATTTTTTCGATAAAAAAAAGTTGCTCCGATTTCAAAAATATTTATATATCTTGGCGTTTCAGATGATACAACACAATAGTAGTGTAAGCTATGATGATCCTAATTTTTTCGATAGAAAAAAAGTTGCTCCGATTTCAAAAATTTTTATATATCTTTGCGTTTAGTAGTGTAAGCTATGGTGATCCTAATTTTTTCGATAAAAAAAAAGTTCGTCCGATTTCAAAATTTTTTATATATCTTTGCGTTTTAAATCTACACAATAGTAGTGTAAGCTATGGTGATCCTAATTTTTTCGATAAAAAAAATGTTGCTCCGATTTCAAAATTTTTTATATATCTTTGCGTTTCAGATGATACTATACAATAGTAGTGTATATGGTGATCCTAATTTTTTCGATAAAAAAAAAGTTGCTCCGATTTAAATTTTTTTTATATATCTGCGTTTCAGATGATACTACACAATAGTAGTGTAAGCTATGGTGATCCTAATTTTTTCGATAAAAAAAAAGTTGCTCCGATTTCAAAAATTTTTATATATCTTTGCGTTTCAGATGATGCTACACAATAGTAGTGTAAGCTATGGTGATCCTAATTTTTTCGAAAAAAAAAAAAGTTGCTCCGATTTCAAAAATTTTTATATATCTTTGCGTTTCAGATGATACTACACAATAGTAGTGTATATGGTGATCCTAATTTTTTCGATAAAAAAAAAAGTTGCTCCGATTTCAAAATTTTTTATATATCTTTGCGTTTCAGATGATACTACACAATAGTAGTGTAAGCTATGGTGATCCTAATTTTTTCGATAAAAAAAAAGTTGCTCCGATTTCAAAAAATTTTAAATATCTTTGCGTTTCAGATGATACTACACAATAGTAATGTAAGCCATGGTGATCCTAATTTTTTCGATAAAAATAAAGTTGCTCCGATTTCAAAAATTTTTATATATCTTTGCGTTTCAGATGATACTACACAATAGTAGTGTAAGCTATGGTGATCCTAATTTTTTCGATAAAAAAAGTTGCTCCGATTTCAAAAATTTTTATATATCTTTGCGTTTCAGATGATACTACACAATAGTAGTGTATATGGTGATCCTAATTTTTTCGATAAAAAAAAAAGTTGCTCCGATTTCAAAATTTTTTATATATCTTTGCGTTTCAGATGAAACTACACAATAGTAGTGTAAGCTATGGTGATCCTAATTTTTTCAATAAAAAAAAAGTTGCTCCGATTTCAAAAATTTTTATATATTTTTGCGTTTCAGATGATACTACACAATAGTAGTGTAAGCTATGGTGATCCTAATTTTTTCGATAAAAAAAAATTGCTTCGATTTCAAAAAATTTTATATATCTTTGCGTTTCAGATGATACTACACAATAGTAGTGTAAGCTATGGTGATCCTAATTTTTTCGATAAAAAAAAAGTTGCTCCGATTTCAAAAATTTTTATATATCTTTGCGTTTCAGATGATACTACACAATAGTAGTGTAAGCTATGGTGACCCTAATTTTTTCGATAAAAAAAAGTTGCTCCGATTTCAAAATTTTTTATATATCTTTGCGTTTCAGATGATACTACACAATAGTAGTGTAAGCTATGGTGATCCTAATTTTTTCGATAAAAAAAAGTTGCTCCGATTTCTAAAATTTTTATATATCTTTGCGTTTCAGATGATACTACACAATAGTAGTGTAAGCTATGGTGATCCTAATTTTTTCGATAAAAAAAAAGTTGCTCCGATTTCAAATTTTTTTATATATCTTTGCGTTTCAGATGATACTACACAATAGTAGTGTATATGGTGATCCTAATTTTTTCGATAAAAAAAACTTGCTCAAATTTCAAAATTTTTTATATATCTTTGCGTTTCAGATGATACTACACAATAGTAGTGTATATGGTGATCCTAATTTTTTCGATAAAAAAAAAGTTGCTCCGATTTCAAAAATTTTTATATATCTTTGCGTTTCAGATGATACTACAGAATAGTAGTGTAAGCTATGGTGATCCTAATTTTTTCGATAAAATTTTTTTTTATATATCTTTGCGTTTCAGATGATACTACACAATAGTAGTGTATATGGTGATCCTAATTTTTTCAATAAAAAAAAAGTTGCTCCGATTTCAAAAATGTTTATATATCTTTGCGTTTCAGATGATACTACACAATAGTAGTATAAGCTATGGTGATCCTAATTTTTTCGATAAAAAAAAAGTTGCTCCGATTTCAAAAATTTTTATATATCTTTGCGTTTCAGATGATACTACACAATAGTAGTGTAAGCTATGGTGATCCTAATTTTTTCGATAAAAAAAAGTTGCTCCGATTTCAAAAAATTTTATATATCTTTGCGTTTCAGATGATACTACACAATAGTAGTGTAAGCTATGGTGATCCTAATTTTTTCGATAAAAAAAAGTTGCTCCGATTTCAAAAATTTTTATATATCTTTGCGTTTCAGATGATACTACACAATAGTAGTGTAAGCTATGGTGATCCTAATTTTTTCGAAAAAAAAAAGTTGCTCCGATTTCAAAAATTTTTATATATCTTTGCGTTTCAGATGATACTACACAATAGTAGTGTATATGGTGATCCTAATTTTTTCGATAAAAAAAAAGTTGCTCCGATTTCAAAAAATTTTATATATCTTTGCGTTTCAGATGATACTACACAATAGTAGTGTATATGGTGATCCTAATTTTTTCAATAAAAAAAAAGTTGCTCCGATTTCAAAATTTTTATATATCTTTGCGTTTCAGATGATACTATACAATAGTAGTGTAAGCTATGGTGATCCCAAATTTTCGATAAAAAAAAAGTTGCTCCGATTTCAAAAATTTTTATATATCTTTGCGTTTCAGATGATACTACACAATAGTAGTGTATATGGTGATCCTAATTTTTTCAATAAAAAAAAAGTTGCTCCGATTTCAAAATTTTATATATCTTTGCGTTTCAGATGATACTACACAATAGTAGTGTAAGCTATGGTGATCCTAATTTTTTCGATAAAAAAAAGTTGCTCCGATTTCAAAAATTTTTATATATCTTTGCGTTTCATATGATACTACACAATAGTAATGTAAGCCATGGTGATCCTAATTTTTTCGAAAAAAAGAAAGTTGCTCCGATTTCAAAATTTTTTATATATCTTTGCGTTTCAGATGATACTACACAATAGTAGTGTAAGCTATGGTGAACCTAATTTTTTCGATAAAAAAAAGTTGCTCCGATTTCAAAAAATTTTATATATCTTTGCGTTTCAGATGATACTATACAATAGTAGTGTATATGGTGATCCTAATTTTTTCGATAAAAAAAAAGTTGCTCCGATTTAAAAATTTTTTATATATCTTTGCGTTTCAGATGATACTACACAATAGTAGTGTAAGCTATGGTGATCCTAATTTTTTCAATAAAAAAAAAGTTGCTCCGATTTCAAAATTTTTTATATATCTTTGCGTTTCAGATGATACTACACAATAGTAGTGTAAGCTATGGTGATCCTAAATTTTTCGATAAAAAAAAAGTTGCTCCGATTTCAAAAAATTTTATATATCTTTGCGTTTCAGATGATACTACACAATAGTAGTGTAAGCTATGGTGATCCTAATTTTTTCGATAAAAAAAAAGTTGCTCCGATTTCAAAAAATTTTATATATCTTTGCGTTTCAGATGATATCTCACAATAGTAGTGTAAGCTATGGTGATCCTAATTTTTTCGATAAAAAAAAGTTGCTCCGATTTCAAAAATTTTTATATATCTTTGCGTTTCAGATGATACTACACAATAGTAGTGTAAGCTATGGTGATCCTAATTTTTTCGATAAAAAAAAAGTTGCTCCGATTTCAAAATTTTTTATATATCTTTGCGTTTCAGATGATACTACACAATAGTAGTGTAAGCTATGGTGATCCTAATTTTTTCGATAAAAAAAAATTGGCTCCGATTTCGAAATTTTTTATATATCTTTGCGTTTCAGATGATACTACACAATAGTAGTGTAAGCTATGGTGATCCTAATTTTTTCGGTAAAAAAAAAGTTGCTCCGATTTCAAAAATTTTTATATATCTTTCCGTTTCAGATGATTTTGAAACTTTTTTGTTGCGCCGTCTGTCTGTATGTCTGTCTGTAACGACCAACGCGCATAACTCAAAAACTGCTTGCCCGATTTTAATGAAATTTGGTACCTAGGCTGGTTCTTGGGTCGTGATAGTCCCATTTAAAAATAAACAAAATACACCGAACACAAACCAAATAAAAGTAGATTTTAAAAATTTGAGTTTATGTGAAAATATGGAAATCAAATGGAAGGTAATTGAGTCTGGAGTTAAACAAAATACATTTTAGGTGATTTTAAAAAAAGCGTGGGGGTAGATTTCAAAAATTAGAGTTTAGGTAAAAATATGGTGTGTGTGATAACGACAAACGATAGGTAATTGAGTCTGGAGTTAAACAAAATATATTTTAGTTTTTTTTTATGGGTGGGTGAGTGGGGGTAGATTTCGAAAATTAGAGTTTAAGTCAAAACATGTGTGGTATCAAACGAAAGGTAATTGAGTCTGGAATTGAATAAAACATATTTCACATTTTAGTTATATTAGCTTACACGTACACTATAAATATAGTACCTAGTGTGAGCTTAGGTGCTCGTGATCTTTATCTGTGTTTGTTATGATTTTAGTTTTAGTGTAGTTCAAACTCAAGCCTTCATTTTTAGCTGATACATCCAGTTCTTCCAGCATTTTTATCAGTTCTTCTTTCTTATCTGTTATTAAGGCAATATTATCAGCATATCTTAGGTGGTTCAAGTCTTGTCCGTTAACTCTTACACTTTTAGGACCTGGTTAAATAGTTTAGGGGATATTGTGTCACCCTGTCTCACACCTCATCTTATGTGGATTGGCTTGGTTTCTTCGTGGATTTTGATTGATGCTGTTGATATGCTATATATTTGCTATTAAATCTGTGTATCTGTGATCTATTCGGCATTCGAAACTTAGTAAATTGATTAAAATATAACATAAAAATAAAGAAACACAACAAATATGAAGTAATAACAGTCATTTCAAAAAGAAATAATGATTTTATGTAATATCACAAAAACTATAAGTAAAATATATCTTGACAGTTGAATTATTTATAAAAAAAACTATATTATATATTATAAATAAAATAGGCTCCATAAATGCAGAGTTTTCAAAATCCCCTCGTATCGTATCAAGAGCGATTTTAATATTTGAAGACGTCTCAAAAATCGAGACCTGGACTTGTCTGCTTGTTTATATCTATATTAGCCTAAAGGAGAGTTTACACATGCATGGATTTGCTGGCGCCAATAAAAACTGGCGTGCCAGTAAATTAAATTTGCAAGTGTAAACACCGACTTGCACACAAGTTATTTTTTTGCATGCATGTATCAAAAAAGTCTGTAAGACCAACAAAAAAGGTCAAATTTGGCTCATTCTGTTCCTACGTAAAAAATTAATAAATTTAAACTTACAGCCAAAAGTTTAAAATAAAAAGGAAACTTTTTGCTTTCTAAAACTTATGCTGCGGTCGTGCTTCAAGATTCTTTTAGTCTCTTCTTCGGTCCGGGATGGTCCATGAAAGCTAAAAATAAATTTGCCCATAAATTTTAATGTTTTTAGTGTAAAAATTTTAGAGCCCGCGAGTACAATGTGCCTTTATATTGCAATTTCAAGTAGACTTTAAAATATATGGCTTTTCCTGACTCCGCGAAAAAGGTAAAAAGTTTTAAGGGCCATGCAATGTTAACGCTGAGGGTTTTGTAGGTTAAGGTTTTAAAAACTTGACCCGTTTCAATTTTAAAGTCAAACGTTGCCAATCTAAGCAGGATTTTTTACAGTAGAAATTAAAACAAACATATTAAAAAATTGGCGAATTAAAAAAAAATCAAATAAGAAAAAAACGCAATTGCTAAACCTACTTATTGATTGATAGGTAGGTATACCTATTATAATGTAGGACATGCTTCAATTTCCAACTTTTAGGTTTAATTCTTATTCAGCCTTATAAAAAACACTATGCATTTATCACCCTTTTTTTTACGGTTAAGCGCACTCGCAAGGAGATTCCTATCACGGTCGAGAAGCGGCCAGTGCGCGGAAATGTTGGTGTGTGTTGGTTTTGAAACGGTTCAGGTTGTAACCTGCAGGAAAAACTGTCGCAGGGAGTTTATTCCACAGCGATGCTGTTCTCCAAAGATATGAATTCTGATATAATGAGGTTCTTGGTGCCTCTATTTTGACAGTAAATTGATGGTTACCGTCTGTTTGACGTGTTCGCCTAGTAGGTGCTACTTCCGTGGGGGATCATACGTGCCAACTCTTCAGAGCATTTTCCGTGATAATGCCTGTAGAAGAGAGATAGATCGCCCACAGTTCTTCGATGTTCGAGACTATCCAAGCTACGGGTAAGTGCGGGGTCATTGATCAGCTTGATAGCTCGTTTTTGCACGGTGTTCAAAAGCATTAAGGTATGTTTGGGTGCCGCACTCCATATATGTGAGCACTACTCCATAGTTGGTCGAATCTGGGCTTTGTAGAGTGTCAGCAGTTGGCTTGGTGTATACAGATGTCTTGTACGAAATAGCACCCCAAGCTTTTGGGACGCCCTTTTAGCTATATCTGCCACGTGACTGTGCCAAGACATGTTGGTCTCTGCAGTGACTCCTAAGATGTTCAACTGGCTTTGCAATGTGACAGCACTTCCAGATAGCATGATGTTTGGCTCACCGGTGCTGGTCTTTTTTGAAAACAGGGCTGCTTGGGTTTATGTCACATTTACTACATTTATCGTTACCCAAAAAGTACGTGTAGATTTTCTACGAACGCAAACAGTGTTACTTTCCATTGAGTGATGGTGAAGGAGGAGAGAGAAAGGAGGGAACTAGTAAAATGGTGTTGAAATAAATCTTAAAGCGTGTGCAGAAAGAGTTTTTGAAATCGCTCTATATTTGTGAAAGTTATAGCAACAACTATTACTAATAACGAGGGAGAGGCGAAGAGAGGAAGAGGGAGGGGGAAACTGGTAAAAGGGTGTTGGAAAAAAAGTCTTAAGGAGTGTACCGAATTTTTTTTTGAAATCGCCCTATATTTATTTTATATTTTAACCATGGTGGGGGCAATGACAGGATGGGAGATGGGTGGATGCAGGGAGGACTACAAAGTAATTACAGTAAATTAGAGGCCATTTGCGATAGATTTTCAAAAGCACTTCATTAAAATCTCCTGAGATTTAGGTAATATGTATGCCTTAAAGCCTATAGCACCTTCGGGATCAGTAGCAATTCAACCACACCTTTTTTGTCAAAATCGATTCAGCAGTTTAGTCTCTAGCGCGACACAAACATACATACATACTTACATTCATATCACAAACGAAAAACATTAACCTTCCTTTCGCCGTGCTGCAGTTGGGTAAAAAGAACACCGCACCCGTTTACACAGGCCTTATGGGAAATTTTTGTCTCGGTGGAATTGACTATAATTTTAGTATGTTATAGCACGCTATATAGCTACAAAAATATGTAATTTAAGTTAAGTTTTTCTATGTTAAGTCCGTTGAATGGTCGTTTTTGTGTATGTTCTAATAATAGTAACTCTTACATCTTGACCGAAGAAAACTAGTTGATCATAAAAATGACTTAGTGAAGGTCTAAATACAAAGACACTTATAATTTCATTATTTTCAATTAATTGGGTAATATGCCAAAAAATCAACTTTTTTATATCGGCACTACTAACGAATTTCAAAACTAGCACATTATATTTTGGCACGAATTAATAGTTTTATTCAATATTGGAAGAAAAAGTTATTTTTGTTTTTAGCTCACACATATACTATACTATAGTAGTGTGAGCTATGGTGATCCTAATTTTTTCGAGAAAAAAAAAGTTGCTCCGATTTCAAAAATTTTTATATATCTTTGCGTTTCAGATGATTTTGAAACTTTTTTGTTGCGCCGTCTGTCTGTCTGTCTGTCTGTCTGTCTGTATGTCTGTCTGTGTGTCTGTATGTCTGTCTGTAACGACCAACGCGCATAACTCAAAAACCGCTTGGCCGATTTTAATGAAATTACGTACGGTACGTAGGCTGGGTCTTGGGTCGAGATGGTCCCATTTAAAAATGAACAAAATCCACCAAACACAAACCAAATAAAAGGGTGGGTGTAGATTTAAAAAATTAGAGTTTATGTGCAAATATGGCGTGTGTGATATCAAACGAAAGGTAATTGAGTCTGGAGTTAAACAAAATACATTTTAATTTATTTTAAAAAAAGGGTGGGGTTATATTTCAAAAATTAGAGTTTAAGTGAAAATATGGCGTGTATGATATCAAACGAAAGGTAATTGAGTCCGTAGTTTAACAAAATACATTATAGATTTTGTTTTTTTTAAGGGTGGGGGTAGATTTCAAAAATTTGAGTTTAAGTCAAAACATGGCTTGTGTGGTATCAAACAAAAGGTAATTTAGTCTGGAGTTGAATAAAATATATTTCAGTTTTTAGTTATATTAGTTCACACGTACACTATAACCCTAGTACCTAGTGTGAGCTTAGGGGCCCATATATTGGCAGAGTATTTGATTAGCTCTACTTTTATAGATATAAATTTTTTATTAAATTGACTTGAGCTGTTTTAAACAATTTTTTGTAGGTCAAAAATGAATTTACTAAATAGGTATTTTTGTATTAAAACACAGCACAATCAATATTTTAAATACACAAAAGAATGGCTATAGATTTTGGTATAGTCAAAGGGTCTATTCAAAAATTATTTTATCTTTCTTTTTGCTTCTAAATTATTTTTTATGGAAAACGGACAATTTTGATCTAACTTTACCTACCTACTTTCGTATCTTAGTGTCACACTAAAAAAAATATATTTTTTTTCTATGTTTGGTTTTAAAGATATTAGTTTATACTTTTTAAACTATTCTTGCATTTACCGAACGGCAACATAAAAAAAAGGTATTTCGCCTCAAATTTTTACTGCTTATACCAAAACTAAAAATTAAAAAAATATATATACAGGGTGTCTCAAGAAGAAACCTTGTTTATCGCATTAGTTTTAACACAGAATTTATTAGTACGCAGAACTTATTAATAAGTTCTGCGTTGGTACTAAAAACTAATGCAATAAACAAGCTTTCTGCTTGAGACATCCTGTATATATTTTTTATTCTATTTTAGCTTATATTTGTTGTAATAATTTTGGTATGTGCAGCAAAAATTGGAGGTAAAATACCTTTTTTTATGTTCGGTAAATCCAAGAATGGTTTAAAATATAAAAATTAATATCTTTAAAACTAAACATAGACAAAAATATACTTTTTTTCCTTGTGTGACACACACTGAGTGGCAAAAGTAAGCAGGTAAAGTTAGATCAAAATTAACGGAGCTGTTTTCCAGAAATAAGGTAAAAATAATTTAGGAGCAAGTAATGACTTCATCATAATAGGCGAACAGTCTGGCTGGTAATTTTAACCGTAGTTGAATTTGCGTTTATAATGCTGCAGAATAAAGATGTTTTCAGTCAACCGAGCAAGTACATACCAAACATATGGAAACCACTCCTTAAGGAAAACAAGCGTCTCAAGATTAAAAAAGGGGGCGGAGTTTCAAACATATACATTAACTGTCGTAAATATATAGTCATTCAGACGTAAAAGAAAACAATTTGTCGGCCACCCGTTTTCCTAGAAAGGAGTGGTGATGCTAAGTTGAGTCTCAAATTAGGAAACCCTTTCTAGGAAAACGGGAGGCGCCATTTTTTTTTCTTTTACAACAAATGTTGGACAATTAATGCATGAGTTGCGGATATCCAATTCTTAAGTAATAATGCTAAGTTTCATAACGTAATTTTTACTTTAAATTGACAAGTGGTTTTATTGCTTACCTTTAAAGTTTTCCGCTGGGTACTTAATGATAGCACTTAATAGAGTACCGACTTCGTTTGGTAACCCTGGAAAATAGTTTTAAAAAAGTGAGTCTTTGTTGTCTCAGCACGCTTATTAAAATGAGTCAGATTAAAAGCATTCCAACGAGAAATGCTTGGCGTTTCTCTTATTCCTAAGGATATGTTTACTGGATATTTTTAGTCTCCACCTTAGCACGAGCCGATCCTAATTTTAACTCTACAAAACAGTTGATCAAAGAAATGCGGTATCCCTACAGTTCCTTGAGGAAATGCTAAAAATAGCCAGAACGTACGTTGATGATTATAGGTCAGAAGGATAGCTGAGGTAACAGTCAAAAAATTTAGTTTAACAAGAAATATAAAAATATTACCTGATAAAATTCACAGTAGAAATGGCAATGTTATGAGGTAAAAATGAACAAAATTAAAATAAAATCAAAAGACACTAAATAGGCATTTTTATAATTTTTGATTATTTGCGTGATTAAATCTAGATTTTTAACTTTAATTTTTTTTGTGATAACGCCGAAAATGTGTTATTTGGGTGAATTTTGACCTATCCTAGCAATATCGTCTTGACGTCTGTCTGTGTGTGTGTGTATTTTTTTTTCTGTCCGTAACACGATAGCTCCTAAACCGCTGAACCGATTTTCATAAAATTTAAGGGAAAAACAGTGTTCGACACTTTAACGAGCTGATTAGATTTTGGTCAAAATCCATTAATGCTAATGACAGATTTTTGACAATTAAAAATTATTAAAAATGATAACTTTATAACGGAGCATCCCATCAATATGTGGTTTTCGGAATATAGTAAACTATATTTGGCTTAATAATTTGTTTTATAACCAAAAACTTTGTAGAATCTTTAATTTCGGAGATATAAAAAAAAACTGTTTTCAAGGCTGATTATCATAGCTTTAATTGAAGTGTGCTAATAGGCTAGCTAGAAAAGCACCATGGACCTGCTATAAACTGGTGCTTAATTCATTTAAATAATTAAAACGGTTTTAAAGAAAATTTGATTATTCAGAGTCAATACAATATCTTCAAGAAAATGCGATTTTGTATTTGTCAGCATAGAAACTTATCGTGTTTCCTCTGTAGCATATTTTTTATAATTTTTTAGTAGCAGAAAGATTCCAAAAACTTTTTATGGTAAACTGTATTGTTTGTTTTTTGTTTTCTGCGTTTAAAAATTAAAAAATCTAAAACATTTTATTTTTAAAATATTTAAAAAAAAAACTAATTACTTGCTCATATTTTTCGTTAATTTCAAAAAAATTTGTAATAGTGTAATACATCGTGTTATTAGAAATCTTGACACCGTTTAATAAATGAAGACCTTGCGGTGAAAAGGATGTATGCCACATGCAATTATTTTAAAGAAATTAATTTTTGAAAATCATTTTAAATCTACAAAATATGTACAAAAGATAAACGTGGTTATTGAGTGTCTTACCAATAAAAAGTTGTATGTGGCTTGTACCTTTATTTTTGAACTATTTGCACTAAAAATATAAATTTGTAAGTTTTTGTGGCTTGAACTTTTTTCACGCCAAAGTGTTCAAATGTAGGCAGTATACACAGGGTGGTCCCGGTTGTCAAGAAATATAATAGATAAGAAACTTATGTGTTTACGAATATCGTATTTCAGTAAATCGCCTCTAAGCCACAAAAAAAAATAACGAAATAGGTTTTTGGACCAGGAAGGGTGCTATATATGTACAATATTTAATAAAGAGAGAGAGAACAATTGTTTGGAAATCTAAAATTTTTGCCTGGTCTAACTGTATAAGAAAAAACTCAGAAAAACGATCCAAAAGTCCAAAAAATAAATACCTATTACTTTACGATTAAAATGCCTTATACCTCTCGACAAATTGTAGCCTTGGGATAAAAAGTGTCACTTTTATCCCTTCGTATTTAATATAATATTGCTTTTTGAGAATGTCACTCAATTTTTTTGTATTTTTTTCTAGACTTGTCTCCCACCCTATTTTTAATGCTACACACTGGAACTTTAACACTGTGACAAATTTAAACTCTCAGTATCGAACGCGATTTTCAACCGCTAAAAGATTTTCCATGTCATCAAATTAACGAATTTAACGATGAAAACATAAACACACAATTAGTTTAAAAAAAAACGATTCTTTAGTAAAAGTTCGCTGTTCATGTATTTATTGTAATAAAATGAAAAAATTAAAATTATTAAAAAAATAAATAGTTAAAATAATGATAAATCCAAAACAAATAAAACAGAAATAAGTTTAATCTATATGTAATCATTATAATATTTTAAACGATTGTATATGTTAGAAACGAGAAGCATTAAACAGAAATCGGTTTTTATGGATTTTTAAGTTACGTGAAAATAACCCAAGTGTTGAACGAAAGCTGCGTTTAAAACAAACAAAACTTCACTAAGGCCATCAATCTTTTATAACTTTTCGAAACAAATTTTAAATTGGCAAGTGTACTTAATACGGTAATTTAGGAGTACCGTAAAGAGAGTATTTATGAAACAGCGGGTGTAAAATTGGATATTAGCACTATTTTCAGGTTTGCCGAACTCGACAACCGATTAAAGTATATCAAACATATTTACTGGTGTATTTGATTCAGACCTGTCAAAACAATAATAAATTGTTTGCAATCGCAAAAACAATAAAAATAAACGTGAAATTTAGTACCCGTGAATTTAAAAATCAAACAAGTTTCGTGGCTAATCGGGTACAGGAGTTTTTGTTTCTCTCAAATTTTTCCGTGGGTAGCTTCAAAGCTTGACCTCACGGGGGTCTAAGGTCTAATGAACACACCCAATAAGTTTTGATAGTTAACTGTTTTGTCCTTATGGGACTCCTCAGAACACTGCTTGGTCACCCTTGCGAAGTTAACTAGACGGTTTTGTCTCTAATTCTATGTAAGTGGTGAGAAAACTCCCGCAAGAAGCGCCATCTACCGAGATACGAGAGAAACTAGAACAAGAGCAGGCGAAAATAAACTGCTATACATATCGATCAATGAAAAGATCGATTGCAAATAAAAAAACAAACCATCCGTGGCCTACTAATTAAACTAAATTAAATTTAGTTACCGTTAGAACAAGTAACAAAACCAAACAAAACTTCATAATTTTTCGCACAAAACATAGCTTATTATGTGTAGAAAATTTTAACAGAAACTCTTTTCTGTACGATAAACGGTTCCGGAGATATTCGCAAAAAACATTTTTTTTTCAATTTCAAAACTCTTGAAAATGGTGCTTCTTGGAGGGTAGGTTTTTGATAACTTTTTATCCACTATTTTAGGCATATTTATGGGTCCCATATAATCCCAAGGTTAAGTATACCTATGGACTGTTCCATAAAAAGACATGACTTAAAAATCATCAAATTAAAAAAGAAACAAAAAACATGTTTTATCATTATTGTATTTTTTGAAGAAAAAAAAATTAATTCTCTCCATAAAAATTTTAAGTTAAAAAAAGTGTCCCATATAACAACAAGCAAAGGTAATATTGACAACTTAAAAAAACCTTTTTGAGGTCCTCAAATTTTTCATAAAATAAACGAACGGCATTTTGAAGAAAACGAAGTTTTTATTTTTACCTTCCTAGCCCGCGTCGCAAAGACTAGAGAAGGTATTAGTTTCGACAAAAAAATTTTTTTTGAGATACCGCCGAAAATGTGTTATTTGGGTGTATTTTGACCTATATTAGCAATATCGTCGTGATGTCTGTCTGTGTGTGTGTGTATATTTTTTCTGTCCGTAACACGATAGACCCTAAACCACTAAAGCGATTGTCATAACTCTCACGAGCTGATTAGATTTTGGTCAAAATCCATTATTGCTAATCACAGTTTTTTGACAATTAAAAAATTTAAAAAATTATAACTTTCAACGAAGTACCGTATCAATATGCGGTTTAAAGAATATGGTAGACTTCATTTTGCTCAATAATTTGTGTTATAATGAAAAACTTCGTAGAAGCTTTGCTTTCTGAGATATTTACAAAAAACTGTTTTTGAGGCTGATATATCATGGCTTTACTTGAAGTGTGTTAATCGGCATCGAAAAAATGTCTTCGATGTAATAGGCTAGCTAGGAAGGTATGAGAGCCGTCATTTCAAATGTCTCATAAATACTCCCTTTATGAAATATCGAAAAAATAATATTTTGGAAATTTATATAATAATCGACGATAATTTTGCTAACATATTAATAGATTGTTTGCATAAAGTTTTGGCATTTCAGAATTTATTACAAACCAAAATAAACCAAACTTTTTTATTTTCTATATAGCTTGAAATGTTTGCCAATATAACGAACAAATTGCGGTTTTAAAAACTAAACAACATTGATAACTTTAATTAAATGTTTATTAACAATTAGCCTAGCCATTAGCTTTTAAGTTAAATTAGAACTCAGAAATTTTTACCCAAAAACATTTCGAGTTGTGTAGTGTGTCAATCAAAGAATTTCAATTAAAGAAAAATGTTCCGAGTTAACAGGCGATGCCAAAAATAGAACGACGGAGATTTAGTGGAAAGTGTATAGATTGCTTTTTTGAAAAAGAACAAAAGACTTTCAAATTTAGAGTAGTTAAAACAAAAGTTTAAATTAAAAAGAATGAAAACAAAATATTAATTATCAATAAAACTAGCAGCTAAATATTATTAAAGCTAATGACAAAATGTGGTTAAAATCGCTTGTCCTAACCTGTTCAATTCTTTGCATAACAAGTCCCTACCGTTCCGACTACATAAACTACAACGTGATTGGTTACACGCGCGAAGTTGTTCTTGGAACAAATTGTTCAATTAAAGGTCGCGTAGTAAAACCTCACAACCCTACATTAGAAAAAGTGGAGGTATATCTTGGTATACCTTATGCGGCGCCTCCCATTGGTGAGTTTCGTTTTATGCCTCCAAAGAGTGACATATCGTGGAGTGGAATTAAGTTTGCAGACACTTTTGGACCTGCGTGTCCCCAAAGTTTTCCGGACGAATCCAGGATGTCTACAGAAAGAAGAAATTATGTAAGGAACTTGAGAAGGTTTTTGGATAATCAGAGCGAGGACTGCTTGTATCTGAATATTTATGCACCGTATCAGGGTAAGTTGAACTATATATACTATTCGTAAATATAGGTTATGATTAATATCGTTTCTATATGAGGTTAAGAATTTTAAAAAAACATATTTTTAAGATCGTGTGACCTTGAAAATGCAGGATTTATTTTCAAAAAATAAAAAACATATTTTTAGGATGTGACCTTGAACATGACTTAAAACAAAAAGTCATGATTTTCGGCCCCCGTCATCTTAAAAAGTAATGGAGAACATTCAATGTCAATTGGGGAAAGGTTAAATGTGGGTTAAATCAATAAAAATGTTGCCTTTATTGAGGTGCCAGGTTATTTGTTTGCACGAAAATGTGGTATTTCTGACGAAAATTTCCTCATTTACATTTAATTTTGACTGGGGTAAAACTTATAAGCTACAGCTGGCAGGCCAAAAAGAATACAGGATGGTCTAGCGTGGAGATTTTCTTTGTAAAAAAGTACAGCCCACGTTGTAGTTGTAGTAGTAGCAGAGTAGTTAACACAAAAGTTCAAATTTAGAAAAATAAATAAACAGACTGTTCATTACCTGTAAAAATAGGAAGTAAATACTGTTAAAGCTAATAATAAAATGTGGTTAAAATCACTAGTTATAACCTGTTCAATTCTTTTATAACAACTCCCTACATTTCCAACTATACAAACTACAACGTGATTGGTTACACGCGCGAAGTTGTTCTTGGAACCAATTGTTCAATTAAAGGTCGCGTAGTAAAACCTCATAACCCTATATTAGAAAAAGTTGAGGTATATCTTGGTATGCCTTATGCGGCGCCTCCCATTGGAGAGTTTCGATTTATGCCTCCAAAGAGTCATATATCGTGGAGTGGAATTAAGTTTACAGACACTTTTGGACCTGCGTGTCCCCAAAGTTTTTCCCACGAATCCAGGATGTCTACAGAAAGACGAAATTATGTTAGGAACTTGAGAAGGTTTTTGAATAATTAGAGCGAAGACTGCTTGTATCTGCTTATTTATGCGCCGTATCAGGGTAAGTTGAAGCTATTCGTAATTATAAGTTATGATTAATATCGTTTCTATATGATTTGAGGTTAAGAATTTAAACATATTTTTAAGATCGTGTGACCTTGAAAATGCAGGATTTATTTTCAAATAATAAAAAACTATTGCATTTTTTACAAAACCCCAGCATTTTCAAGGTTATCTAAGATCAAAATTGAGATCAAATGACTTTCAAAATATAATTTCTATTGGGGAAAGGTTAAATGTGGGTAAAATCAATAAAATTATCTAAAGATCTTAGTCGAAATCAATAAATGTTTTGACCTTTCCAAGGTGCCAGGTTATTTGTTTGCACGAAAATGTAGTATTTCTGACGAACATTTCGTCACTAACATGCCGTTTTTACTGAAGTAAAACTTTTAAACTACGATTCGCAGGCCAAAAAGCCAAAAAAAAAATTGGTCAAAAACAATGCCTTCTCTAGTTATTGCTGCGTGGGCTAGAAACAACTCGCGGCTACAGACTAAAATGTACTCTGGCTCCTTCGATTTCGAGGTTATGTTTTAATTGTTTTGTTTTTGTTTAAATAGCCTGGAGCATGGAATAAATAAATTTCTTCGATGGTGGAAGTGTTTGAAGTCCTTTCGAGTTTTAAAAATTAGTATTAAAAATATTTGTCGTGTCGTTAGTTCGGTCAAATTTAGTTCAAAATAGCGCTAGTAACGAAATAGGGTGCCTTTCTAACATATTTTTTCAAAAAAAAAACTTCCCTGACTTCTTTCGCGGGATCCTAGCGGGTGTGAAACAAAACCGAACCGAACTTAACCGAATCGAATTATCGGTTTAGTTCGGTTTGGTTTCACAACCTCTGGGATGCCGGTTCGGTTCAGTTCCGTTCCGTTCGGTTCGGTTCGGTTTTGTTTCACACCCGCTAGGATCCCGCGAAACAAGCCAGGGAAGTTTTTTTTTTGAAAAAATATGTTAGAAAGACACCCTATTTCGTTACTAGCGCTATTTTGAACTAAATTTGACCGAACTAACGACACGACAAATATTTTTAATACTAATTTTTAAAACTCGAAAGGACTTCAAACACATCCACCATCGAAGAAATTTATTTATTCCATGCTTCCAGGCTATTTAAACAAAAACAAAACAATTAAAACATAACCTCGAAATCGAAGGAGCCAGAGTACATTTTAGTCTGTAGCCGCGAGTCTAGAAACAGGGTTGGATGGGCTCAAACAAACCGGTCCTGGCAATTTTTTTTATTCGGCCCTCGCTTCGGCCCAAAAATTTTACGGCAAAGAAAACGAAGCCAAATTGTCGTATTTTTGTTTTTGATATTATGGAGGTTTTGCTATTAAATAACATGCTAATTTTAAAGAATGTAATTTGCATTTTAAGAAAAAAAAACTTCATATAAACATATGTATGCATGTCCTAAACATCCTAACGTGAGATACAAGGTGTTGAAAGACTTTCAGAAAATCTCCTTTTTTATTAATATCTGTGATGCTGCTCTAGATATTTTTGTAAAGTTTTATATTCGGTGTGCCTATATTAAACACTAAGTACCTATTAACATAATTAATATCTAATTTTTTTCACAAAATAAAAACTCAAAAAAAAATTTCAACATACAACAGCACTGCCCCCGTTAGTTAAAAGGCTGCAAGTAATTTTTTTACGAATTTAGGTTTTTGGTCTCGACGGATTTTCCATCATGTCTTGTAATAAATGTAATAAAAAAAACACTTAAAAACAACAAATAGCAGTAACTGTAGTTGAACAATTAAAACTTTGAAGTCGTTTTTTTCCGAACCACACTTTCGTCACTTGCGCCCTTTTAACTACCGGGGGCAGAGCAGGTATGCTAATTTTTCATATGCTAACGACTTTTTTAATAATGAACTTGATGTTGCAATTTTATCTTTGATGATTAATTTGAATTGGACCCAATATTGATTTTTCAATCGGTTAATCGATTTCTTAGATTTTTTATGTATTTTAGCGCCAAAAATGATCTCTCGCAACTAAGATATTAGATATTGCCAAGGCCGTACCGAAGGGGGAGATCAGGGGGATCAATCCCCACCAAAATAGTCAACAAATAAGAAAAAAAAATTGGTGAATAATTTTATAATATTTTTTTAATCTCCCGATTTTATTCTGGATATTGGTTTTGTAAAAAGACATTAATTAGTGCCATTATCACATTATCTCCTTGATACATTATACTTCTTTTAATATAAAAGTAACTGTAACAATCAAACGAGTAACGCAGGCCTAAAGTAACTACATACAGACTTTTTTAATTTAAATGTTTAATGTTTTAATTAGTTCGTTTGTCAAATATACAAAAATAAATATTATTAATTTGGAATAGGTACATCGGGCCTGCGGCCCAATCGGCCCTAAATTGTACCGGCCCACCGGGCATTTGTCCGGTTGCCCGCCTATCCCATCCAACCCTGGCTAGAAAGGTAAAATAGAAAAAACAAATATGGATAAAGGTTCTTCAACAAAAGAGTAGTTTTTTCAAGTAATTTCTGCTTATTTCAAACGCGTCACCTAAAACTTTCCTTGGAGAAAAATTATTCGCGACCATTACAGCATATTTACCAACATTGTTTTCCCAGATCTCTAGCCCTCTTTTCTCCATTGTTTGCTATGCATTAGAGCTTTGGATAACACGAGAAAGGTCGAAAAGTCAACATTTGCAAGTCAACGACATCCATATACAGCAGCCGCTAAAGTAAAGGCATAAAAAGGTATTTTTAGAAAAACTTTTTCGGCAACTTTTCGTTGCATCTTACAAATTCTATTGACGCCTTCGTCGCGTCGACTTGCATATTTATGAATAACAAATTTTGAGCTCTTTGTTGACTTTATGTTAATTTGACCCAAGTGCACGACATCTAGCAGTGATCTATATATATATTATACTAAACTGGATGGGTAAAGTAAGAGAGGCCGTGGCGTACGTAGCTTGGGGCTGAAGCTCCACAAGACAGAACAAAATCAAATTTTAGTGATGAAACCCAGCAGCCAAACGCAACTATTCAATACAGAACTATACCAAACAAAAAGGGAACCATCGCGAGAAACCATGAAGAAACTCCAAACAAAAATAAATAACGTAAACTCAGAGGTACAACCCGAAATAGGCAAAGCGGAAATAAAGAGGGCACACAGAAAAAAAAATGTCTTCAGTCAATGCAAATTGCCTTGATCCAAGAAAGAATCTGCTTTCCTATGCACGAAGACGATATTTTCTTAACAAAACAAAACTATTCTCTTGGTTTCTGTTGAAAATAAAACTTGCCTTTATCAAAGAAAATTGATTTGTTTTAACTGAAAGCGGCAACCTTCTTGTTTTCTAGTATTATACCAACCGTTTTGAGATGCTGGATATTTTGAGTTAAAAAATTAAAAGTCTTTAGGCAAAGTAAAGCTTTATTTGTGTTAAGAAGATATTAGTAAGACATTTTATATCTTGCTTCAAAACCACTTTTTCTTCGCTAAAGGCAGTTTGTTTTAAAGCAAAACAATTTACCAAGACAATTTTTTTCCCAAACCAAGCGGTTTGCTTAGATGAAAAGAAAACATTTTGTTCGGAGACTTTTGCTTTTGGGTCAAGATACAAATTTTTTCAAGAAAACTAGTTTTCTTAACTGAAGAACTTCTTTTTCTCTGTGCATTAAAGAAAATGAAAAATAACAAATCACCTGGAAAAGACGGAGTAACGGTAAAAATGCTCAAGTACGACTGTAAAACTGTAGCTAATACTCTCAATATTCTCCTAAAAAAAATACTAAAAGAAAAAAATAATTCCAAACAACTGGAAAGAATCGATAACCGTTATTATATACAAGAAAGGCGATAGAGCAGACCTAAAAAACTATCGACCTGTAACACTCCTTAGTATAATTTATAAGCTTTTTACGAAAATATTAACAGATAGGCTAACAACAAAATTTGGCGGAGATCAATCAAAAGAACAAACAGGCTACAGAAAAAGTTTCAGTACAGTTGATTACCTATTAACCATGAAAATCCTAATGGAACGAGCCAACGAATTCAAGATTCCACTATATATTGCGTTTGCGGACTTTAAAAAAGCTTTCGATAGCATTAAGCACTGTGCAGTAAAAGCATCTTTAATTAATAGCCGAATAGACAACAGATACACAGATGTAATAGCCAATATATATATATATATATATATATATATATATATATACATATCCTCCAGATACTTAAATCACAACACCCATTTTTCTCAAAAAAAAAATCTGTTATAATTGGTCTTGCAGACAGAGCAATACAGCTATCCGATCCAGATTTTCGAGAATCGTCTATAAAAATAGCAAAAAAAGCCCTTTTACTTAAAAACTACCCTGAATATTTAATAGGTAAAACTTTTAAAAACTGAATCTATTTATTTTAAAATAAACTTCAACATAAAAATAAATCAACAAATACAAAAAACAATAAATATCTATCAATCACATACATACCAAGGCTATCGGAACAAATAAGCAATATTTTTAAACCCCATAATATAACAACAGATTATAACGGTTTTTCTAAAAAAAAATTCAGCCAACTAAAGTTTTCAATTCCAAAGGAGAAAAAAAGCCACGTTGTATATCAAATATCCTGTAAAGACTGCAACAACATATATATCGGACAAACTTCGCAATATTTGAAAAACCGCCTAAACGGACACAAATATGACAAAAAAAAATAAAACAGCCTTAACCAACCACAGTACGTCTTTAAATCATACATTTGATTTTGAAAATACAAAAATATTAAAAACTGAATGCCACCAAAAAAAACGAGAGTTTTTAGATATGAAATACAAAAATGTAATAATTGTATCAACTCACGGACTGACATAAAACAACTAAATCCAATATATTTTAACTTATTAACAAAAAAAGACTAACACCCTCTCTAACCAACCTCAAACCCACCAAAACATGTAATATTGCAAAAAGGATACATAACAAAATCAGTGTTCGTGCAACTTTAATTTTAAATTCAAATTTTGCGCCAAATTCCCGTATTCGGAAAACCCACACAATTTCAATTTTGATTGGCAAAAGCAAAACGCCAGCGCCATCTACGAAAAATGAATCTGCGCAAAAAGGCGTAACCAAAAAGGATTCGTCTGTCGTATTCTATCGAGACCACCACGCAGCATGGTGATAAATTCTATTAACCAAAAAATCCAATAACATTCTTAGAAAATCAAACTAAACCATTACACAAACAAGTGATTCTAGTGTGGATCGACTGCAACGACTGGGCCAGCGAGAGGAGCTCCTCTGGACGACGGAAACAACTAAAAAGGTGAGTGCCAATCCTCTATATTGTCTTTGTGTGGCTCGGAAAAATTAATATTTTTACATCGTCCTTTTAAGGATTTTTGCACCCAGATTTTATAAAACGACCAGCGCGCTTACAGTCCCGCGGCTCTACCTCAAACCTCAAAACATCAACAATCAGAAAAAAAAAAAAAAAATTATAAGAACAAAAAAAAACTTATCATTATACCTCCCACCGATCCGTACCACACACGCACACACAGATATTTCGCCCTGTTAAACAAAATTTAAATTTGAAGGAAGTTCACGAGGTAAAGAGTTTTTACAAAAAGGTTTCACGGGCAAGACCTCAGAGGTAATGCCCGTGAAACTTTTTTGTAAAAACTTTTTACCTCGTGAACTTCCTTCAAATTTAAAAAATCCAGGGCTCAGGCTGTTTTCTGGGAGCAGATTATATCTGTCTCCGTCGCGACGTCAAAATTAGCCTCAAAACTGAGGCAACCCTGACCGAAGCTGCAAATTGACAGTTGGTCTCTCCTCAGTATACACCATATTTCATATTCCTTTTCAGATATCCACATCATCATTTCATCTCCTTCCATTTTATGGTTATGCTCGGCTGAATGAAGCCTAATGAGGCAGAAACGCGTCCTCGAGCTACCTTTACCTCTGAGGTCTTGCCCGTGAAACTTTTTTGTAAAAATTTAAATTATAATATTTTATTAGTAGAATATGTGTTTGTTTATTGTTGAATTTTTAAGAATGTTTCGTGTAAATTGTGATATGCCTGTTTTAAATTTGTTTGTTTTGACCTATGTAATGTAAGGAGTATTTATAAACGAGTGACTGGTGAGTACTTTTTGTAGTTTAATTATTAATTAATTTTTTTCTCTCTTAAAAATAATGGCATCTAGAACAAATAGCCAAAAACGTTGTTTTCAATTCATTTTTAATTCTGAAGAAGGTCTCTGACCGAAAGGTCAATAAATATTTAAACCAAAAGTTGCTATTTAATTTTTGGACCACATTCCCAAGAAACCAACTAAATTAAAAATATAAAATATATGGTTCAAGAAAAAAGAAAAACCAAAAAAAAAAAAAAAAAAAAAATATATATATATATATATATATATATATATATATATATATATATATTTATATCGAGGCAACAACAACAATCAAAATTCACAAAAAAACGAAGCCAATCTGCATAAGAAGAGGTATCAGCAGGGTGATACAATATCTCCTAAACTGTTTAACCAGGCCCTAGAATATGTTTTCAAAAACCTAGATTGGGAAGAAATAGGCATCAAAATAAAAGGAAAATGCATGAACCACCTAAGATATGCTGATGATATCGCCTTAATAACAGACAAAAAGAAAAACCGATAAAAATGCTGGAAGAACTGGATACAGTAGCTAAAAATATAGGCTTGAGTATGAAGTACACAAAAACTAAAAGCATAATAAACACAGATGAAGTTATCATGATCAGAATAGACCAAGAGAAAATAGAAGAAGTAGAGGAATATATATACCTAGGAAATATTATTAAATTAAAAAAAGAAAACCAAACAGCTGAAACCAAGAAACGAGTAAGATTGGCCTGGGCAGCACTCCGTTAATTAAGCTATATATTAAAAAATAAAAAATATCCTTTGTACCTCAAAACGAAAATATACAGTGAAGTTCGCATATAGGTACCCATTTATAATGAACACTCACTTATAGCAAACCCCATTCAAAATACTCAAAAACATTTTTACTTGGGTATACAATAGCCTATGTCTTCTTATAGTAAACCTCGGATATAGCGAACTAGTTTGCGTGCAATCTTCGAGTTCACTATATCTGAACTTTACTGTAAAACCAATGTATCCTTCCTCTCCTCACCCATGGATTCCAGACCTGGACACTTACAAAATTAAACATGGATAAGGTAACAAAAGCCCAAAGGTCAATGGAAAGACAAATGTTACATGTAAAGCTAACAGATAGAACAAGGAATGGATGGACAAGAAATAAAACAAAAGTAAGAGATGTCAGAAGAAAAGTAGCAAAACTAAAATAAAAATTTGCCGGTGATAATATCAGACAGAAAGATAATCGATGGAACAAATGTTTTTGGAAAATAAAAGAAGTAGGGGAAGACCCCAAATGAGATGTGTGAACGATTTGAAGAAACATGCGGGAAATAGATGGATGAATACGGCGATAGACAGGGAAGAGTGGAATGTCCAAAGATGGATCAAAGAAGGCTAAATAGATAGATAGATAGAGATGAGACGTAACCTTGTTTGAATTTAAAATGACAATTATAATTAACAATTCTATAAAGATCTTTTAATAAGCTTTATTAACCTTATTTGTAATACTAATATTAGGTTTAAATATCGCTCGTTACATTATTATATTATTTAGATAATTGGTAATTACGAACTTTGTTAAATATTAATTATAATTTCAATTATTTTTCGTTGTATAAAATTTGCATTGCTAGTGTAACTTTAAAATTAAAATTAATAATTAAGCGTGATTGTAATTATTTTGTGAAAAAGTAATTGACAGCCATTAACTTTTGTTCGGCAGAATTGATATCACGCGATAATTTATTTTTTGAAACGTGAATTTTAGTATAGTTTTTGCAAAGTCAGTTGAACAAAGATAAAAGCCGACCATCGGCATATACTTTATAGAAAGTGACATGGGCGGCGGTAGATATACTCATGAATATTACTTCATTTAATTATGGCTTAAACTAAAGAAATAAAAATAGATAATAAAACTTTCTATTCCTACACCTAAAGGAACGATTTATTTTCTAGCTCTGCATACAGCCGACTAAAGGGGTCCCGAAAAGCACACCCGAAAGAAAATAAAAGCGCGTCTCAAAAAAATCTGCCAATCAGGTGCCGTCTATCCACCTGTACTCTGTCGGTCGGAAAACAAATACTTTGTGGTCGGACCGCAAAGGGTCGCGCCTCTTCTCTGTCGGTAGGGTTGAAATTATACCTGGAAGATTTTATATGAATTTGGATAACCTTTGAAGGGCAGAAAGAAGCAAAATTTCATGAAATCGATAGAACCCCGTATTAGGAGTTATTCAAGTGACTTTGCAAAAACTATACTCGTGAATTTAAAAATTAAGTTTCAGTGGCTATTCGGGTAAAAGGAAAAATATGAGGGAAACAAAAACTTCCTTTTACCCGATTAGCCACAAAAACATGTTTGATTTTTAAATTCACGGGAGTTTTGTTTCACAAATCTGTAATAGACTTAAATTAGATACTATTATTTTTGCCTTAATAGGCCGCGCAGCAACGGCTAGATAATTTTTTGACCTACCTTAGCAATATCGCCGTGACGTCTGTCCATTTGTTGCAAATTTCTCAGAAACGAAGGCTGTTTGGAATGGTGATAAATTATAGGTTAGAAGAAATGAAGGCACCCTATTATTCGGTTAGTAGGGAAACAAAAACACTAATTAATAAATTAATTAATTATTATAATATTATATTATAGATCGTATGGCGTCAAAATTGACCATGCTTACGTTAAAATTTCCTATTCTCTTCACCTCGTGTGTACATCTCTCTTGTTGGATTCGAACAGAACGGCCATAGTTCCTCAAATCATCGCCTCATGGCGTGGGAGGCGCGCAGGTGTCACCAAAACTTTGACGGCGATTTTACGCGCGTAATTCAAATTTTAAATTGATCAAAACAAAAATGTAGATCTTTTTTTTCCTTAACTTTATCAAAATTGTAAAAAGAAAAATCAAAAAATATTAAAAAATAAAACAAAAAATATTTTTGTGGAAAATATCTATCCCCAAATCCAAACAGAGGCTGCTACCAAGCTTTTCGTTATTACACATATTTTTGAGAAAAATGTGTTCTACTATATTCCGAAAACCGAATTTTAGCTCACACATATACTAGAGTAGTGTGGGCTATGGTGATCCTAATTTTTTCGAGAAAAAAAAGGTTGCTCCAGTATCAAAATTTTTTATATATCTTTGTGTTTTAGATGATTTTGAAAAATTAAAAAACCGCCTCCCCGATTTCAATCAAATTTGGTACCTAGCCTGAGTCTTGGGTCGAGATAGTCCCATTTAAAAATGAACAAAATCCACCGCACACAAGCCAAATAAAAGGGTGAGGGTAGATTTCAAAAATTAGAGTTTATGTGAAAATGTGGCGTGTTTGATATCAAACGAAAGGTAATTGAGTATGGAGTTAAACAAAATAGATTTTAATTTTTGTTGTTTTTTAAAATTTTGAGTTTAAGTCAAAACATAGCTTGTGTGGTAACAAACGAGAGGTAATTTAGTCTGGAGTTGAATAACATATATTACAGTTTTTAGTTATATTAGCCCACACGTACACTATAACTATAGAACCTAGTGTGAGCTTAGGGGCCCATATATTCGCACAGTACTTTTTTTGGAGTACCCAGTGTTACTAAATCAAAATTCAACTCTTCCAAAAGATCATCGCTATTTCATAAAATAGCCAGCGCAGCAAGCTATTTTATGCATTTTAAACAGAAGAAGATTCTCAAAATTTATTATAAGAATAGATATCTCTCTCTCTCTCTTTTGCTCTTAGCCCGCTGCCATTTTAACTTTAACCCCCGGAGCTTGAAGTTCCTTAGCCCCCCTTAGTCCGCTATTGCTGATTAGGACTCCTTGTCTATATATATTAGGGACTTATTGAATTAGTGCCAGGCAGAGATTCGCATTGAAAACTGACAGTTGATCTTTCAAAATTGACATACCAAAGTCGAATTTATAAATCCAGTCATTTATTTTCCATTAATAGTGGCGGTACTATAAATTTTGGCTCTTATAATACACAAAGGCCTAATTTTGAAAGGAGAAATGTCAGAATAGTTCCCGTCACAATTATTGCCTGGCTTTATTGCAAGAGGTCCCTACTGCTTGTTTGTATTTTAGTTATATTAACATTAATAGAATTGTTCAGTAAGCAATTCTAATGGGTTTAGTCGCAAAATGCAAAAAGAGATATAAATTCGATAATTTTTTTTTCTTAATAATGCATATGTTCGGTTTATCATGTTTATTAGTGAAAGCTATACTTAAGCTAAGTATAAAAAATAGTATGACTTATCTCTAAATAAAGGAATTATCTCTGGCAAAATTATCAAAAATTGAACATTTAATTTTTTGACAATTTTGCCAGAGATATTTCCTATACTTAGAGATTAGTAGGGTAAATGCGGGAGAGTTGCCGCGGAGGGAGAGACGCCGCTTTTCACGTATTTCAATGATTACGCTATAACATGGGGAACCAAGTATGCCCACATTCAGAGTTCATCATTTAGTGAACGGTAATAACATCGGACGTGTTTGTTTTCTAAAATATCGCTTGCAATCCTTGAATTTACGACGGTAAGGTAAAATTTTCTTAGCAAAATTTTAAGAACTGTCCTAATTAGTGTGGTTCTTTGCAATGTGGTAGTTTTTTTTACATTCGTGTGTTTTATTCAGTATTTTGGGGTTATGTTTACAGGTGGAATGCCCTATTTTGTTGCGTTTTAAATCTGTGACATTGATAATCAGGTGCTGCATCTTCCCCAACAAAAAGGACAGTTGCCGCATTTTCAAGAAGACCGAGAAAAAATTCAATGGAGTGACAGCGATGATGAACCTCTAGCCAAAAAGAAAAATGAAAACCAGGAACGCTGCGTGGAATGCTTCGAAGTTTACGCAACATCAACTAAAAAAGTGGATTGGTTACAATGTATTAAATGCTTAAAATGGCTACATGTCACTTGCACCATGTATGGTAAAGTTTGTAACATTTGTTCCAGACTCGAATTAAGGAAAAAAAATTAAACTTAGAGGTTTTTTAGAGAAACGATTACAGCGGCGTCTCTTCTATTTTCACGCGGCATCTTCCCTAGCAGTGTGGGAGAGATGCCGACTTTAATTTAAAAAAAAATTTTTTTGCTGTTCATGTTTTCTTACATATATTTTTTATTTTTTTATTTTAATAAAGTTTAACGCAGTACCTGTGCATTGATTCAGTTTGAAGAAAAAAATCTCAAGACTTACAGATGTTACAGCTATTTTTCAAAAAGTGCGGCAACTCTCCCGCGTTTACCCTAATATTATTTTTTATACTAAGTTTGGATATAGCTTTTACACATAAACATATTTGCAATACTGAGAAAAAAAGTTCCGGTACCGGCCGCGGCACCGGACTATGCGCACCGGCCCATTCGGCATCGCCCCAATTTGGCACCGGCCCATATGGCACCGGCCCATACGGCATCGGCACTGGCCCATACGGCATCTGCCCACCGGGAATGTTTAAATTTGCCCATATGACCCACCGACCCCTGCCCACAACTTACGAAATCAGAGTGTATAGTAATATTTTCAATATTTTAGGTTTTTAAAATTCAGTATAATGCTTGAAAATAGCTCCTCTCGACTCTTAAGCATACGCGATCGAAGCAAAATACACATGCATGCTACATTGTTAGACGAGACTGCAGCTGCTTTTGTGCGACAAGCATAACATGACATCAAGTTATACTTAGAAGTAATCTGGGCTGGAATCAAGAGCAAAAACTTTGTTTAGGGGAAAGGGGGGCAACTTAGTAAAACAACAATTTTTCGTGGCTAAGCGGGTATTAAAAGTATTGTGTCTCTTATATTTTTCCATGGGCAGCTCGAAAGCTGTAGGGTGTCCCATTTTCGATGGGATTAAATGGGAAACTCGGTTATTATTAAAGATATTGATTTAAAATGGTCTAATTAGATTTTTGCTATACCCCGTAGTTTTGCCAATACAGGGAGTTTTTGAACAAATTGCATTTTTTAAATTCCCTTATATCTCGCTTATTTTGCTAGATATTTTTATTCTGTAAAAACCTTTTTATGGCAACTTTCTTGAAGGAAAATAACGACGTTTTTAAAAATATTATTTAGTTTTTGAGATATGATATTTATCATAAAAAAATTAAATACGGACCTGAATTTTTAATATTAATATTTAGATTGGTTTCATGCTATTATTATCACAAAATAATAAAAATGTAATATTTTTTTGTTTTAACGTTAAAAAAAATATATTTATTATTTTTGAAAAAAAAATTGTCCGAACCTGGAAATTTCCAACATAAATGTAAATTAAAAATTGCTAGTTGAACGATTTTTAGTTTAACTGTTTTGATACTTAGCAAATTAAAATGGTTTTACGTTCATTTAAAAATTTATTTGAAACAAAGTCTACGACAAATCCAAAAAAAAATAACGAATTAGAAAAATTAATAACTAATGTTTGTTTAATGATATAAATGCCATTATGTGTGAGACATTGTTGGCATTTTTGAGTAATTTTTCTTAACATATTTTGCATAAAAATATTTCCGCCTTTTAAATATTGGGATTTTGTTGCTTGAATAAAGCAGTCAAAGATATATTACATTTTTCAAAATCTGGGTATGGTCGATTTCTACCCATTTTAGAATAATTTTGAGTGATCTATTCACTAAAAATGACAAAATGACGATTCCACGCTTTTGTTTTTCCATGTTGAAGTAAATTTCATGAGTTGCTTTGCTACCATCAAATAATTACTATAATTTTAATTTTGTAACTTTTTAACGTTTTTTACTTTATTTATAATATAACAGATAAACTAAAAATCGTCTAACTAGTGCGTCTTGCAATTTTTGATTTATATTTACGTTGGAAATTTTCAGGTTCGGACTAAAATTTTTTTAAAAATATTAAATATTTTTTTAAATCTTAAATCAAAGAAAAATTAAAGTTTTATCATTTTAAGATAATAATAGCATGAAACCAATTAATTTTTTTATGATAAATACCATATCTCAAAAACTAAACAATATTTTTTATTTATTTATTTTTACTCTAGTAGTTTCTTTTTTATTTGTAGATGTCACCACTTATGTGAAATCATACGGTATCGCAGGCATTATTTCTAATATCGTAAGATAAGGTTTATATACCTTCTATATAAAATATAACAACATTAAATATGTGAGCGAGTGTATATGTAAAACAACCTTTCATATTTTTCCAAAAATGTTGGCGTTTTTCCAGTGAAAAAATGCGCCTTCGTCGTGCATACAACCTAACGAATGTATGGACGAAAATACATTCTTGTTTGTGTGTAGCATGTGCTAAAGACTTGTGGGCTTAAAAAGCTTTATTCATAGTGTAAGGAACATAACAACCAGAACGTTTCACGTTCGACTCTTCGAGGTCTACCATACTGTTACTCTGTAGTACACGGTGGTCCTGAATTCTAGACACCTTCCTGAACATATGTGATAGACATATCAATATAACATCTTTAAAAAAATTGAGCAGCCTCTGTTTAGCAACGATTTGATAAAAATTCTGTTGGATACTCAATTGAATTTAGTTTATTTTTTTTTATTTAGTCGGTTTAGAACGTGTTTCTACGTTGTCCGACGCCTATTCTACACTTCCTTCGATCCTGACAATCATCTGCTGTCAGATTTTTTTGACTCATTGATCTTTGGATTGACTGTTGCCATTCTAGTTTAGGACGCCCTCTTTTTCTGCGCCCTATTGGTTGCCATTCTAGGACCTGCTTTGGTAATCTTTCGTCGTTCATTCGTTGTACATGGCCGTATCATATCAGTTGTCATTTAGTGATGTCACCCGTTATGCTTCCCTCGATTCCCATTCTTTCTTTTATTATCTCATTTCTTATGTGATCTGTTCTAGATATTCTCATTGATCTTCATATTGCATCCATTTCGACACTTTCCATTTTTGTTATGTATTTTTCTGTTACGCGGCAAGTCTATATTCCATACAGCAGCGTGCTTTTCACCATTGTTTCATATATGTTAAATTTTACATTCTTTTTTGTCTGTCTTATCCATAAAATACTGTTAAGACATCCAATAACCTTTATTGCTTTTACTATTCATTTTTCCAGTTCTTCACAGTCTGTTCAAGTCAAGTCAATCCCCACTTTTGGTATTCTTCCATTATTCTTCCATTAACTTTCTCATCATATACTCCATGTCTTCTTTATCATTAGCTACAATTACTTGGTCGTCAGCAAACTGTAGTGTGTATATGGTAAATCGGTCGTTAAGTTGTATTCCCATGCCGTGCACTTTACGTTTCCAGTTTTTAAAGCTACTACGATATATATTTTAAAAAGAGTGGGAGAGATACAACATCCCTGTCTTAAGCCTTTTGTTACCAGGAATTCTTTTGAAAGTCGATTTCCAATTTTAATTTCAGATTTTGACCCTTTGTATAGTTCTTTTATCGCTTTTATGTATGTATGATTGATATTAGTCTGCTACATTGTCCATAGTTTTTCTACTGGAACGGTATCATATGCTTTTTGTAGGTCCACAAAGGTTACATAAGTCTCTATATGTCTGGCGCTCCTTTTCTCAATTACTTGTTTAAGACAAAAAACATTATCACTACAAGATCTGCTTGCACGAAACCCACTTTGCTCTTCTTCTTCTTGTTCATGAAAATCATTCTCTATTAGATTTCTAAGAATCCTACCGTACAATCTACTTAGAGTACTGGTTACTGAAATTCCTCTGTAATTGTTGCAATCCAGCTTGTTTCGTTTTTTATGTATTGAGGATATTAATGCAATTTTTCAATCATCAGGTACTGGATGTCCGTTTATGCATTATCTGATCCATATTTAAGCCTTTCAGCATATATATTCCTTTCAGTTTATACCTATTCCAAATAATCAAAAACTCTCGGTGGACAGATTCCCCTGCATGCTTCGACGAAAGTTCTAGTCTGCATTGCAGAAATGTTTCTTGTAAGTGATTAAGTGTTATGTGGATTTTTAGTGTTTGGGAAATCCCTAATTATATAATAATATTTCTCAAATGTTTATTGTGTGTAAGGAGTTCTACATAAGAAATATTATTAGCAGAAGAAAACTTTTTTCCACAATTTTGTTGAAATCATTAAACGCAGCGACATATTGCAATAAGTAAATATGATTACTTTTTAAATCAAAAAGAATGAAAAAATAGGTGAAACCTATTTTTTATTCTACGAGTGAACGACAGCGAACCAAGGAAACTTAGTCCATGGCGGGACGAAAACGTCCACCGGTCTATAAGGAAGAAAGACTTTTCGTCACAGTTCAACCAGACCATGCTGTCAGCGTCTCCACGGTATCGGTTTGTAACCGAAAACAATGAGTTAATCAACAGCATGGTCTGGTTGAACTGTGACGAAAAGTCTTTCTCCTTTATAGACCGGTGGACGTTTTCGTCCCGCCATGGACTAAGTTTCCTTGGTTCGCTGTCGTTCACTCGTAGAATAAAAAATAGGTTTCACCTATTTTTTCATTCTTTTTGATTTACCTTGTATCTTGTAGTCAGTTTGTTCTACTATGTGTCAGGCAAGCCACGCTGAGGATGGAAATGCCTTTTTCCGAAACACCGGTGTCCGTGGTTGACTATACCCCTATGAAGTTGTCTTTTATACTTGATTAAATGATTACTTTTGTCGATTTGCAGGGACAGAAGATGGTGTCCATGTTTTAATAAAGATCTTGCCCTGGTATTTTTTGGAGTCAACTTTCAATATTTAGGTCATTCTAAGGCTGTGCCTCGCCCAGGAAGAGTTGCTAAACCTTTCCAAAAAATGATTGACAAAGCCTTGGAGCAGTACGTTAACATCATCTGATTCAGTATGGTTCATTATTGTTGTTTATTTACTGCAAATCGACACAAGTAATCATATTTACCTATTCCAATATGTCGCTGCGTTTAATGCATTCAACAAAAATGTCGAAAAAAGTTTTTCTTTTGCTAATAATGTTTGTTATGTGGAACTCGAGACTGACATAAAGCATTTGAGAAATATTATTAAACAATTAGAAATTTCCCAAACATTAAAAAAACCTCATAATACTTAATCACTTTCAAGAAACAGTCATGTTTCTGCAATGCGGACTAGGACTTTGTTCGGAGCAGGCAGGGGAATATGTCCAACGAGAATTTTTAATCATTTGGAATAAGTATAAACTCAGTATGCTAAAAATCTTTTAAAGGCTGTAAGAGAATTTTCGTCAATCACAAATTTTTCTTAAAATGTTATTTTGATATTTCTACAGAAAAGAAAAACATATATTTTTTAAAGAATTATATTTTTGTGTTAAGGTAATTTCAATAAAATAATATTATTTATGAACGTATGTATAATTTGTTTGCATTTGATAATCATGATTTTTATAATGTTTAATAAAATATATTTTTTTTTTATTTATATAGCCCTATTCTAAAAAAAATATATAAAAACACACAAAAAACGCGGAAAGAAGCAGGCTCGAATTCAAAATTAGTAAATATATGTCAGGAAGGTGTCCAGAATTTACATATGTTGGTAGTTTTGTAGAAAGTGAAACCTGCGGACTCTTTAGGACCACCGTGAGTAGTTGTAGTGCGCGGTGACCAATAGGTCCGGCTAGCATGCCAATGTAGGCTCTTTTTACCATGCCCTTAGTCTCTGCACTTCCATTAGATGTCCAGGTAGCTTATTGGGCCTTCTTATTTCCTTTACAAAGTCCAGTATGCTAGCACATTTGAGCAATTGCATCTCTTCCTTGCTCTGCTGGGTTTGAGTTTCTAGTGCCTGTTGTCTCATTTTTATGTAGGCCTTACATTTTGCTATAAGGTGTCTTGCTTGAAGTATCTTCCTTCTGTTCACGGTGTGTAGGGTTGTTTCTCGTCAACTATGTACTCCCGGTTGTCCAGCTAGAATACCTAGCGCAGTCAAACACTTTTTCGTGTCCATCCCAGCCACCATGTAGGTCTAGTTACTTTTGGTCGGTCTAATAATTCTCTGGTCTGCTTACAACCTGCTCGTGCTTCCTAGGAGTTTGTTAGTGCATCCTTGGCCCAGTTATTCGTGTCGCTCTGCACTTCTTTCCTAGTCGATTGCTGGTCCGATAGGCACCAGATTGTCTACCTTCCCGTTATTTGGAACCCTTGTGTACCGCAAAAGCCAAACCAGCATCACCCGTTTGCCATAGCTAGAGTCCTCAGCGCCATTGCGCAGGCCTCCACCAAGGTAACAGCAATTTTAGCTGCACTGAACGGCTTGTTGGTGGCGTGGCTATCAGAGCATGCATTTAATTGCTCCTTTACGTCATTCCTGACCTCTTGTAGGGCTGATATTATTTTTATGACGTACACTTCTGCTTAAAAAACAGTAGCCTCATCTCCAAATTGATAGCTCTTCTGAATTTCTAATTTTTCCACGCCTACTCCCGCTCCTATGGTTTGCCTCGCTGATTGTTAAGATACAGAAGTGTAGCAAACTAAAAGATTCTGTTCTAACATTGCTTCTTCGTTTTGTCAAGCTTCCCTATGTGCAATGCGGATTTTGTAGCTTACAGCTTTCAAAGTGTATGTGCTCTGCTGACCGTCATTGAAGCGAGAAGGATTTCTCTAATTGTCAGCTCTTTCATTGCTAGATGCCCAGTTAATTTTCTTCTTTCTCTCCTGTGTCCCTTAGACTCATTTAGTTCATCTAGTAAAAACTAAAACAGTACGCAGCCCTCACCCACCGATTTATACAAATAGAGTATCTTTGTTTCAGTTTATTAGAGTAATAAGTCATTACAAAGAAAAATTTTACTACTAAAATTGTAACTGGATTCTAGAATTTCCTTAGTGATGCTTCTTGTTCCTTAGTGACAACATAAAGTGATTCAGCTGTGGCTATATTCAGACTAATTGCATTTTAGAACAAAAAAGACACGGGATTATTTTGCCTTGTGCTCTATGTATGCCGTGCCGTGCACCTGGCTTTGATATTATTTTTTCGTTGCTCCTGCAGTTTTCTTCTGTCCGTCGTTTGTGAGGATTTCTTTGAAATTTAAAATTAGCACACTCTTGACTATTTTTGCATTTGCAGAGATTGTAATATAGTAAACAAAATAAAATCTAAATATTTTTACGGGCTGATTAAAAAGCACATTTATATAAATCAAGGCAAATTTTTAATAAAGTAGGTGACATTATTATGAATAAAGACATCAACGTCCTTAAATTACGTAACGCAAAAATTAAGGATTTTTAACCCCCTCTTTCCCCTCGTAACGCATTTTCAAGAAAAAACTCATTTAAAAAGCGTTGAGTGTAACGCAAGGCCAAAACCCTCCCCCCCCCCCCCTAAAGCGTTACGTAATTTAAGGACAGTCCCTTAACGAAAAACAAACCGAAAATATGTGTTATTATTTTCCCCCATTAATGTAACCCTTGATTGGTGTCGTGGGAAATAAATACATTGTCGGTGACGCACTGTGGTCAGCTTGTTTAATCTGAACGATCGAAACTCCAAAATCTAACTATTTTGTATCATAACCACTGAGTGTGAAAGTGTTATGTTACCTTATGATTAAACAACAGTGCATGACTTCGAGCAATTGATCGTTGTGACATGTTTCGAGGACAGGTTTACAGGCTGCTTTACTGTTTGTATAATTATCCGCACTGTTTCTATGCAGATAGTTCTTTTTCCATAGTAATTCACTTTGGTAAAACAGTTTATTTCTTGATTTCTTCACATATGTTCGAAATATGTATTAGTATGTTTAATTTTTACCATGCAGGACATAGAGGTATTCAAGGATCGTCAAGTATATTGGACCAGAGCCATCCCCCATACCAAAAATGGTCCCAGGAAACTCTGGGTAAGGAAAAAACATGAAAGCCGCTGGTTAGAAAGATAGGGATGTGCCTTTGTACCAAAGCCTTAATCAAAGGCTTGGATTCTAAGCTAATTAAAGAGCTGCTTAGTTGCAGTAGCTTACATAGCACAATCACGTTTATTTTAAAAGCTGCTAGAAAAAAAACGTTTATTTCATATATGAAAACAAGCTTAATAAGTCTATCAAATTAAAACAGCAATGTTTTTACGTTAGTTTCAAGTGATTTTTATCAACGTTAAAATCACATTAGATTCACGCCTTTTCTACAACAATTTTAAAACGCGACTTGCATGGCTTTTCTATTGAATATTTTTGAGATTTTCTAGCAGCATCGCCACCTATAGTCTGGATTTTTCACTTTGACGAAATCTATCAGGTAGTGCTTTGGCCTCTAAACTCCAAAAACCTGTTAAGGGACTGATCCCTGATCCACAATCACGACGCATCTGTTATTAACCTGATAAAGACACATTAATATTCTGTGAAAGTGTTTACTGTTCATAAATCTTGTTTAGCTTTAAAAAAAAAAATAATGAATATAGACAGATACATAGATATTTTGTCTTGCCTTGAGCGCCATCTTTAAAATTGTCTTGAAGTGTTGTAGTCTTAAACTAGTAAAGTTTTATGACTTCCTTTCGCGTCTCTTTTAAGTTAAAAAAATGTTATTAAAAAAACGTGACCAAAAAAGTCGCAGAAAGTCAGTAGGTTTAAGAACTATTAATCTAGTGGCGTTTTAGAACACCTAGTGGAGGACTTTTGAAGTGTGTATTTGGTACATGAAAATAACGAGGGTAAAAAACACGTTATATACACAGCACCAGAAACTTCAGCAAAAAGTACATTTTTATAGCTTGATTTCTCCTTGTTTTTAAATTATCTTTAAGCATGTAGATTTAACAAAATAAATATTACATGGTATGAGGTTGTTTTCAAGTAAAAAAAAACTTTGTTATTTTGGTTCACGTGAATTTAACGTTAATGTGATTTTTGTGCTATGTCGGAGGATGCGAGTTAAAATTATAATAGAAATCATCATGATGGTTAAAGTACATCTAAACAGGATGGGCCTGTATCAAGGAGGAACCGGAAACAGCAGAACATTTAACATGTCAATGCAAAGCCCTGTGTCGCAAAAGGCACTCAATATTTGGGGAAGCTGAACTAGACCCAATAGCAACTGGGAACTACCCCATTAAGGACCTGTACAAACTTGTAAAGGGGACGAAATTATTTGAGTGGTTAGCCTAGAAACTAAGAGGGGGCACAATAAGCCAATAATGGTTGCTTTGCAGAGACCGAGAGATTGTGCCAAAAGAACCAATTTATCTAGTCTTAAGTTTTTCAAAATAATTTTTATTTATTTTAATAATTTTTTTTAGAATTTTTATTTAAAAAAACATGTTTCTTACTTCATTTACTCACAAAACACAAAAAGACACCCTCAATTTAATCACAACATTCTGCTCGTTTGTAAGTATTGTCAGTTGCTATGGCTATGCCAGACGGGTATTATTATGTGACCAGCATCTGATCTTTAAGCAGCTCTTAAGGAACACTAAAACACGAAAATAGCTGAACTAGACCCAATAGCAACTGGGAACTACCCCATTAAGGACCTGTATAAACTTGTAAAGGGGACGACATTAATTAAGTGGTTAGGTTGCTTTGCAGAGACTGTTGCTTGCCGCCAATCGAGAGGTTTTAGTCGAGAGGAATCCGACACTACGCGGCCTCTCCTCGTAGAGGAGAATTGCTCCTGGCAGGAAAGTAGGCCGGGTGTCTTATGTAAGATTAAGGGCCCATCGCACCGCCTTTTAAAATTCCTTTCTTAACTTTAAATAGCTTTTAAGCATGCCTTATTTTTAAATTTTTTGCACCGAGCAATAATCTTCTCTCCTTTGTTAAGATGCGACCATCTTGTGACCCAATCAGGCAACGCCGCTGTTTCAACAAACCAAATTTTTAAGCCATGGAAAAAAAACAATTCCCAGTAATTCCCAAAATAATTTTTTCAAAAGCCATCAATTTCTCTGTGTCAAAATTTATTTCAAAAATTAAAATTCATGAATTTTTGGAAGAATATTTGGAAGAAGATAAAATCGAGATGCTGATATTCGGTTTTGTGGAATTTGGGTGTCCTCGTCAGTACAACCAAAAGACTAAAAATTTTAGTAAAATTAGGGTAAAGTGTAAATGCAGAAAGGAAAATCGTCTTGTTACATCATAAAGTGCAGTTTAATTTAAATGCAAGGGTGTTCTACACTGGTCAGTCCCTACCCTTAGCGCTGTACCTACCAGGATGTGAACAACGAAAATACTGTAATATAAATTAGAAGAGAGAACTTTATTTAAATTATTTTTCTTCCTTACAAATATTTTTGTAATCGATACATAAGTATAATTTTTCACAAAAACATTGTGCCAAAAGAAACAAAATCTAGCCTTATCTTTTTCAATAAAGTTTTTCAAAATTATTTTTATTTATTTTAAGAATTTTTTTAGAATTTTGATTTTAAAAAAACATGTTTTTTACTTTATTTACTCACAAAACACAAAAAGACACCTTTAATTTAATCACAACATTCTGCTCATTTGTAGGTAGTATCAGTTGCTATGGCTATGCCAGACGGGTATTAATATGTTACTAGCATCTTATCTTTAAGCAGCTCTTAAGGAACAGTAAAGTCACGAAAAAAGGTGACTTAATTTAAGCCCTAAGGAATGAATAAGTCTACTGTTAATTTCGGTGCAACGAAATTTTACGAAATAAGGTAATTAATTAAATTAAAATGGGCCTTAAATTATCTAACCAGTAAATTCAGCCAAACCTCAAGGTAGAGATGGAATACCAGAACTACATATTCTAAATTAGAAATTCGTAACAAAATACATATTTCTTATATTTGCACCTGTTCCAGTTGTTAGTTCCTGTCAGTGTTCCCAATGATCTTACAGACCGTAGGTCACCACTCGGGGGTTAAGGGGTTAAAAATATATTGATATCATTGGGATCAATAATAGATAACCATGCATGCAGTTAAATCTCCGCCATAAAACTCTGTCTGAAACACTTTTGAAAGTCATGTATAGGAGGGTAAAAGAAAACTTTCACACTCATATATTATTTCTTTGTACACACACATATAGCAGTTTCCAATCTGGTTAAGTGATGGCGTGCTTCAATGCCCAAAGGGCATTTTGTTACGTTGTGTTTCACCCTTGGAGATTTTGGCCTGGAAACGGCAGACTTTACGTAAAGTTTCTTCGGAATATATTGCTTTTCTTGTATAGAGCCAGCCAGTAAGAGACGTGACAGAAAACATATTAAACTATTTTTTATATTGATTAGAGAACAAAAAAACTAATGAATAAATTAAAGATTTCCCAGATTCATAAAATGCTGTAGTGAATAGCAAGTTACGATTTTATGTTTCGATGATTAGACAATTTTGTTTTAATATCAAATCAAAGCAAGTGGGATCGGTTATTAAACAAAAACTACTTTCCTATGAAACAAAGCAATATCTGCTTCAGAGGATACTTTCTCCTTTGATTTTTCATTCAGTGAACGTAAAACATATCTCATTTGTTTCCTTCTAAAAGAAAACAATTGGCTTATTTCTAGAAAAAAACTTTCTTGCATATTAATTCTCCTCCTGAAATTATTTAGATCTGTTGCAGGACCATATCATGCCTGCCATTCGACAGGTGCAACTATTGATTATAACACTTTGCCTGTGAAACGGTTCCAAGGCGGCTTACTACAAGCAGGCAAGGTACTATCAGTGATTTTTGGCTATGCAAAAAGACAAATTTATTTGCATGGCTATTTAAGAGCTACCAATTTTGACGAACTTCGGGCAATAACAATCACCACCCTACTAAGTAATGTCCAAATCGAATTTTATAACAAGCTCGGATACTGTTTAGCACAGAGCGGTGGTATTTTTGAGAATTTAATTTGTTAGGTGGTTCTTAAATCAATATGAAAGAATTTGCTTTTAAAAGAGACCCCTCTCTAATTTGTTTCGCTTTAGTTTCTGATAGACACGGCATAAGCAAAAATTTAGTACTAATATACTGGGTGTTTGGCACATGACCTGTCAAAATTTTTTGGGATATTGTTGGGGTCATTTGCTACCTTTTCAACCCTAGAACTTGGGACCTTAGAGTCACGGCTAAAGAGATATGAATTTTTTATTTTTTTTTCTCAAATTACCCAAAATCCCACTTTTAAACCCTCGTAAGCTTTTTATTAATGTCTGGAAAAAGCACCATTTTTTTTTCAACAATTCTGCTTTAAAATAAGAATATTCTGTGAGACGGGCAATAATTGTTCGGACTTGATAAGAAAAACAATTTGATGTTTATGATCGTTTCGAACAAAATGTATAAATAAAGAACACAATACATTATTGTTAAAAGTTTAACTTTTGTTTAAGTAGGTAAATGATTATAAACATCAAATTGTTTTTCTTACCAATTCCGAGCGAGTCTCGCCCTTCTGACAGAATATCAGTATTTTAAAGCAGAAATGTTTTTTATCAATGTGTAGAAGCAGAAATGTATTTTTTATCAATGCGTAGCTTACCATTAGAAAGGTTATCAACTAAAGAAGTTTTTAAAAGAAAATGAAGTTCTCAATTGTCGATACTTTTTTTGATTTTTAATTTTGAAATTGATTTTTGCAAGCCTAAAATAAAGTTTCTCTTTTCTATGAGCAAGATAATGTTTAATAGAAAAGCACTCCATAAATAACCCAATAATTATCCTACCCGCCAACAGAGCTGTATCTACTGTACCGAGTCACAATATGGATCCTCTGGTGGTCGCATTGAGAGGGCTGCAAGGCCCACTCACATATGAATCATCATCAATATATGTACAAGTTCTATTATAATTCTAATTTATGTATATAGTTTTAAAACTTTTTAAATTTATTTAAAAATGCAAAATAAAAAGTGAATGTATTTCAAACACTGAGTTTTTTAAATTTTTATTTGGCAGCCCCTGACAAATGACTAACAAGTTCTTTTGTTATCCAACAGTATTTTAGGAATCAGATATAAGCAACAATTAACTAATAAAGTAACATTAAAATAAAATACTGAAATCATTCAAACATGCTAGAGCACTTTTATAATTCAAAAAAAATATGCTACAGAATAAATAATATATAAATAAGATGAAGGTTTTGAAAGTTCTGGTCAGCCAGGAAACCTCTTGCTCTGCATAGGGTGTTTGTAAATCAGTCATTCCGGGATAACAGTTTGATGTACCAGAAACTAGTACCATTATTTCTTGTTGATGTACCTTGTTAATATTTCTTCATTAGAATGCCCAAGTTTGTTTGTTTCCTTGCAAAGGCATGATCTGTAACAAAAATAAAATAGGTGTAGTAGTTTAAAAATAAACTTAAGAAATGCAGTATTATGATCCAATATGGACATTAATCCATTTGCTTTTAACTCATTTTATCTATTAAAGTATATAATGTATAAATCTAGCTTTAATAGGTAGATAGGTACCTATAGATATATTTTTATTTTATACTATAAGTAGTGCAAGTACAACAGAAACAATTTTGGAGCTGTTCGTGCAACTTTAATTTTAAATTCAAATTTTGCGCCAAATTCCCGTATTCGGAAAACCCACACAATTTCAATTTGATTGGCACAAGCAAAACGCCAGCGCCATCTACGAAAAATGAATCTGCGCAAAAAGGCGTAACCAAAAAAGATTCGTCTGTCGTATTCTATCGAGATCACCACGCAGCATGGTGATAAATTCTATTAACCAAAAAATCCAATAACATTCTTAGAAAATCAAACTAAACCATTACACAAACAAGTGATTCTAGTGTGGATCGACTGCAACGACTGGGCCAGCGAGAGGAGCTCCTCTGGACGACGGAAACAGCTGAAAAGGTGAGTGCCAATCCTCTATATTGTCTTTGTGTGGCTCGGAAAGATTAATATTTTTACATCGTCCTTTTAAGGATTTTTGCACCCAGATTTTATAAAACGACCAGCGCGCTTACAGTCCCGCCGCTCTACCCCTCAAATCACAACATTTTCTGGTCCCACGACCCAGATAGTTTTTTAAAGTTTGTTTGCTAAAAATATTAGATTTTTCGCCTCGCCATTTTGGTTAGCTTAGTTGCCGTGTCCTGTTTAAATCGGAGGTTCCGTCCCCCCTTGCGTGGCTTAACGGTTGCTCCACCCACATTTCATTGCAGCCGAAATTGGCACTTCGTACGTCGTTTGTTTTGATTCAAAAATCGAAATTTGTTTAAATAATAGTTATTTGTTTAAATAATATGTTATAGTTATTCAAAACAACAAAAGTGCTTGTGAGTTAAATGCTTTATTCTTATTTAACAGGTAAACAAACACATCTAGTAGAATTAGTATTTACCTGTAAATAATAAGAGAAGCGGTAGTAGGTACAAGTTGTTTTGTGTGCATTTATTTTGGGAGAAAAATCGCGACCTAGGATAACAGTTTTTGCGTTTATTCGAGAAATCGATAATAAAATATATGCTGTTGAACTCTTTTGGACTGATTAAAGTCAATAGGGGTCAAGTGTTAGTTTTATTCCTTTTAAATATTTTTTATTTTTTTAATTAACAATATGTCGTTAAAAAAGCTTGAGAATCAACGCAAAGTTTCAATATCTCGTATTACGGAAACGTATAACTTGGGAACAAAAGCTAAATCAGATAGTTCTTCCTTGCCAATTTTTAAGGCGTTTTACGAATCGTTAGATGATCACTATGAACAATTTAAAAACATTCATAATGACATCATAGGTCTCTTGAAAGACGACGACGAAGATGAATTCGAAGTACAGGACAAAATTAGGAAAGATACGGATCTATTCTACCACCAAGCTAAAGTTCTTTTTTCGAGTTTATGTTCCGATTCAGTTCATTCAAATTTCACCCCCGCAACTTCACACTATTCACGTAGCGATGATCTGGGCCCTTTAAAGGTACCTTGCTTTAATGGAAACGTAAAAAAGTGGCCAACCTTTTACGATGTTTATTCTTGTTTGGTTCACGAAAACTCTAATTATTCCGATATAAGGAAATTTCAACATTTGCTAACCTTCCTTGAGGGCGAACCACTTAATATTTTAAGTTCTATAAAATTAACGGCAAGTAATTACGCAATCGCCTGGAAGGTATTAACAGATCGCTATCAAAATAAAAGACTTTTAGCCAGTACCTACTGGAACTCAATCTACTATGCAAATTCTTTAAAGGGAAACCAGTCAGCAAAGGATCTTAGAGTCTTGGTAGATACCTTTTCCGAGAATATTGCGGCGCTCGAAAATCTTGAATTTCCAGTAACGTCGTGGTGTTTTTGTTTATTTTCAATTTTATTATCAAAAATCGATCAAACCACAAGAACCGCTTTCGAATTAAAGTATAGTACTACCGAGATTCCAACATATCAAAATCTAATTCAGTTTCTTATTAACCAATGCCGTGCTCTTGAAACAGTACAGCTATCTCCCCAAAATACGCAAATGCAACATTCGACTTCAAAACAGCAAAAACCAAATTATTCGAATTCTAGTAACCAAAAATATAATTCTTATTCAAATAATCAGTACAAATCAAGCCCTCCATCAAATTTTTTAGCGCATACGCACTCACAAGTATCAAATAAACAATCCAATATTCAATTTCGACAAAACCAACAACCCTATAAGTGCAAATTATGCAATAATTCTTTTCATCCACTCTCGCAGTGTGGTGTTTTTATTTCCAAATCTCCTTCAGATCGTTTTACTTATGTAAAACAACAATCGTTATGTATCAACTGTTTACGTTCAAATCATCAAGTAATCGACTGCAGTAGTACCTACAACTGCAGGGTATGTCGACATAGGCACCATAGTCTTATTCATCTATCGCAAACGACAGATTCAATCCGTCAGAATTCAAGTCAATCCTTTGTTAATTCAAGCCAAAATTCAAATCAAAATTCGAACTTAAATCAAAGTTTTAATTCAAATCAAGTGGCCGTGCCTAGCACAGGCACAAACTTATCGTATCAGAATTCAAATTCAAGTCTTAGCCAACAGAACCCTAGTTTTGTTCAACCCAGTTCAAATTCAATTCAAATCAATTCGAATCCAAATACATCTACAAATCAATACTCTTCGTTATCCACCTTGACGCCCCGGACGACAGTGCTTCTAGCGACTATAAAATTAGAGGTACTGGATAGTCGGGGTAACTACCAACCTGTCCGAGCACTTCTGGACAGCGGTAGCCAAGCTAACCTGATAAGCGAAGCTTGTCTTAACAGGTTAGGCTTGCCAAGAAACAAAATTTCGATCCCTGTTCTGGGACTAAATCAATCTTCGTCGGCCACTAACGGCATTTCTACTTGCACTATTCGAGCCCTAGGTCAACAAGAGCCTACCTTTTCTATTCAAGTCTTCGTTTTACCGAAACTCTGTTCGAATATGCCCTCAGTACAGGTAGATTCATCCAATTGGAGTCATATTTCAAATCTAAAGCTTGCAGATAATCAATTTTACAACCCTGGTCCAATTGACTTACTCTTAGGTGCACAACTTTACACAGAAATCGTCCAATCAGGACGAATTCCAGGACCTCACGGCCTACCCTCCGCTTTTGAGACAGTTTTTGGGTGGGTCTTGATGGGCCAAACTCAAAACATAAATATTTCACCTCAAGTCAATTCTTACTTTACTTCCTGTGAGCAGTCTCTCGACTTTAATATTCGCAGATTTTGGGAACTAGAATCAATTAAGTCAAAAACGTTTCTCTCACCCGAAGAAAAAAGATGTGAAGAGATTTTCCAAAAAACTACCACTAGAGATATTTCGGGCCGATTTACTGTAAATTTGCCTTTTCGTCACATTGACCCTCCTGACCTAGGAGACACATATTCAGTGGCCTATCGTCAATTTTTGTCTCTCGAATCTCGCTTAATAAAAAATTCAAATTTCTATAGTATGTACTCGGATTTTATGAGAGAATATCTCAAAAACGGGCACATGTCTTTAATTCCAAGATCCGAACCTAGACCTCAGTTATGTTCTTATTTACCACATCACGGAGTCCTTCGTCTTGACAAATCAACGACTAAACTCCGGGTGGTTTTTAACCCCTCGATTAAGGGTTCGAAAGGCCTAAGCATGAACGAAACTCTTTTAATAGGACCAAAATTACAAGCCGATATTTCCGAAATTCTATTAAAATTCAGATTTTATTCTATCGTATTTTTGACTGATATAAAACAGCACTTTTTACAAATTCAAATCAATCCAATTCATCGGGACTACCAAAGGCTACTTTGGCGATTTGATCCCAATGAACCCCTGCAGGAATACAGGCTTAATACAGTGACGTTTGGTGTTAGTTCAAGTCCCTATTTAGCTATTAGAACTCTTAGAGAGCTAGCCATCCTGGAGGCTAAGTATTATCCTGAAGCATCCCAGGTCCTTTTGAATAACATTTTCATGGACGATATTTGCTGTGGAGCTAACTCTCTAGAAGGTGCTTTATCACTTCAAAAGGATCTCATAGCGTTGCTTAAATTGGGAAAATTTGAATTAAGAAAATGGGCATCAAATAATCCGAAACTTCTTTCACATTTGTCGCCCACTGATTGTCAGATCCCTGTTACCTTTGAAGACGATTCTTCAACATCGATTAAGGTGTTGGGCCTTCAGTACCCCTTGTGAAAAACCTTGCACCAAAAGGAATATTTTATCGGCTATCGCTAAAATTTGGGATCCTATAGGTTTCTTATCGCCTGTTTCATTTTTAGCCAAAGTGATTATGCAAAAACTTTGGTTATGCAAAACTGATTGGGATGAAATACCCCCCGATCCAATCAAAACTCTTTGGAATCAATTCAATAATCAATTAACCACTCTTTCGAATCTTTGTATACCTAGACATATTTTTTCGAATAATATTCAACGATGTCAATTGCTAGGTTTCTGCGATGCATCCGAGCTAGGATACGCTTCTTGCGTATACGTTCGCGTCGAATTACCAAATAAAATTATCAAAACTGCTCTAGTCATGGGCAAGTCGAGGGTTGCTCCCTTACACACTATTTCAATCCCACGTTTGGAACTACTTGGAGCTACTCTATTAGCTGATTTACTCGAACTAGTTATTCGCACCTATTCATCATTACTCGTAATCGATGAAATTCTTGCGTTCTCGGACTCACAGGTCACGCTTCATTGGGTCACATCTTCACCTCACAAGTGGAAGACCTTTGTGGCAAACCGCGTAAGTCGTATTCAAGAAACAATCCCCGAAGTCCCATGGTATCACATTACTTCACTCGAGAACCCTGCCGACTGCGCTAGCAGAGGGTTGTCGCCCAATAACTTAATAAATCACCCTCTTTGGTTTCACGGCCCTCCATGGATTACCTTGCCCACTACGGAGTGGCAAATTCAAAGGTTTATAAATGAACGTTCTTTGGGAGTTCCAGACGAGGTTCTCAAAGAAGAAAAAGCGGAAAATTCAGTGGTGCTGACGGCAGAAATTCAAAATCAAAACTTTTTTGATAGATTAATCGATAAAATATCCAATTTAAATACCATTCAAAAAATCATTTGTCATTTTCTAAGACTTATTCACAATCGAAAACCCTCAGTTGACCCTTTATCCGGCGTTTTTTCCGCTTTTGAACTACACAAGGCTCTACTTGTTTTAGTTAAAAGGGTCCAAGAAGAGTGTTTTTCGGATATCATTCAAAAAATTCAAAATACTCAGCTATTACCTAAGCCGTTTCGCAAACTCGCGCCCTTTTTGGACGAATTGGGTTTCCTTAGAGTGGGCGGACGCTTACGGCATTCTCAACTCTCCTTTGAGGCAAAACATCCATTATTATTGCCGAAATCTCATAGATTAACCCAATTGATCATTATTCAAACTCATAACGAAAATTTACATCCCGGAATAAACACAGTCCAATACTTAATTCGTCAAAAGTTTTGGATTATGTCATCACGTCGAGCTATTCAGAGGGTTTTATTGCAATGCATTCCCTGCTTTCGCTTAAAACCAAAACCGTATACTCCGTACATGTCGGATTTACCTTCTTTTAGAACGTCACAATTAAAATGTTTTTCACACGTTTGCTTAGACTATGCAGGCCCAATCAAAACCTTTGTAGGTCAGAGACGTCGTGGAGCACAAGTTGGTAAATCATATATCGCAGTCTTTGTCGATACTTCTGTCAAGGCAATCCATATCGAGCTTGTTTCGGATTTAACCACAGAGGCGTGCATCGCTGCTTTACGACGCTTTGTCGCTAGACGTGGCACTTGTGTCCAAATCACAAGTGATAGAGGCTCAAACTTTGTTGGGGCTATTAAGGAGCTCCATAATCTTTCGAAATTAGCTTCTGAGAGCTTAAAAATCAAATGGTGTCTTAATAGTCCGGGAGCCCCCCACCTAAATGGTCTAGCAGAAGCAGGAGTCAAATCTATAAAAACACATTTGTATCGGGTCATCGGTGGCCAGATACTAACCTTCGAAGAGCTCTATACTCTCCTCGCCCAAATAGAGGCATTACTCAATTCTCGACCCCTTTGTGAGCAAAGCCCTGACCCAAACGATCTTACGTCTTTGACTCCGGGTCATTTCCTCACAATGGAACCCCTTAATTCGTGTCCTGATCCTGACCATTCTACCCTTAAAGTTAATACCCTTAAGCGTTGGCAACTTATCCAACGAATTCATGCCGATTTCTGGAAGCGTTGGAAACTCGAGTACTTAAATACTTTACAACAGCGTTCTAAGTGGTCGGACCCTTCGGTTGAAATCAAGCTAGATACGCTTGTATTAATTAAGGATGAAACTAGGCCGCCATTACACTGGTTGCTGGGTAGAATAGTATCTGTACATCCTGGTCGGGATAATCACATTCGAGTTGCTACTGTTAAAACACAACACGGACTTTTCACTCGTCCCGTGGTCAAGTTGTGCCCACTACCTTTAGATGCGCACTAAACTCCCAAGCAACTTCTTTTGTTTCGTGTGTCGTTATCTAGAATATATATATATTTTTTTTTCATTTTTTTCCTTTTGATCTATAAACCTAAAACGGATTTTAATAACCTACCCTTTAAGGTTTTGAAATATAGCCATTTGTTTATTCAATTAATCTCAATGTAAAACTTCGTTTTAAGTGGGCGGAAAATGTTCATGCAACTTTAATTTTATATTCAAATTTTGCACCAAATTCCCGTATTCGGAAAACCCACACAATTTCAATTTGATTGGCACAAGCAAAACGCCAGCGCCATCTACGAAAAATGAATCTGCGCAAAAAGGCGTAACCAAAAAAGATTCGTCTGTCGTATTCTATCGAGATCACCACGCAGCATGGTGATAAATTCTATTAACCAAAAAATCCAATAACATTCTTAGAAAATCAAACTAAACCATTACACAAACAAGTGATTCTAGTGTGGATCGACTGCAACGACTGGGCCAGCGAGAGGAGCTCCTCTGGACGACGGAAACAGCTGAAAAGGTGAGTGCCAATCCTCTATATTGTCTTTGTGTGGCTCGGAAAGATTAATATTTTTACATCGTCCTTTTAAGGATTTTTGCACCCAGATTTTATAAAACGACCAGCGCGCTTACAGTCCCGCCGCTCTACCCCTCAAATCACAACAGGAGCTACATGCTAATTTTTATGTAGCTAAACTATTTTCATCATACTTAGTAAATACTTACTGGCTAGAGTACAGTAACCGAAGCAGGTGAATAAAACACCCAAATCCAAAAATACAAAAACCTATGATTATAACCACAAAATGTCAACAATATCATAGACTATCAAATAAGAAGGGAAAACTTGGATGGTCGATTGTTATCAGCATTGCCAACCTGCGAGCTCTGGGTTAAAATGGTGTGGATAAACTCTTTTTCTCTTTAACTCGAGGGTTACCCCAAGGTTAGAGTTGGCCCTGGGCTAGCTAACACGAAGAGAAACCCCTCTATTGATAAACCGGCCCTAAATTGTACACTAGTATGTCATTGTCTCTGAATATTGCGTACTAGACGAATTTATCTCAGCGCCATCTGCCCCTCAATGTTGAAAGGCTCGCCGGTTGCCTCTCTATACGGGTCATATACTCATTGCTGTAAACAAACTTTTTTATTTTTTGACATCAAATCCTTTTTATATGTGCTAAACTATATTAGTGCGAATATTTGAAATTCACACAAAGGCAAAAATCCCATTTTAAAGCGCGCCTTTTTGCTTTTGCTAAAGTCGCTGAATTCGGGATGATGCACGGTGGCTCCAAAGAAGTTCGGCCTCAACTGAGTGAATTCAAAACGCTTAAAAGGAGCCTATAGCTTCTTCACCGAAAATACGTGATAGAAATGCCAGCCTTATTAATTTTAGGCGTTTTTGAGGGCTCTGATAGAGGTTTGCCTCATAGAACTACGTTTATGAAATAGAAATGTAGCCAAGGTTATGAAAAAATATCGGTCAGCCTCTCCGAGTAGAGACAGAGAAGTGCATGGAGAGAAAAAAATTATCGAAAAAGAAATGATAAAGATTAGTATAAAAAGCTTAAATCCGGAAAAGCTAGCGGACATGGGAGAATATACGCTGAAATACTCAAATGTGGATCAGAGGAACTACTAGAAAATTTCACATGTATTATTATCAATCAATGCATAAATGGACATCCAGTACCTGTTGATTGGAAAATAGTATTCATATCCTCAATACATTAACAAGAAAACAAGCTGGAATGAAACAATTACAGAAGAATTTCAGTACCCGGTACTCTTAGTAGATCGTACGCTAGGTTTCTTAGAGTTCTAAAAGTGAATGATTTTCATTAGTAAGAAGAAGAGGAGCAAATTGGGTTTCAGGTAGGCAAATCTTGTAGTGATTTTGTTTTTTTCCTAAAGTAATTAGGAAAATGCTAGAAATATACAGACTCATGTTACATTCGTGAACTTACAAAAAGCATATGATAAGTGTTAGAACAAACTTATATCAATCATACATAGATAGATAAAAGCGATACAAACACACAGGGTCAAAATCTAAAATTAAAATAGGAACTCAACATACACACAGGGTCAAAATCTAAAATTAAAATAAGAAACCGACTTTCAAAAGAAAAACGTACATGCATAAGTACTGTGTCTTGTCCACGTTCACTGTTAGCCCCACTTTTGGTATTCTTCTATTAACTTTTTCATCATATATTTCATGTCTTCTTTATCATTCAACGTTTTCAGTTTTTTAGAGCTACTGCGTTATATATTTTAAAACGATTTGAGGGAATACAACATCCCTGTCAAGCCTTTCGTTACGAGGAATTCTTTTGAGATTTGATTTCCAATTTTAATTTTATATTCTGACTATCTGTATAGTTATTTTATCGCTTTTATGTATGTATGATTGATATAAGTTTGCTCTCACGGTGTCCATAATTTCTCTGCTAGAACGGTATTATACGCTTTTTGGTTTCGCAAAGTTAACATAGGTCGTTCTCACTACAAGATCTACCTGCACGAAATTCACTTAGCTCTTCATATTCTTGTGCATGAAAACCATTCTCAATTAGATCTTTAAAAATCCTACTGTACAATCTAGTAAGAGTACTGGTTACTGAAATTCCTCTGTAATTGTTGCAATCCAGCTTGTTTCCTTTTTTATGTATTGAGGATATGAATGCAATTTTCCAATCATTAGGTACTAAATGTCCGTTTATGCCCGTTTTAACGGACGTTAACAGACATTCAGCTAAATTAAACCTTTATAAAATATTTTTAGATTCGTGTGTTTAGTCCGTAAAAGGAGTGACTGAATCCTTCTATTTGAAAAGTTAAAGTCTTTGGTCGACACATACCGTTCATCGTATGACTGCGAATTCGAATTGAAATCATTTCTGGCATTCGGCGTTGTCGGCCATAATTGGGAGTTTGTTAGGTCCTTGATTGGGCGTGTAAATAGATTAGATCTATTCTGGAGAAAGGGGGAAGAACGTCGCGTCGACGTAGGTATAATAAATTCCAGCTTGACACGGATATTTCTAGGACTAGAGATTTAGCGAAAATCCTGGGTTACGTTGCGTTATTTCAAAATTTATTCTGGAAATCGCTTTAATTCCAATTAGTGCTTTGTTCAACTAAAAAGCTATTTAGGTTGGACTAAGGTAACTGAGTTTTTAGTTAAATTACCTTAGTCTGGAAAGGTGAATTGACTTTTAGTCAGTACCGTCTATCCGCAGGGATGCGAGGCCAGTGCCTGGGGCCCTCTTAATTGCTAACTGTGGACTTGACACACTACTCTTTAAGAAAATGTCATAACACTTAATAATTTCGGTTTATTTTGCATATACGGGTGTACTGCTAACACTTCAAAACTCATTTTATAAGCTATTAGTTGGTCTAAGGCTACCAAACAAAAAAATTTGTCAAAATCAAAAATGATGGCGAAATGTTTAGCATCATAACTTAAAAACCATTCGCCTGACAAAAAAATATAGTATTTTTGTAGCAAATTTTTTAAACTTTTGTTTAAAACTTTTTTTTCTAAAATGTACAGAAACAAAGTAATTTTAAAAAAAATTGTGCACATCAAATCCATGATGACAGGGGAAGCCGGCCCCCCAAGGTCGAAAAGTCAAAAAAAAAATTAGGACTCCGATGTGAACAACATAATTCGCACGCCCGCTAAAAAATAGTCACAACTTAAAAAACATTGTTTTAAGAAAATCGCTGTTAAGAATTTAGTTCATTAGAGAGATTCATTTTTCACTTACATGACAAATTACGAGTTAACATGTTATTTTATATCAACGGAAACCTATTAACTCAATGTAATTAGTGCAGTAGGTTTCTCAGAAAAAATGATTTTTGTCGTTTTTAGTTAAAAAGAAGACATAAACCCGATATTGTGACACTTTTTTAGAACAATGCATCATGACGTTGTAAATCAGGATGACACGCAGGATGGTAAATAATATAAAAAAAGAAAACAAATAAAGAAAAAACTTTGTATTTATTTTTACAACGAGTTATAAAATGCTGAATAACAACTAGTAATGTGATTATTCTCTAATAAATTCAAAAGATTTTTTCTTATTCTCCTTAATTCTTAGTACACTGAACAATTCGAAAAAACATTCACAACACACAAAAGAACAGTATTTTACTTGTTATATGGGTCAGATTCAACCAATAGTTCACACGAAAACCTTCACAACTCGAAATGTGACTCTATTCAGGATGAAACTCCACGTTCACGCTGTTATAAAGTCAAAAGTTACACTGTAAAGGAACGCATCCTCAGCTAAACTGGACAAAATAAAAGAGTCACATCGCCATTTCGAGGTGAATTGACGAAAAATAAATGTGACGCTTTTATGGAAGAAAGTACAAGTTATTTTGATGATGGCGGCAGGTTTATCTCAATAAGGGCGATTTTTGAGTTGTGACTCTTTTTTAGCTGGTGTGCGAATTATGTCAAAATCGCGACTACACCACCTTTTGCAAGCTGGGGGTCTATTTTTTTGCTTTAATGACTGGCCTAACATTTTTATAACCTAAAAAATGCAGTTAATTATTTTGTCGTAAAGCTGATAAATGATAAATGACAATAAATAGGGAAGTAATTATACTTTTTCTGTGCAATTCGTCAAACCCGTTCATAAAAGAAGTGGGAAAAAATCCAATACGTCAGCTCGCCGGACAAGAATACAAATTTTAAACCTTCGCAAAAATGCTTTCTCTCGCTTCCGCTTGTAATGGCAGTTTTTCAGCAAAGAGATTATTACAAAAATATGGCATATGTATTGAACGAAGGATACATAGATAAAGTGGTAAAAGTAAATTCTCGTGGGTTTGAGTATTACCTAGGCAACCTTGGCTATAAACTGGGCGATTGATCCTAGCTATAGATGAAAAAGTCCCAGTATAAACAAACTAATATCAATCATACATACATAAAACCGAATAAAGAACTTACAAGATGTCAAAATCTAAAAATAAAATTGGAATTCCTGTTAACAAGAGGCTTAAGACAGGGATTTTAGCTCTAAAAAACTGAAAACGTAGAGTATATGACATGAGAATACATCTTAACGAACGATTTTCCATAAACACACTACAGTTTGCTGACGACGAAGTAATTGTTGCTAATGATAAAGAAGACCTGGAATATATATGATAACAAAGTTAACGGAAAAATAAGAAAAGTGGGGATTAACAGTGAACATGAACCAGACACAGTACTTATGTATTGGAAACAAATCAAATGAATTAGTACTAGAAAATGGACAAGCAATATCTCCATGCAATGAGTATGTATACTTGGGTGTCACATTTGATAAGACAGAAACAAACTGTAAAGAACTGGAAAAGAGAATAGTAAAAGCAAAAAAGGTTACTGGATATCTTAGCAGTATTTTATACAGCAAAGCTAGATAAAAAAGATTGTAAAATTTAACATATAAGAAACAATGTTCAAAAGCACGCTATTTTATGGAATAGAGACTTGTTGCGTAACAGAAAAATACAAAACAATAATCGAAAGTGTCGAAATTGATGCCATATTACTAGTGTGTAATCTAGAAGAGATGATATAAGAAATTAGATCATAAAAAAAAGAATCGGAATTCGTTAGGATGACGTCACTAAAAGGCAAGTGGTATAATACGGCCATGTACAACGCATGAACGACGAAAGATTACCAAATAATATAATGACAACCAAAAGGTCTCAGAAAAAGACGGCGTCCTAAACTGGAATGGCAACAGTTAATCCAAAGATCAATAAGTCAAAAAAACCTGACAGAAGATGATTATCAGGAAGGAGGTGAAGAATAGGCGTCGCACAACGTAAAAAAATCTTCTAAACCGACATAGTAATAGTAATAAAAAAATATATTTTATCTATGTTAGAATGTAAGAAAACTTGAAATAATTTTTTTTGCAGAAATACTTTTCTACTACTCTCGAGAGCAGCAGCAGTAATTTAGGTTAATATTGTTTTATTTGATAATACATATTTTGTGTACTTAATTCAGTTTTAGGAATGATTGGCTTTTATTAAACATAGATATATTTGGTTCCAATATATTGTTATTAAGTTTAGTTTAGTTTAGTTTAGTTTAGTTTAGTTTAGTTTAGTTTAGTTTAGTTTATTTATTAAACGGATAGCACCATTTTACAATTTTGAATTACAAAATACTTAAAATAACCTAAAAAATTCACTAGAGTCCCTAAACATATAAAAAACACTTAGGTAATTAAAAATAAACATTCACTGTTAAACATTTTACAAACATGAATTAAGACGATTTTTTATCACACTGATAGAATTGTTAAAAATATCAACCTGTCCTGAGAGATTATTTGCCAACCGAAGAGATCTACTAATGGGGTTATGATATGCATAGTTTGTTCCATGATATTCAATATGAAACAGGTTACTAACCCGAGTATGGCGAGCAGCATTTAAGCCTACACAATCAAGTAAAGTTGAACAGTCGATCTCACCTTTTATCAATTTACTTATACAGCATAAATCAATTATTATCCTACGATTCTGGAGAGACTGTATATTTAAAGTTTTTTTTATGCAGCCATACTCATATTCGCCCCTAATGAGGTTCATTTTGTATGCAGAAGTTCTTAAAAATTTATTCTGTACCCTTTCTAGGCTTTCGATATAAGCATTATAATGAGGATTCCAAATGAATGAGGCGTACTCCAAGATAGATCTAACCAATGAGCAGTATAATACTTTAAAAGTCATATAATTAAAATCTTTAGACAATCTTGTAATAAACCCCAACATTTTAAATCCCTTTGAAACGACACCTGAAATGTGAGTCCTAAACGTTAATTTGCTGTCAACCAATATTCCTAGATCTTTAATTTCATCTTTTCTTTCAATCACTTGGTTTCCTAAGGTATACAAATTAAGAACTGTGTTATTTTTCCAAGAAAATGAAATACAGTAACATTTATTCACATTTAAATCTAAATCATTAATAGAACACCAATAATAAAAATTATCCAAATCAAGTTGTAGATTATATATGTCAAGATCCGAACAAATTATTTTATATAACTTAAAGTCATCAGCAAAATTTAGTGCTTCAGCATGCTCTATAACTTGAATAACATCATTAATAAATAAATTAAACAGAAGGGGTCCAGAATGAGAGCCCTGGGGGACACCAGATGGTACATCGATAACCTGAGACAAAGAACTGTAGATCCTAACACTCATCTTTCGGTCGGTTAAATAACTATGAAGCCATGATATCCAGGAATCTGAAAAACCCAGTGCAGTTAACTTATGTAGAAGCAACCGCAAGTTGACTCTATCAAAAGCTTTGGAAAAGTCAGTATAGATAGAGTCAACCTGCAGCTGATTCTCAAAAGCCGAGATAATGCGTTTTTGATACACTCCCAAGTTAGTAACTGTTGATCTTGGAGATGTAAACCCGTGTTGTTGTGAAATTATTATTGATTTGCAGGCCCACGATAAATGCTTTGTAGTTAAGAAATCAAGTAGTTTAGGGATTTCTGACTGAGTACACACTGCACGGTAATTTTCAATGTTTTCCCTATTTCCATTTTTATAAATTGGTTTTAAATAACTATTTTTCCAAAAAATTGGGTATTTCCCAGACCCTAACGATCTGTTAAATAAAAATTTCAAGGGTACCGCCAAAGTAAAGACACAGTTAATTAAAAAATGAGATGGTATTCCATCTGGACCTGATGAAAATTTAACGGGTAGATCATTAATTCGATTTATAATATCAGAATATGACAAAACTAATGGGTTCACATCAACAGTTTTTTCGAAATTATAATGGGGAAGATTGGCATTATTGTCACTTTTGTAAACAGTAGAGAAATGCTCTGAAAAAAGATCTACAGTTTCATGAAGACTACCACTATTTCTATCACCCAAAAACATTGATATTGGCAGTGAGTGAACTTTTCTTTGATCATTACAAAATTTCCAAAAAGATCTAGGATTATTATTTATATTTTGCTCAACTCTGCCAATATATGAATCATGACACAAAGCTGTAAGCTGTTTACATTCACTCCGTAACCGAGAAAAAACCATATAGTCCTCAATTGATTTCGACTCTTTATAATTGATATGAGCCAACTTTTTTTTACTAACAAGTCGTTTCAATTCGGGACTAAACCATTTAGGAAATGACGAAGATTTAAATTTTTTGAGAGGCACAAAATGATTAATAGCAGTATAGATAACGTCGTAAAATATTTGAACTGCCTCATCAATATCATATTCAAAAAGTGAATCCCAATTGACACTTGCTATGTAATTGTTTATAGAAAAATAATCTGCGTTTTTATAATCATAGTAGTACTCTTCATATTTAACAAAATTTGTACATTTTATCTTAAATGAAATATCTAGAGGTATATGATACGCGGTGCTTGAATCAATAGGATCCACAGCTCTGTCCACAAGCAACATGTCAACACTTGTAAATACCAAGTCCAAAAATCTGTTTAAATTATTAGGAATTAAGTTTTTTTGGTACATACCAAGATAGCCAAAGCAATTACCCATAATTTCGCCGGGAGATCCACTAGGACATACCGCTATAACACCATGTTCGTCATTTCTCCATCTGGCATCAGGAATATTATAATCGCCAGTTAAAATCAGCTTCGCATTTGGATAGCGACATTTTATTTCTTCCACAGATGAGCAATACGTTTCATAAATATTCAAATTTGACCCAGGAGGTATGTAACAGCATCCAATAAGGTATTGTTCATGATTGTAAGTGACAAGTATAAACACTTGATTCAACAACGAGTCATCACATGGTATATTAGATCCAATATTCTTTTTTTCTGTGTAAAAAACCCAAAAATGCTCTTTAAATCAACAAAATTTACCTGACAAAAAATTCTACGATTCTCTGTTTATGTAAGTTATTAGTGGTGATGGAGTTTTATTGAACTTTACCGATATTTTGCGACGAAATCCATTCCAAACTAAACAAGAAAAAAAAACAGATGAAACACAAAGTTTTCTCATCCGCTTTGCGTCGATTTATCATTTTGCCTTATGCTTCATGTGCCGCAGCATTATTATTTATTTTTGATCTAAGGTAGGGAAGCGACGGGTAATCAGAAACAGTGTAAAATGGGGAAATGCATGCCTCAGAGATAAGGCAAGCAGTTTTGGCCTTGTATGAACAGGTTTTTGTTTTCGACAGCTGTGATGTAACTAACAAAATTACGAAAATTTAAATAAATAAATAATAATAAATAGGTCTTTATTTTCCAGTTGCCAATTAAATAAACAAATCATACTTACTTAAATTTACAAAAAAATAACCGGAAAAATGCCGAAGATCAGTTGGACACCCTGTTTAGTGACAAAGTGTACTCTGTTTTCCATCTTGAGCAAATATTTTGCGGTTTAACTGTTCTTATGCTCTTTCCTCTTACGAAGTGGCATATCTTCATTACAAATAGTTTAGCTTTGGTTAATAAAATTACTTTTGGTCTAACTGCAGAAGCATACCTTTTTAGTTTTTTAGCTCTCCTGAAAACTTTACCAAATGCTAGTTAGGTATCTTCGTGAGAAAGGCGACGAAATGTAACTGTATTTAAATATTTTTGTATGCTTACTTATTTAACTATGACCGTACTTGAGCATCTCTGTCGTTTATTCGTCTTTTCCAGATGATTTGTTACTTTTCATTTTCTTTAATGCTCTCTTTATTTCCGATTAGCTTATTTCAGGTTGTAGTTCTGAGTTTATGTTCTTTATTTTTAGTTTGATATAATCTGTATAATAGCATAGTTGTGTAATATTTATAATATCCTTTTTAATGTTAGTTTCTATGCCGTTGGATTTAGAAGTTGGCTTTAGACAGTTAATATTTCTGTTATTTTCTATAACTCTCTCAACTATTAATTCTTGGCTCCTTCTCTTATTTTCTTTTATATTTTTTTTATAGTTTTATTTATTTCTGTGTGGTCCATCGATGTCCTTTTTACTTCCTTTTCTAGGTTTCGCCTGATTTCCATCAGTTTCTTTATTTCTTCTAATATATAATTTTCTCTTTTTTTATCCATTTGTGCGACATCTTTTCCTACTTTAGCCATAAGTTTTGGGTTAGGTGTTCCTTTAGTCTTTCTTTGTATAATTGTTTTATTTTGTGTAAGTATATTCATGTCAAGTTATTCACTGTTATGATTAATTTTCCTTTTCATTTCGAAATTTGCGGATTTTCGTTCTGACAATCCTTGATCACTGCGTGTTGTAGCTGCTTAGGACTATTACATCTCAAACGATGTTTTTCTTAGTAGTCAGTATTTAATCAATTTCGTTTTTTGTTATTCCATTAGAGCTGAGCCATGAGCATTTTTTCGCTGCGGTTTCTTTCTATATAACGAACTCATTGCTTAATGATGTCCTTCCTCTGAATAATTCATTAAGGTTGTGCCCCTGTCATTCCTTTCGCCATATTCAAAATCACCTATTTTAGTTCGCAGTATTGCTACTAAAACAAACTTTTCTTATTTTGGCTTATACGCAGTGACGTAGTAGTGCGCGTTATTGCTGCTAAAACAAACTTTAAAATTTATAAATTGAAATACATATAACCTTACCAGCTTTCTAATATTTATCCACATAACTAGCAAATGATTAATCCCACTTTGCCAAGAACAAAAATACCTACTTGTATACCAATTTATAAATTTTAAAGTTTGTTTTAGCAGCAATAACGCGCATTACTACGTCACTGCGTATAAGCCAGAAAATCTAATTTAGCTAAGTGATGGCGCATTTTACAACCAAACAGTTTGGCTTGGGAATAGTCCCGACAATTTTCGCGGGCTTTCTTAGACTCCATTGGATTACCTACTTCAAACTTGTACAAAGGTTCATAAAACCGGCCACTTTTATTGATTTAGATGCAATTTTTTATCAGTGGCGGCCATAAAAGCCGTAGAAAGCCAGCAGTGATACTCTGTTAAATATCTAACGGAGATCAGTGACCCCCTGTGATGTTTTACCACTAGTTTAGTTCAATTCCACCGCCTTTCAAATCGTGTCCATCAAAGTATCAGGAAGAATATAATAGCTACATACACGCGTTTATACTTTTTTATTTCGTTAGTGGTGTTCCAGAAGAATACCTCTATCCAGGGACTAATGAAGATTATCATCTCCCTGCTCTATCTCTTCTTTATGTATATAATAATTTTAATTCTATTCTATCGAAACAATGTTTATATGTAATTATTATTTATTGAACTATGTCCAACTAGAATTTCAAAGCCAGCTGTATATTTACGTTGTTCTAAATTACGAATATTGACCTGCTAACACGAAACTCGTTTATAAGTTTTGTGCCAACATTTATTTTTAAACAAAATTTGGTAATTTTAAAATCATATGATTTTTAACGTAGGTAAGTTTTTTTGACAAGTGATTATTAAAATTATTTCAATCCATTCTTCTTAATTAGCTTTATATCTAGAAAAACAGTGGTTACCTACTTTCGTTTCTAAAGTTAGTTTCTTTTGCAAAGCTTTTTACTATTAATCCAACAGAGCTTACCTAGTTAAGTAATATGTGTCCGAAACTCGATATTTTAGTAGGTTTCGGGTCTTTCTAGGTGATATAAAATAAGCTGCTCTACACTTGTAGAATTTGATTTTTCACTAAAAACTAAAAGTGAAAAATTGCAATCCGTTTTTAAGCAACGCCAGAAAGACTTTTAGTTTGAATTTCGGCATTTCGCACCCTTAAATCTAAAGAGACGCAACTCTAAAATTTTGAAAATGAGTTAATGCAACAAAAATACATTCAAATGTGCTTTTTAACTAAAGATCACAAAAATTTACTTTGTTTACAGAGACACATTTTTACATTTTTGAGTTATGTCTATTTAGTTTTAAGTGTGCGACTTATTTATTCTCTGATTATCTGTCAGTTTTAGTTTCAAAAATATTGCATACACTTACTACATTAAATCGCCCAAACCCCCAAAAACATTAAAATTAGAACAATTAACATGAATTTGATGTGTAAGTTGACTAAGTGTCAGATCTCTTTTGGTAACCATTTATTAATATACAATTATTTTCAATTTATTCGTTAGACCTTATATTTTTTAATATACAAAGTGTCCCACATAAAAGTACCACTTAAAAGTAAGTATGTTGTTCGCTACTTGGCGATTTCAGAAACTACAAAAATTTACCAAAATTACAAAAATTACAAAATATACAAAAATTACAAAAATTACAACAATTACAAAAATTACAAAAATTACAAAAATTACAAAAATTACAAAAATTACAAAAATTACAAAAATTACAAAAATTACAAAAATTACAAAAATTACAAAAATTACAAAAATTACAAAAATTACAAAAATTACAAAAATTACAAAAATTACAAAAATTACAAAAATTACAAAAATTACAAAAATTACAAAAATTACAAAAATTACAAAAATTACAAAAATTACAAAAATTACAAAAATTACAAAAATTACAAAAATTACAAAAATTACAAAAATTACAAAAATTACAAAAATTACAAAAATTACAAAAATTACAAAAATTACAAAAATTACAAAAATTACAAAAATTACAAAAATTACAAAAATTACAAAAATTACAAAAATTACAAAAATTACAAAAATTACAAAAATTACAAAAATTACAAAAATTACAAAAATTACAAAAATTACAAAAATTACAAAAATTACAAAAATTACTAAAATTACAAAAATTACAAAAATTACAAAAATTACAAAAATTACAAAAATTACAAAAATTACAAAAATTACAAAAATTACAAAAATTACAAAAATTACAAAAATTACAAAAATTACAAAAATTACAAAAATTACAAAAATTACAAAAATTACAAAAATTACAAAAATTACAAAAATTACAAAAATTACAAAAATTACAAAAATTACAAAAATTACAAAAATTACAAAAATTACAAAAATTACAAAAATTACAAAAACTACAAAAATTACAAAAATTACAAAAATTACAAAAATTACAAAAATTACAAAAATTACAAAAATTACAAAAATTACAAAAATTACAAAAATTACAAAAATTACAAAAATTACAAAAATTACAAAAATTACAAAAATTACAAAAATTACAAAAATTACAAAAATTACAAAAATTACAAAAATTACAAAAATTACAAAAATTACAAAAATTACAAAAATTACAAAAATTACAAATATCTGATTGGGCCTGTAATAGCGCAAAATTTTCTCATCAACCAAAGTTGTATCTTTTACGTAATGCGAAGTCCCAATGTAGTTACTTTTGTCTAGGACACCCTGTATACTTTTTATATTAACATTAATTGAGCATACACATATCTTGGCGAAAATCTCTCTCTAAAATATTCGCCTTAAAGATAAAGATAAAACCATAAAATTTACTTTGTGATAAAACTTTTACACTATTATAATCTGAATCCAAGAAGTATGCAACTCGTAAATCTTTTCCCAGACCATTTGCACGCAGCGCAGGGTAGAACGGAGACAAAATAATGGCGAAATACCATGTTCCAGACATGGTATCTCTGGCTAAAAAGATAAGATTTCCATTTTTCTGGTAATAGTAAAATTTTTTGAAAATTTAAGCTTTTTTATTTAGCTACCTCCTTCACCCTTCGTAACGCATTTTCAAGAAAAAACACATGAAAAAACAATGAGAGTAACCATAAGGTCATCTGGTCAACAAACATCGTAGAATAATCAATTTAATAACACAGGTCTACAAAATTAAAATTTTTGAACGATGTTTTCATTTTGAAAACTGATTTTATATAATTTTGGAGCGTTGATTTTATCACGCAAGGTTTTTTGTCAAAAGTAAAAAAAAAAAAAAATTTTAAAATGTATTTATCTTCAGGTATCAAGTGGAATACTAGTTAACAAACAGTGTAAAAAATACTTTAATTAGTCTTTTTATAGTGAAATCTTCGTCTTTTTGCCAGAAAGCTGCGTTGGCCGGACATTAGGCTGTGTTTTTAAGGGCATATCTCGTTTTACCAGCAATAGTCCGCCATTATAGATATGCTACATCTGCCTTGGTATCGCTGTTTCATTTCCTTAATATGTTGTTGAAACTTCTCTCCCTGTTTTTCGCTAACTGATCCAAAATTTTCTGGAATTTTCTTAATGCTTCAACAGAACAAACAGTATGAGGAGCCCAGGACTTTTCTTGGTCGCCAATTTTTACACCATAATACGCGTAGTATACGTTTTTCACAAAAGTTACAGTTTGCTTCTGCTTTACCACGACATCACTACCACAGACAGATATAGCAAAATTTAGCTGGGTTGTTTACACAACGTCTTCTTTCCATATTTATACTCTAAAGGTTCCAACGCTGTATTGACGCTTCTGCGCCAACTCAGTTGCGTTGCTGAGAAATCTGAAATTAATCAGTGTTGCCAAATCACATTTAATTTCATAAACATCACTTTATTCGAAAATCGTGTCTAACATGGAACATATTAATTAATTATGGCATAGGTATATTAATAAAATAAAATTTTTAAGATATAGAGCGCAAAAAAAATACGTCATGGAGCCAAAATAAGCCGTTTTTTGGCATAAGGGCCTCCAAACATATGCAAAATAGCAAACAGTTTTGACACATCAATATCACTGTAGACCTGTGTAATCTATGATCGAAACAATTATTTTCTATATAGGTATTTTAAAATCTCCATTGGTGGGATTTTTTGGCCATCAGTAATTCACGTCGCTTCACAGCCCGGACCCAGATTCTGTATAATGTCGAATTCTTTAGACAAGTCGTCCTTTCTTTCTATTTTTTGCAATTAGTAGGCGATACAACATATCACTATTAAATTATACAGTGCACAGGATGTGTACCCAGACGCGCATTTCTTACGTAGTCTTCCGGGTCAGAGCCGATCGACGCCCATTGCGGATTTCGATTAGTCCTCTCTGTCTGACAAGGAAAATTTCAGTCCCGCATGACCACAGGAGTCAAGGACAAAAATCTAGAAAGAAGAAGAAAAACAATTAATGACTTACATTTGACCACACACTTAAATATTAAAACTGCAAACTAAGTGTTTCCTTTAGACAAAAAAAATATTTCCTGATCTTCCCCTATTCAGCAAACGTCTCCCTCTCTATCTCTCTACTACTACTATGTCGGTTTAGAACGTTTTTCTACGTTGTCCGACGCCTATTCTCCACCTCCTTCGATCCTGACAATCATCCTTAGTCAGATTTTTTTGACTCATTGATCTTTGGATTGACTGTTGCCATTCTAGTTTAGGATGCCCTCTTTTTCTGCGCCCTATTGGTTGCCATTCTAGGACCTGCTTTGGTAATCTTTCGTCGTTCATCCGTTGAACATGGCTGTACCATATTAGTTGCCTTCTAGTGATGTCATCCGTTATGCTTCCCTCGATTCCCATTCTTTCTTTTATGATCTCATTTCTTATGTGATCTATTCTAGATATTCTTATTGATCTTCTTATTGCATCCATTTCGACACTTTCCATTTTTATTTCGTACTTTTCTGTTACGCGACAAGTCTCTATTCCATACAACAGCGTGTTCTTGACTATTGTTTCTCTCTCTTTGTAACGATTTTAATGGGCTTGCGCACCAAACGTAAATATCGGACCGCCGACGTCGAAAAAAACCGGTACCAAAAAGGCTATATCGAACTGTCAAATAATGTTAAACTTATCATTGTCGATAAAGTTATCAGGCCTAAATTTGGCGCGACCAAACACTATCTAATATCTCAAAAACTATTTACTTTAATTAACCCCAAAGGAATCAATTAAATTACCAGTAACCATGTTTAATTGTTCGTTCTTTACTGGTTTGAAAAGTGCCAGTTGGGAAACCTTTACCTGTTGATGTTATGGACGGGAAATGAGGCAATGATGTTGTAAATTTGTTTTGGAAATATCTTGATGGCAAGATCCAATTTAATCCTCTCGCGCGGCTCACGCTATAATTTTCCGGTAATGGACTAACAAATTAGTTTCAGAATAAATCACACTATGTGCATGCAATTTGGCCCCTTCCATTTACTTTTATTATTTAGAGTAAACAAAAACGAAATAGCTAATCACGGACCTGCATGTTTTTTGGGCGATTTAGGTAAAATAAGATAAGATACATTATTTCCTTTAAGATAATTTACAAATTGTATAGGACACCTCAAAATTTTTACAATCTCTTTTAAATACAAAATGTAATTTGAAGAAAAGACGTTTGACTCACAGTCGGAAAAAAATAATAAAAATAAATAAATACCGACAGTAAAAATTATGATATTCATTTCCCAAAGTCCTTAACATCATACAATGTTTTTTCACACAAATAGCTGTTTAAAACTATTTATACTATCACAATCTTTAATTTTCTTTGGTAAATTGTTGTACATTTTAACACTTAAATAATTTAGACTTCTTTCAGGTTTCCTTTTTGAGGCATATTTACACCATGGACACTTTTTTAGACATAAGTTTATTTTTTTACAAAAAACATACACACATAGCTAAAATACAAAGAGGCCAGGCAGGGTCAAAATGTGCTCTTTGAAAATGTGCTCTACATGAGTCGGTGTAACTTAATCCCAACATACTTCTTAGAATATTCTTTTGTGAGATAAACACATCCTGTGACTTAATAGACTACTCCCAAAGTTCCACACCATGGGGTCAATTCTTTACATTTCAAAAAATTTGACGAAATTTGAAAAAATGTGACATAATCTGGCGCTTAAGATTTCTCGTTTAAAAGGCAATTTTAAACTTAAAAACTTACTTAAAAGGCCATTTCCCACTTGTTGATAGATGTAGCTTCACGATATAATATATTTTTTTAATTAAAAACGCCTAATTTATTAAAAATTTTTAATTTAAAAATTTTAAATAAATTCAAAGCAGATAACCATTAACCACACAAATTGAAATGTCAGATTTCGTCACATTTCGTCACATTTCTTTCAAATTTATGAGTCCTATTTGTTTTCTTTATGAGGTCAGCTAAGTTTACTTTCTTTCTTTGTTTTTCACGGTAAAATTAACAAAGAGGGACTAACTGCATGTCGTGGCAGGGTCGCTACAAAATTAGCTCTACGCTGTTGCCACCGTTATATTTGATCGGATTTTTGAGGGAATGTCAAATTATTTCTTTAAAATCTGCCAGAAAAATCTGACTAAGTGGGATACTGGTCAAATTATTGAAGTGGTTATTATTTTTTTACTTTTCTTATCAAAGCTAGGCACGTATATAGTTTTTTATTCTGGGGGGTCCTCCCATATAGAAACTGCTGTTATTCAATGACGGCCCATGAGGTTTTGGATAGGGTAATCAGAAATACTTGCTACAGTCGCCGCCGGCGGAAGATTACAGGGGTGCTACGAACAATTTTCGTCTAAAAGACGTTACTGTTGGGTTTATAAGGATAAAAATAAATATTAAAATAAAAATAAAAATAAATGTGGATACTGGTCAAATTATTGAAGTGGTTATTATTTTTTTACTTTTCTTATCAAAGCTAGGCACGTATATAGTTTTTTATTCTGGGGGGTCCTCCCATATAGAAAGTGCTGTTATTCAGTGACGGCCCATGAGGTTTTGGATAGGGTAATCAGAAATACTTGCTACAGTCGCCGCCGGCGGAAGATTACAGGGGTGCTACGAACAATTTTCGTCTAAAAGACGTTGCTGTTGGGTTTATAAGGATAAAAATAAATATTAAAATAAAAATAAATGTAGATTCTATTGGAAACTGTGTGTGCGAATGAAGAAGAATTACAAAATGTTGAAAGTCCAGAATGTCGAAAGCTTGGGTTATTAGATATATTAATAGAAACTAACCTGACCAGATCAGGTGCCTTTTTTTTGTAATATACTTTAACACCTAACCTGACCTGGTTAGGTTTTATTTTCTGTCTTTTAAATTTTTCAACTATTGGTATTTTTGTTTCTTCGACATTTTGTACTTTCGACATTTTGTGTTTCGATGTTTCGTCCGTCGCCCCTTCAATTGATCGCAAACTTATCATTACCTGTCCATACACGCCCCTTTTCCACCAAAAAAAAAGTATCCAATGGACCGGTTAGGTCACGTTTTCGATCAATTAACCAGAGTTGAATTAACAGGTTAGGATAAGTTTGCCATCAATCGACAAAGGTGAGGTTTGGTTTAATAAAAAAAAATGCAAAATTTGCTTTTTGTATTAGGAAATGCACGAAATGTGATGACATCGAACCTTTTAGAAAAGCTATCGTCCAAAAAAGTCGGCAAAAAATTTTGCACCCTGTCAATTGTGTACCTTTATCAATATTAATGTTAATCCCGGAATAAAATACACAAACAAAATATAACGGGTTTAAAACCTTAGATACTATAATTAAAATATATTGAAATTGAAGAAATAGTTAAAAAGCTAAAGAATAAATTCCAGTGCAAAATTATTTACTCTGTAGGTTCATTGAACCTAATTTGAAAAAGTAATAAAAAAAAATAAAATAGTTTTTAAGGTTTTGATTATAACAAATATAATAAGGGTAAAAAAAAATTGAATTTGTTTTTTTTAAACTTATAAAAATAAAACCAAGTAAAAATTTTCATTAAACTTGCAGACAAAGTGCCTAATTATTTAAATTATTTGGTTTTATTTTTAAAAGAACTATGAATAAAGACAGACAGCCATTTTGATTTTTTTGGCCCAAACTTATTTTGAGCAAAAATAAAAAGGTTTTTTTTGACGGTCCCCAATAGCCTTCCTACCTATGAGTGGCTAAAAAATAAGTCAGCCAAGCTTCCTTTTTCATTCAAATTTATTTTAAAATCAAGTTCAAAAACACGACAAAGAAAAATTTTTTAGCAGCTGCTCAAATCTTGGATTGATTTTGCAGTCAAGTCAAGTAATATTATTTAAAACACACAAATGTTTATGAATAAAATTATGAGATTTAGAAAACAAAATTTTTTTCCACTCTCCATGCATTTAGGTATAAAAAAATACCTTTAAGATTTAAATTTTTTAGAAAACAAAATACTTAACCAAACTTTAGTTTGAGCAAGTTTTCAGCTATTATAAGCAAAAATCTCAAAAATCAGAATCAATTCCGCCGTAAAAAATGCGAATTATCCATATCTCTACTATTATTATCACTACTAAATGTTTGATTACTTTTTATTCCTAAAAATATCGGGGGGAGATTGATCCCCCCTTAGGTACCACCTTGCACGTTACGTTGTAAGAGTTTTTCGTAAAAATATTTTAACAACATATTTAAAAAGTGAATCCAACTTGTGAACGGTACCTTTATTGGTTTCACTTGGAAACAATGAATTGGCAACATAGTATTTCGTAACTGACAGTCCCCTTGGTGATCTTTGACTGACAGTTGTCAAATTTGCCAGATAGAAAAACCGTTGTATGATGAGGTGCTCGGAAAAATACAATTTATCAAGAACTTGTAGATTATCAGTAGCCGAGTTTCAAGGTAGGTTTTAGATTAAATTTTCCCGCATATTTTAAATTTTTGGGGTTTTCATAATTTTCTAAGTTGGCCCATTACCGTGTGGTGTAAGACGTTTTACACAAAGCTGAAATTGCAGTGTTGTCAAGATTTACACCTAAATTCTGTTGTTTCAAATTTCGTCAGATTATTTCAAATTATTTCAAATTTTGAAGAATTGCCCCCCATATCTCAGATGAGACTCACAGTTTGTATAATACACTGAAAGCAATTCTTTTTTGTTTAGAACTTGCCTCAGCTTTCTAATCTGATATGCTACAGAGTTTAATTTAGATATGAAACTCTGACCGTGATCCCTCCAATTCAAAGTCTCATCAAAGGTTACCCCCAACATTTTTAAATTTCCCCCTTTAGGAACATCCACACCATTAAGTTTAATACCTAATCGATTTGCATTATTTTAATAAGAGTGAAATCGAATTATTTGCTTTTTTTCCGCATTTAAATACAAAGAGTGTTCAGCAAAACAATCATTCAAATTATTCATTACATTTTGACACTTGAATATAATTAATTCTGTCAGATGTCATTAGTGTCCCATTATCGCAATAAAAGTAACTACTACAGTCAGTAGCGGATCCAGGGGGGGGCCAGAGCCCCCCCCTCTCAGACATATAACTTATTTTTTAGTTTAGCAGCATCACTTATTTAAAATGTGTCACAAATTCTACTTAATTTTTAAAAAATTTTCGCCTGCGGCGCCATAAATTTTCTTTAGATACCTATAGCACCGCTTAAAAAAAAGTGTTTTCATGTTTGCTGCCTCTGTGGCCCTTCCCCCCTGGAAATCCTGGATCCGCCACTGACTACAGTCCACAGGCATTATTTTATCAATGTCATGAATATACAGAATAAAAAATGTTGGTCCTAAAATTGAGCCTTGAGGAACATCAATATTAATACCGTTAGCTCAGAATGATAGTTTTTGCTGTATTTTTTATCAAAATGAGTTATTATAACATATAGTTTGGTTGGTTGGTTTTTTAATTATTGTCTTTGGTTTTATCATAGTTCCTATCAGCCTCCCAAAGCTCAGCTATCTCCTATTTCAGGAAGTGGGCAATGTTAATTTTACATAACTTGATATTTATAGGGGAGGAGTACTTAAAATTTTTTCCTATAGTTCTCTCATAGTTTCTATTAGTCTGCCAAAGCCCAGCTTTCTAGCGTTTCTCGAAGTGGACAAGGTTACTTTTCATAACTTTACATGTATAAAGGAGGGGAGTAAATGAGAATTTTAGGATTTTTTGATTTTTTCCAAGGGTTTAGTCATCATTTCTATGAGTTGTTCTATACATGAGTGAGGTAGTGGCAAATTGGACGCTTTTTAAAATTTCGTATCTACTTTACTACTTTATGGAAGTCCATAAAACTAGAAGGGATTGTTCACTCTATAAAATGTTTGTGAAAAGTTTGAGTTTCGTAGCTGATTCCAAAGTAGAGTACTAGATAGGTCAAATAGGCACTACCGTCCTCCTAGAATGTAAACCAATTATAATATTATTTTACCTATTAAAAATTACATAAAAAATGTAAAGGCCGTATTATTTGTTCCATTAATCTCTCTGTCTATGTTTGTCTGATTTATTTTCAAGCCAATGGTGACCATTTAAAAACTATTTGACTTCTTTTTATATTCGACCTCCTGGGTGGGCCATATGTAAGTTCACTATTAAAATTTTCAATATTTTTTTTATTAAACAAAATATAAACAAAACTTTTTTGGCACAATAAACTACATATTTTGAAGAGTTTTTAGCCTAAACATGGAATATGATATCCTTCAAATAACCCCCATTTTCTTCTTGACACAGATGAGCCCTTTCCATAGCATGTTGCATCACTGCTTGCAGCGTAGCTCGGTTCAGTCTACGAATTTCTCAGAGAATATTGTCCTTCAGTTCTCGAAGAGTTCGGGGTCGGTTAGCAAATACTCGCTCTTTTAAATATCCCCAGAGAAAAAAGTCAGGAGCCATTAAATCCCGCGACCGGGGTGGCCAGCCAAAGTCGGCAAATCTTGAAATTATTCTTTCGCTGAACATTTGCCTTAAAAGCTGCATGGACTCTCGACTTATGTGAGGAGTGGCTCCGTCTTGTTGCCACCACATTCCTGGAGTATCCCTTATTGCATGACCCACGAAATCTCTCAGCATTTCTCGGTATCTCTCCCCGGTAATCATGGTTGCATTGCCGTCATCATCTTCAAAAAAGTAAGGACCGATCACTCGTTCTGACGTAACTCCACACCAAACTGTCACTTTTGGGGGATGCATTTCTCAAGGATGGACCTCTCTGGGATTTTCAGTACCCCAAATCTGCATATTTTGTCTGTTAATGAAACCATTTAAATGGAAATGCGCGAAATTTGGGTCTTCTTGAAATTTATCTTGAATTCGGGCAGCATATCTCAGCCGTTCTTGAAGATCTGCAGGCCTAAGCTGCTGAACCAACTGAATCTTATATGGGAACATTTTTAAATCCTTTTGTATACGCCTTACTGTGGTACGGGAGATTCCAAGTTCCTGAGAACGACGTCAGGTGGATGTTGTTGGCTCATCGTCAATGCTGTTCCGTACCAGTTCAATATTTTGCTCGGAGCGACCTGAGCGGCGTCTTTCACTCCGTGGACGATCACTGACGGTTCCTCTTTCTTGAAAACGCCGAATAACATTTCTTATTCCTGGTTTTGAACGACAATTTCTAACCCGAAAATGTCGCTTGTAAGCTCGTTGTGTCTGCACAATGGAACGATGGTGTTGAAAGTAAAACTCAACGAGTTTGACACGTTGTTGGGTGGTAAATCTCTCCATAATCTTTTTCCCAAGCCTCTAGTTCAAACATCTGTAACAAGATTAAAAAAAATTATACGGAAAGGAGTTATTCAATTTTTAAATGGGAAACGAACTTTTGGCCCACCCTGTATGACCCCACACAGTAAAATATTTTTTTTGACATAACTATTAAATTTTATGGCAAAAATAGTCGAAACACTCAGCGGCGTAGCGTGCCTGTAGGGGCGGGGGGCCGACAGCTAACAAGAGCGCCAAGAATCTTGCGACCACCAAAAAAAAAATGTCATCATGTCTTGTCTTTCGTTTTCTTTGTGCCGCCCTCTCAATTTGCGCCGTTGCCAGCTTTGCTATTTAATAATGAAGGGGCGCTTCGAGCACCCATGGGGCGCCAGTACCCTCGGGGCGGCGGGGGGGGGGGGGACAAACTCCCCCCCCCACGCTACGCCACTGAAAACACGTAAAGTATTTTAAATCTTTTATAATAATAGTTGTTGCAAGATTTTTTTTTTTTTAAATAATGAAAATACATTTCGACTATCTAATCATAAGAACAGATCCAGAGTTTCAACACTAAAGAAGCCAGAGAGGAATGTGCGCATTTTATCGCCCTTCAGCGCGTGACATGTTGATAAAAAATTTAACTTGTCGTGATCATTTTATAGCTGATTAATTACCCTTCTGAGTAGCACATGACTATACTACTAAGTGTATTATAACTTCCACTCTCAAGTCTCTGATCAAGCCTGAAAAGTATTCTAAAAAAAAAGATTAAAGAAATTTTAAAAAAGGCTATTATCCCCGGCGTGGCCGTATTATAAGTTTAAACGGTGGGCTGAAAATAATTGAGCTTCAGACAGGGACCTGATGGTCTAATAATTTAAAACTTTTCAGACTAATGGCTTTTCTACAAGTTAGAAAAGTCAATTTATTCTTTACTGAACCATAGACTCCTATATATTTTTTACAATACAAACACAAAATACTATTTTGAGATGTATCTATTATCAAATAAATGGATCTGTGATGAATCTGATACCTTTCTAGCCCATTTAACACTTCAAGTGAACCCCACGCTATATTAACCCTGAAAATAGTTTTTGTAAATATCTCAGGAACGCAAGCTTCCACACAGTGCCCTACTATATTCCGAAAATCGCATATTGGTGCATTTCTTCGTTTAAAAGTTTTTTAAATTGTCAAAAAACTGTGATTAGCATTAATGTATTTTGGCCAAAATTTTATCGGCTCTTTACGGTGAAATACACGATTTTACCTGGAAACTGCATGACATTATCGGTTAAGCGGTTTAGGAGCTATCTTGTACCCGACAGACATACACACATAGGGACAGATTTCACGACGCTGTGCGGTTTGGTTCAGGAACGTAAAAAGGCAGGCTCTGCAAAATGCACAATTTAAAAAAACTTACTTCTACACTATGTCGGATCTACATCGTCTGACGCCTATTCTCCTTCAATTCTGACAATCATCTTCTGTCAGTTTTTTTTGGCTCATTGTTTTTTATCTCTCTGCTTCATAAACTACTGTTAAGACAGCCAATAACCTTTTTTGCATTTACTATTCTTTTTTCCAGTTCTTTACAGTCTGTTCCTGTCTTATCAAATGTGACACCCAAGTATAAATACTCATTGCATGGAGATATTGTTTGTACATCGTCTAGATCTAACTCACCTAATTCGTTTCCTTTACAAAAGTACTGTGTCTTGTCCATGTTCACTGTTAGCCCCCACTTTTGGTATTCTTCCGTTAATTTTCGCATCATATAATCTATGTGCTCTTTATAATTAAATACAATTACTTGATCGTCAGCGAATTGTAGTGTGTATACGGTAATTCGGTTGTTAAGTTGTATTCCCATGACGTGTACTTTAAGTTTCCAGTTTTTTATAGCTACTGGGATATATATTTTAAAAAGAACGGTATCATATGGTTTTGTAAATCCACAAAGGTAACATGAGTCACTATGTTCATGGCACTCCTTTTCTCAATTACTTGTTTAAGACAAAAAACATTAATACTATACCCAGGTAGCAAGGGGTCATCAAATGACGTTTTTTTTCTGCCGAAAAGTGGTCATTTGGATGACCAGCAGGTCATCTACCAAAAAATGTTGTCTTTAAGGCGTCAGTTACTTGACGTCTTTTCGTAGTGTAGTTTTTGACGTCTGAAAAACGTCATATATTGGTCACTACCCACACTGCACACTTTCTCTAAGGGACATACACTCATACTTACATAGATGGTGCCCCAATCAGTACATGACTTGATTTATACGGAATGTGGGGGTACGTATGTAAAATAAATTAAATATTGAATCAAGACAAACTTCGAGGATTCTTTTGCTTCAAGTTGGAGATGTGTAAGTCTAGGTATAGGTCTATTTTGATCTGTACCTCACAGACGAACACCGCTGTACCTGTTCCAGTACTTGCAGGTCTAAGTCACAGAAGAGTCACCTTCTGTGTCTGTTTCCTTCGGTGTTCTCAACTGCAGGGAATATTTCATATATTCAGACGAGTTTAAAAAAGTCATAAATAGGTTTGTGTCTGATTTGGTCCCAAATACGTCATATTGCTGACGTCTTTAAAACGTCTAAAAATGACGTCATTTTGGGTGTGTCTTTTGAACGTCATTTAAAGGTCATTTACACGTCAGATTAGAGACGTCAATAGTCATTAAAAATGACCTGCTTTTGACGTTTAAAAAACGTGACCTTGTTACCTGGGTAAGATCCGCCTTCACCAAACCCGTTTTATTGTTCTTCTTCTTGTTATTGAAATAAAGACGTAAAAATTAAATTTTAATTAAACATACTTTCCTAAACAATAAAATGAAGTTTTAAATACATTATAATAGTGAGTTAATTAAAATACCAAAATAACCGGTTCAAATTGTTAGGGTAAACCCCAGATTAGTGACCTTTTGGCATTAATTGCTTCACGGGGCTACAAAAACGGACAATTATGGACGCTAATATCCGTATTGGGTTAACAGAGCAAAATGGGAAGGGTTTTGTGTGGTAAATGACCCAATATAACATACAATATACTATATTGTATCCGAGTTAATACTGAAAATTAAAAAAACAGAACCTTTTTATCTAATAAAACGTTATTATAAATTAAATCGCTTGCGTATATTTTTTATATACCTCCTAAATGTTTCGAATGGCCCAGTGGCGGCTCGCATAATAACGCAGGTGAAACGCTTCTTCACCTCTTTCTTTCCAGACCAAATCTAATCATCTAAGACAGGACAGACACCGAACGTACTGTACTGTCGAATTCTATAGCGATATGTAATCCTCTCTTTCTATATTGTGCAATTAGCAGGCAAAAAGTCATATCGCTATAGAATTTTACAGTGCATAGAATTCGGTCCCAGCGTACCCAGTTTCTACTCGATATGCCGCGGAGTGAAGGCGTCCCCGCGGAGTGAAGGCGTCCGCTGGTTGTCATAACAACGTTGCATTCTTTGGCAGGGCAAAGAATCAGCTGTTTACATTATTGAAATAGTATCCGGTTAACGGCGTATTGTTTACATTTGGTTCTGGTTCGGTGTTTATTGTAGGTATTAATTAATGGATACTTTTAAATTTAAAACGTATTAATTTTCCCACCCAAGCACTAAATAATTTAGAAGGAAATACACTAAATGCATCGAAGAAAATCAAAAATTAACTTTAGTAGTCTAGAAATAAAAAGTACGCAAAGATTGTATCAGAAACGATTAGACGAAAAATTAATAAACACAGAAAACTCACTTAAAGAGGTACATACAAATATAGTCAAAAGCTTGAAGGAAAAAGGCAAAGAAGCTGTTGGATACCAATATAATAGAAGGGGTAATAAGATGTGGTGGACGAAGGAAATACAGGAAATGTTTAAGGAAAAACGCACATACTTGAAATGGCTCAGTACTAAAGAGGGAAGAGGCCTAGAAATCTACAGGGAACCAAAACACAGCTAAGAAATTTGATACTCAAGGAAAAAAATTTAATGTTCGAACCCACATGTCACGATATAAATACACATGTAGGTAGGAAAAGTTCTGAAGTATAAAACTTAATTTCTACAGTAAAAAACCCAACAAAAGAAAAAGTAAACATTTACCGAGACCCGAATATCTGTTACCCTTTTCGAGGAGAGACATATAAGTACATGAAGAAGAAGTAATAATCGAAAAAGAAATGATAAAGAATAGTATTAAAAATGTAAATTCGGAAAAGCTAGAGTACCTGGAGGAATTTACGCTGAAATTCTTAAATATTGATCAGAAAATCTCACATATATTATTAATCAATGCATAAGTGGACATCCAGTACCTAATGATTGGACAATTGCATTCATATTCTCAATACATAAAAAAGGAAACACGCTGAACTGCAACAGTTACAGAGGAATTTCACTAACCAATTCTCTAAGTAGATTGTACGGTAGGATTCTGAGAGATTTATTCGAAAATGATTTTTATAAACAAGAAGAAGAAGAGCAAAGTGGGTTTCGTGCAAACAGATCTTCAAGTGATAATGTTTTTGTCTTAGACAAGTAATTGAGAAAAGAAGTGCCAGACATATAGAGACTTATGTTAAATTTATGGACTTACAAAAAGCATGTGATACCGTTCCAGTGGATAAATTATGGACACTATTAGTAAAAATTAATATTAAAAATCGACTTTTTAAAAAATTCCTGGTAAAAGACAGGGATGTTTTATCCCTCCAAATTTTTTTCAAATATATATCGCAGTAGCTCTAAAAAACTGGAAATGTAAAGTACATGGCATGGGAATACAACTTATCGATCGATGTATTATATACACACTACAGTTTGCTGACGAACAAGGAATTGTAGCTAATGATAAAGAAAACATGGAGTATATGATGAAAAAGTTGAAGGGAAATCGAGTGAAGCATAACAGATGACATTACTGAAAGGCAACTGATATGGTACGGCTATGTACAATGGATGAACGCCGAAAGATTACCAAAGCAAGTCCTAGAAAGGCAACAAATGGGGCACAGAAAAAGAGGGTGCCCTAAAATGAAATGGCACCACCAGTCAACCGAAAGATTAAGAAAAAACCTGGTAGAAGATAATTGTCAGGATCAAAGGAGCTGGAGAATAGGCGTCGGCAACAAAAAAATACGTTTTAAACCCACATAGTAGTAATAGTAGTTTTGGAACCTTAAACAGGACCGCTAAGATAAGGATAAGTATTTAGTCTATACTTGATGTTGTATTAAAGTGACACCGCGTCATCAAAGCCGTGATGGGCGGGAAGGTAGTAGAGGGGTACGTACAGTACAGGCCCGCATTTCCTGTAATTTTTTTATTGGTATTAATTCCCAAAACGAGGCACTGCACTAATTAGTCATTAGCTTACTATTTTACTTGCTTTTTATTTATGTCTTCTTCTAAACGATTTTATTAGAAAGGAACATATATACTCTTGTCTGGTTGTTACGAACATATTGATTTAGCCGGGCTATGACGTTTTCTATTCGTTGTTGTTTTAACTGTTTTAATGTCAAACAAATTGAGACCGACTTTTTACAAAACAAATTACCGTTTTTGCAACCAAATCAATATTTGCGCACATTTTAATATAATTCTGGATTCTCTTTTATGTTTCGGATCATTATTTATTAGGTAAGTACCTATTTTATATCTCCTTTAAAAGGTCTCGGTGTTTTATTATAGACATATAAAGCGGCACACTGCAGGTACAAAGTGAAACAACAATTTTTTGGGGCTTCTTTACATAGATTTTGCCGCAAAACTTGGTTTACCATAACTATGACGCGGTACCACTTATATACATCCTCAACTATAGTGTTATTTAAATGATTAATCATAACAAAAACATTTCATGTAAAAAAAAGGCCAAGTACGCGAAAATGGCATTCCGTAGAAAGAATTGAGATAAAAGTAAAGCCAAGTTTTCCAATACAAATTTCAAAATGAAAGGTTCTTACTAGTCTGGAAATATTTTTTTAAACTTTGCTATTACAGCCAAGCTTCTATATGTTCAATTTAGCACTGTGCCTAAGAGACATTTACAGCCGTAATAGCCAAGTTTAGAAAAATATTTCTAAACTTGTAAGAACCTTTCATTTTGAAATTTGTATTGGAGAACTTGGCTTTACTTTTATCTCAATTCTTTTTACGGAATGCCATTTTCGCGTACTTGGCCTTTTTTTACATGAAATGTTTTTGTTATGATTTCACTTCTTTTTTAAAGGAATTGGATAATACTTAATTTTTAAAGTAGTAAAATATGCGGAATATTGTTCAAAACTTTTGCAATGCCTTACTTAAATTTTTGAGGTTTTTTAATTTTTTTCCATGGTTTTATCGTAGTTCCTATTAGCCTTCCAAAGCTCAGCTCTCTAGCGTTCTGAAAGTGCACAATGTTACTTTTACATAACTTTACATGTATAGGGGAGGAGAATAAATGAAAATATTAGACTTATAAATTTTTTCCCATGGTTTTATCATAATTTCTATTAGCATTCCAATGCTCAGCTCTCTAGCGTTTCTGGAAGTGGGCAATGTTAGTTTTATATAAATACATTTATAGGAGAGGGAAATAAATTAAAATTGTCGTGTTTTAAAATTTTGTCCTATAGTTTTATCATAGTTCCTATCAGTCTTCCAATGCTCAGCTCTTTAGCGTTTCTGGAAGTTGGTAATGTTACTTTTACATAACTTTACATTTATAGGAGAGGAGAGTAAATAAAAATACGGGACTTTTTAAATTTTTTCCCATGGTTTTATCATAATTTCTATCAGCATTCCAATGCTCAGCTCTCTAGCGTTTCTGGAAGCGTGCAATGTTAGTTTTATATAAATTTAAATTTATAGGAGAGGGAAGTAAATTAAAATGTTGGTGTTTTTAAATTTTTTTATATAGTTTTATCATATTGTCTTTCAGTCTTAAAAAGCTCAGCTCTCTAGCGTTGCTGGAAGTGGGCAGTGTTACTTTTACATAACTTTACATTTATAGGGGAAGGAAGTAAATTAGAATTTTGAGGTGTTTTAATTTTTTTCTATAACTTTATCATAGTTACCATCGGTCTTCCAAAGCTCAGCTCTCTAGCATGTCTGGAAGTAGGCAATGTTACTTTTACTTAACTTTATATTTATAGGGGAGGGAAGTAAATTAGAATTTTGGGCTGTTTTAATTTTTTCCTATAGTTTTATCATAATTCCTATCAGTCTACCAAAGCTCAACTCTCAAGCATTTCTGAAAGTGGGCAATGTTACTTTAACATAACTTTAAATGTATAGGGGAGGGGAATAAATTAAAATTTTGGGGTTTTTTGATTTTTTCCTATAGTTTTATCATAGTTCCTATCAGTCTGCCAAAGCTCAATTCTCTAGCATTTCTGGAAGTGTGCGATGTTACTTTTATATAATTTTAAATGTATAGGGGAGGGGAGTAAATTAAAATTTTGGGGTTTTTCTATCAGTCTGCCAAATTTCAGCTTTGTAGCATGTCTGGAAGTACAGTAGAATATTGATGATCTATACATGAGTGAGTCAGTGAGTGAGTGGCAATTTCGACGTTTTTTGAAATTTCGTAACTACTTTACTACTTTATGGAATTCCATAAAACTTTAACTCCATGGAGATCTACGACTGTGCAAAGTTTGAGATTCGTAGCTCATTCCGAAGTAGAGTTTTAGGTAGGTCAAATATCGGCTGAAATGTTTCCAGAAAAGATGGTTACGGCGCGCGAACTTGGCGAGGCACTGCCGTGCCCTCAGATGTTTTGACGAAAAATTTGCAAAGTAGTTTAAGGTGTAAACATTTTCTATTACCAATAAAATACCGTAAACCTCGGTTTCTAAGCGTCAATGCTTAATGCCCTAAAAGCCTTTTTCGTGTAGGGCTCCGGCGGCAAAAAGGACATTCTAGACATAAAGTTCTTAATTTTATTACTGCTTCGACACTTTGCCGCGATACCTTAATTTTCTACGGGCGCGCTACAATCGTTAACTTGGTTTAGATGTATCGTCTATAAAAAGTAAAAATAAAGCTTCGCTGTTGGCCGAAAAGGGCTTACTTTACTATTACGTGCGCTGCCTTTTCGATTTTCTAAAAATTAAGCTCGCTGCGGTGTAAAAATATATCCTATAGTGAAATTTAAAAGTTTTACTTTAACTCAATAAGCGATCAGTTTTCAGTTTTCAGTCTTTGGTAAAAAGCATCTATTGTAGTTTGTTTTTCAATTTAAATAATTTTTGTTTTTTTTATTGTAAGAATAACTATAGGGATCAACGGAAATTATTACTGGATGTAAGATAAAAACAACTACACTAAAATATGTACATGGAAAGAAAAAATAGTACACGTCTACACATGGTTACGCCAGGATAGCTAGACCCACAGTTAATACATATCTTCTGTGGGCCCCAGTAAAGTAGAGGAAGGAAATTTCTGACCCCCTTGTGCGGCGATCTTTTCTTTCAGTTCGTACAGAAAATCTTTCGAGGGACGTTGTATCTAAAATATCTGATATTTAGACAATTTTTCAAGTTTGCTCTTTTTTACAAGCTTTTAGTTAGCGTCACATGTCTAACTACCTAACTATCTAACTATCAAGCGTGTAAAGCGTTTTTGACACACTTTCCATTATCCGATTTGGATGAAATTTGGTATACATATAGTGATCCATTGACAATACAATATTAAGAAAAAAATATCCTAATAATGTAATATCATAAACTTTTTGAACAAATATTTTCATTTAATAGGGTAGATAGCTGAGACTAAAAAGTAGAAAATAAATTGGTAAATTTTTTTTGTTAAGTCACAAGCTTTTATAAAATGCACTAAAAATTAAAAAAATATCTTCCAGCATTCTGATATTATCATAATAATAAAAGCGATGGCCGCAAATCAAAGCATAAGTTAATCTAAATTTGTGATCAAAACACTTAAATAATGTTTGATGTGCCGCAATATTATGCCATTGCCATACCTACGTCAGAGAAATGCTAGGGTATCTTGGATCGGGTTGGGTGGGTTTGGTACCTCTGCATTTTTCTGCTGGACAGATTCTTGCAAATAGTGATATTTAATTGATACGGATATCCTATCGTGCTAACATCGTCAAAATTTCCATGAGTCGGCCATCGCTTTTATTATTATGATAATATCAGAATGCTGGAAAATTATTTTTCAATTTTTAGTGCATTTTATAAAAGCTTGTGAATTAAAAAAGGAATTACCAATTTATTATAACATATTATCATATTACCGTGTCTACCACAAACCAAAGTTTATGGCTTTTCCAGCAATACAAATTATAGAGGAATCTGTTTTAAAAACAAATTCTTTCATATTGATTTAAGAACTGCCTAATGAATTAAATAATTCTCAAAAATCCACGGCTCTGTGCTAAACAGTATCCGAGCCTGCTATAAAATTCAATTTGAGTTGGACATTACTTAGCATTTCAGAGCTAAATAATTTCTCCCTCGTAAACTACCATTGATGAAAAAAGGACCAGTGATATTGTCACCCAAAATCCCAGTCCAGACATTAACACCAGTATTTACTAAGACCTTAAGACTTAGCATTGTAGACCGGGTTTAAGTATCAAGTCTATAGACATGATACCGACCGGTTTCAGTGTATTTTTTTATTACTCACAGGTCAAATAACTGCAAAGATTTGGCTCATCCTAATGTGCAATATGATAGTAAGCATTTCTCAGTGAGTTTTATCTCATATAAATTCAAATTAACATTAGAAATAAAAACCAGATAAAAAATTTGTTACGAAATGTAATTTTTTGGAAATTTAATAGGATTCCCATTAAAAATAGTCTCAAATTGTAGTACCACCCCTGAGGGGTGGTTTATAGTTCGAAAGACAATAGAAATAATCCATGATTGACGAAAAAACTTAGATACAATAATATTCAAAGCTAAATAATAAATTAATAACTTAAAACTATATCTGTAGATGCATTACCGTATTAAATACGTATCAATATTTAAATACTGTAAAAAGCACAAGATATATTAGAATCCCTTTTCAATTACACATTCACCAAAACAATTGACCATCGGTTTAATCGTCGCTAACTTGTCTAAAAAATAAACATGTGAAATAAAGCGGACAGCTGACACTGACTTACACCGTTTTTATTCGTCATTTTCTAGTGACGTTTGGAGGTTAAAATATGGCTACCATTGTTAAACCAAAATATTATATTATTTTTTTAAATTTATAACCATTGTGTGGAAATAATGTCTTTGTTATATATCGCAAGGTATTTATGAACAATTTATATAAATATTAAAAACTATTGCATTCACGGGAAAATTAATTTAAACCTTCAACCAAAATATAGACTCTTAAACCTAGGATTGTAGCACTTAGCCCTGTAGACTCTTTAGTAAATACTGGTGTAAGTGTTTCAAGTTACCTGGTCCGTTCTGCAGTATGCAAATGTTTTTCCGCGACCATCATGGTTTCACAAAACTCCATTCTTCGAAACTGACCATCTGATAAGATAAGATGAAGGAAAGAACTGTACTAAAAAAAAGTACTAGAAAAAAAAAATACACCAAAATTCAAACACATTTCGGAAAAAAACGAGTTGTGGAAAACATTTTGCAGATATGACGGAAACAATGAAAATTAAAAAAAAATAAGTATTTTTTAAAGAAATTGGTGCGCAAGCCTAAATTTCAGAAATTCAAAATAACTTATATAAAAAAAGGCGCGGCAGAAAAAGTTTTGTTTAGTTTCAAAAAGGCCGAGTCGGAAATTTTTACTTACTTATATAGAGACAGTTCACCCCTGATAAATTATGCTCATTTCCTTTGACGACGTTTTTCTCTTTAAACTCATATATATTACCTTAACTTTTTAATTGCAGATTATGAAATTTATTATAAGCGGCAAAATTTTAAAAGTGTTAAATTTTGGTTGGCCTCTGTTAGTATTCATGGTACAAAAAAATAAAAATAAGAAAAAAAAAACAGATTTTTACTTTCGGACACCGCATCGCACGGTGATCAGCTTGTCGGTTCTGAACGATTGAAATTATTTTGTGGTTGTAATTTTGACTAATTTCTTCTTGAAAGTTAGGAAATGTCAACTATCGTTTAGCCCACGTTGGGCTACTGTAGTCGACAGCAAAAAAATTAAAAAAAAATTTTTTTTTTGGACACGTTTCGGTACGATCCTAGGGTCTTCTTGACCATAGGTTGCATCAATTTAGTTAAAATTTTGGGAATCTCATTTTAACGATTATTAGAGAGTTGCAGTCCTACCAAGACGTCATTTGTGTAAAAATTTTTATTACCATCGGTAATTTTTTTAAATCTTTTTTAAATTTTTTTTAATTACACACAACATCCTTACTAGTCTAATTCGACGCAATTTCAGCGAGCGGATATTTTACGATTTCTGTAACACAAACATCTGTTCCGATGTTTATTGCGTTCACTTATATATTAAGGGATGATGTGGCCTTAAGCAATGCATGTTTCGTGTAAACTCAGAATAGGTAAGCAGGTTAAAGTGGGTTTTGATTTATTCTTTTGAGAAAAATCATTGTATACGGCGATTTGGGTTTTTTTTGGGGTTTAATTGTGGAGCCGTTCTGCAAGAGCAGGAATATACCCTAGCGTTAACTGTGTACAACAGCTTTGGGATTTTTTTGTTATAGCTAGTCTGTTGTACGTTCCATTTAGGGATAAATTTACCTATTCGGTTGCCGAGGTAAACAAACATCACTTAACTTTAATTTTGATCCACTTCAGCTGGGATAAGCGCAATAATTTTTTTTTTGATTTTACTCACGCAGGAGTGGAACATAAGACCTGAATACCTGCCAAAACTCTGGTCTCTCTTTTATTTTATTTTGTTAAACTTTTTTATGGCTACTTGTTAATTCTAATTTAGGATTTAAGTAGTTATTTCTCTCTGCAAGGATGGACGTCATAGTTGGTTGTACAAATACTTAACATAAATTATGATTACATTTTTAAATGCAAATAAATTTTATTTTCTTACTGCTCCGGTGTTTTTCGGTTTTGTTCGCGTCTGCCCATATTTATGTTTTATATTTTCTACATTTGTGAAAAAATTTATAGTGATTTTCACTAGTGACGTTAAAGTAAACTTTGTGTTTGTTATTGCGTGGTTTAGTTTTTATAATTGGGAGGTATAATTAAGAGTTTTAAAGTTTAAAGTTTTAATATGAGTCGGTTGTCTGACATAAGGTACTTAGTCAAGGACGAGTTAATCTACGAACTAACATGGAGAGGCATAGACACCTCCAAAAATAATGTCGCATATAGTTTTATACCTCTTAAGCAAATAATTCGAAAAATTGATATTTTGAGAGTATGTGTACGTAATTGGCTTAAACCTTTTTTTTACTTAACATAATTTTTTCATAAAAATTTAACTAAATTTATTATTCTTGCTATTCTATATATCAATATAGATCAATTACTATCAAATTTTGCAAGGTTTTTTTACCATGCACTGATATTCTTTATCGTGGTCTTTATGTTCACTATTTTCACATACATAGTTCAAAACGGATTGATTTTTGTCCTGTGAAACCGGTGTCTTGTGCCACATGTTAAATAAATTACGTCGGCCAATCTCATGCGCCAACGCTAAAACATTAAATCATAGCTAATATTCCGGCAAGAACCGGAATGTAGCACAAAAACACTTATATATTAAGGGATTATGTTGCCTTAAGCAATGCATGGTTCGTGTAACCTCAGGATAGGTAAGCAGGTTAAAGTGGGTTTTGATTTATTCTTTTGAGAAAAATCATTGTATACGGCGATTTGGGTTTTTTTTAAAGGAGTTTATTAGTGGAGCCGTTCTGCAATAGCAGGAGTATACCCTAGCGTTAACTGTGTACAACAGCTTTGGGATTTTTTGTTATAGGTAGTCTGTTGTACGTTCCATTTAGGGATAAATTTACCTATTCGGTTGCTGAAGTAAAGAAACATCACTTAACTTTAATTTTAATCCAGTTCAGCTAGGATAAAAAGGAATTACAACCCTTGATACATGGTTGAAATAATAAAGTCACAAACGTAATTGATACGTAATGATACGGACTTTTTCAGTCTAATATAATACATATTTAAAAAATTATAATAATTCAATACACAACTTTTATCTAATTTTTTAAAACTTTGCAAATGGTTTAATAGTCAAAATCAAAGATACTAATTAAACCATAATTATAATATACGTAAAGAAATCACCATATAAACTCTGGTTTACCAACTTTTAGCACTTTTGAAAATCACCTTTCCGCGCGGAATAAGTCCATTAAACAGGCTATCAAGTGGCCTATGACTGGTCGTCGTAACAAGTGATAACGATCAAATACCAAATTGTACATAATGCAAGGACCTAAAACTATAAACAACAAGTGAAATTAAAGAAAGAAAAATAAGAAAAAAGTTTTTGCTTCGGACTCTTTTTTCTTATTTTTATTTCTTTAATTTCCCTTGGTGTTATAGTTTTAGGTCCTTGCATTATGTGCAATTTGGTGTTTGAATATTATATTGGCAATCGCCCATTTGCGATCAGAAATTTTAACAAAGGAAAAGGTGATTTCATGCTTTCAGACGTTGATTTTTTACGTCTAATTTGAGTTATCATACCTTTGACAGTGGGAGAGAAAAATTAAAGAGATCAGTTGGATGACTTGGTCGAGTTAATACCCTGAGAATTTCTCGTTCTTGCATTGAGACACCGCAGCCTGCAAGTTTTCCGAAAATTTATGTATGGCTTCGGTAGTTCAATGTTTAGAATATTTGCCTAGAGAGCAAGAGATCCCGGGTTCGAGTCCCGGCCGAAGCAAAAACTTTTTTCTTATTTTTCTTTCTTTAATTTCACTTGTTGTTTAAAGTGATAACGAGTTAATTGATTGCTTTTCTGCATTGGGGTTTACTAATAAGATAATTGGGCACTTTTTTAAGACTTAGTGCTTATGATAGAAAAGAGTTCGATATTGAGGTTTCGATCATCTAAATTAGACAAGCTGGCCTCCGAGCATATCGTGGCAAATTTAAAAATATTCTTCGCAAACACCTTATTTGAAAGTGCCCCGCATTTCCCTTTTAAGGATAAACCTTTAACGATTTACGGTAATGACTTTGTTTATATTCAACCATAAAGTGATGGATTTTGGCGGAGCTCAGGTAAATGTTCGGCCATATCTCTTCCCACCGACGATCCGCCAAAGTTAGCATAATGGAAATCCATAAATTTTAAGATGATGTGAGAGATAGTTTTTAAGTCTAACCATTTTATTGGTCCATGAAATACCGGTAAATTTTTCTTTCCGCATTCTTAGCATTAATAGGTACGTACGAGAAGCACAATTTATATTTTAAACCTAATAAAAGGGATTTATTAGGGACTTATTGCAATAAAGCCAGGCACTTATTGTGGCGGGCACTATTCTGATAGTTTCGCATTATAAGACCAGCTGTCTTCTTTCAAAATTAGGCCTTTGGGTATTGTAAGAGCCGGAATTAATAGTGCCGCCACTATTAATGAAAAATAAACGACTGGATTTATAAACTCGACTTTGTTATGTCAATTTTGAAACATCAACTGTCAGTTTTCAATAAGGAATTGTCAGAATAGTTCCCTGCACAATTACTGCCTGGCTATATTGCAATAAGTCCCTAATGGAATAAAATCTGACCTTATTTTAAAATCGGCAGTATTGTGCTTTACATATAAAAAGCAACTACTTTTTTTCAAAATTCGGCCTTTGTGTAGTTAAGAACCGGATTCATTAGTGACTGTTTTTACTAAATGAAAGTTTGTGATTTTATTTCTAAATTTGACTTTGATATGTCAATTTTGAGAGGTCAGCTGTTAGTTTTCTTTGTAAATTTGTTAGAATAAAGCCGATTCTAAAATAAAGTCAGGTTTTATTCCAAGTCCCTATTAAAAAACTGATTAAGGCAAGGCGTTATTTCTATTACTTTTTGAAACCTTCACACACGGAACAGTACCTAAATGTTGCTACAAAACAAAAAGTTATAAAAAGTTTGTATTTAAGAACCGTAAATTTTTGTAGAAATAATGAAGAATTAACCACACAAAAAATTAACATTAAAAAGGACTTACAACAGAATGGTTATTCCGAGAAATTAATAAACTCAACAATCTCTAATATTAAAACAAACCAAATATAGCAAATTCTCACAGTAATAATCCGTTGGGTGTTATTAACATTCCATATGTTCAAGGTATTTCATTAAACATAAGACGAATAGCCAAGCATTATATTAAAAAAACAGTATTTTTATCGGGAAATACGATAAGCAGTTCTGTACGAGTAACTAAAACAAAACAAGAAAATCTCTCAAATAATAAGGAATGTATTTATCAAATCCCGTGTGACTGTGGTAAATCTTATGAGGGTAAAACAAAACGCCCTCTTCAGGTTAGAATAAATAAACATCTAAAAAGTACCCAATTAGGGGATATTGAAAAATCCGGTTTAGCGGATCATGAATGAACAAATGATCACAGTGGTCAGAAGCTAAAGTTTTGCATAAACGAAAGTTTTTTAAAGCCGCTTTTATATTGCAGAATAAAGAAGTTTTCAGTCAACCAAGCACGGACATACCAAACATATGGAAACCACTCCTTAAGGAAAATAGGATTAAAAAGGGGGGCGGGCCGGCACACCTGATTTCACACCAAGTAGTATAAGTAGTAGCCTAGAGACTAGATTGTTTAGTTTACACTTGATAACGGTTAGAGATACTGACTAACCGAAACGTCGTGTTTAATATAAATAAAGACAATGGAAGTCCGAAATTTTATATTCAATCTTGTCTACGAGGACCTTGAAATCTACCTTTTGTAGAAAAATCTAAATACCTAAACTATTCACTTTTGCATAATGCATAATGGGTTGAATTGACTCCTTACCACCTCCCCTATCACATCACATTATGGGCGAACCTAGGGGGGCCTCGGGTATCGGCCCTGCCAAGCCCAAGATTTTTTTAGATATTTTCCACATATTTTATAAATAAAAAGTTAAAATACGACATCATGAGGCTTCGCCCCCCCAAGGCATATTCCTGGGTGTTCCACTACCTAAATAAATACATCGCCCTTTTTATTCCAAGCTTTTATTTAGCTTCAGATGTTCTGTCTAACTAACTATCTATCAAATCTTGTGAACCGTTTTTGACACACTTCCCGTTATCCGATTTGGATGAAATTTGGTACACACATGACACACAACATTAAGAAATAAATTGGTAAATTTTTTTTTAAGTCACAAGCTTTTATAAAATGCACTCAAAATTAAAATATTATTTTTTAACTTTCTAATATTATCATAATAATAAAAGCGATTGCCGCAAATCAAAGCATAAGTTAATCTAAATTTGTGATCTATACACTTAAATAATATTCAACATAGCAGGTCATCAAAGATATGTTTGATGTGCCGCAATGTTATGCCATTACCATTCCTATGTCAGAGAAATGCTGGGGTATCTTGGGTCGGGTTGGGTGGGTTTGGTACCTCTGCATTTTTCTGCTAGATTGATTCTTGCAAAAAGTGATATTTAATTGATACGGATATCTTATCGTGCTAACACCGTCAAAATTTCCATCAGTCGGCCATTTTATTATCGCTTTTATTATTATGATATTATTAGAATGTTAGAAAATTATTTTTTAATTTTTAGTGCATTTTTATAAAAGCTTGTGACTTAAAAATTTTTTTTTACCAATTTATTAATCGCTAGAAAGATAATATAAAAAAAAACTGTCCGCTGCAAGGATGAAACCAAGAAAATATGGTAATATTCAAAACATATTTTTGAAAGCAATCTTCATCAAATAAAGTGTGCCTTAAAGGTCGAAATAATTTATGCGTTTTAATAAAAAAGTTGCGCTGAGGCTCTCCTTAAAATTATGAAACCGCTTCCAAAGCGGATGAAATACGAACGAAATCAGAGAAAGTCTGCTTTAATTGTGTTTAATAAACCTTAAAGAAGTCCGAGTAAAAAAGGTTCAAGAAGTTCATTTTAATTATTAAGCGAAGGAAAACGAATAAAAAAGGTTGTAAAGAAATCTGTTATTTAAATGAGCACAAATGAAACACTGCTTTGGCAATTTATGCACAGAAAAATTATTTTGCTTTGGGTTATACCAGAAATAATAGCGAGTGAAACCGATATTTCCGAGCACAACGCGACAATTTTTAATAAATAATAATTAATTGGGTCTGTTTATTTAATTATTTAAATATAGGTCCCAGAACTTCATTCTAATGAATAAAAAAAGGAAAATTTGTAAAAAAAAACCTTTTTTTACACATTTTGCTAATTAAAGAAATATGTTATTTTAAAGAGCACAACCGAAAAACTGCTCCTTTTATTTATAAACAGAAAAATTATGCTTTGGGTTTGCTTTGGGTAATACTATAAATGCTTTTTAAGTGCAGCGCAGTATTTTTAAATAAATAATATAATAGCGTCTGTCTCTGTGTATAAATATTAGACTAGAATTTATATCGGTAATTTTTGAAAAAATCTACAAACAAGAACTTAATTTTTATCATCAAGAGAAGGAATATGCGAGAAAAACCTTATTTTGCTTTGTGTATTATCAGAAATAAAATCGAGGGATTCTGATATTTTTAGACACAGTGAATTATTTTTTATTAAATAATATTTAACAGAGTCTGTGTCTGTCTAATCAGTTAGATTAAAATGTATATCGGTCATTATTTAAAACAAAAATCTACATTTATAGTATAAAAAATATATAATTCGAGAAGTGAAAAAGTTCATTGAAATTATTAAAAGAAGCAAAATGCGTAAATAAAAAATATTTGTTTTACATAAGCACAAATGAAAAACTGCTTCATAAATTTATGGACAGATATAGTATTTTGCTTTAGAAAGAAAGAAAAGCAAGGAATCAAGAGCAGGAAAATGCGAAAAATCGTTATTTTGCTTTTGTATTACCAGAAACAAAAGGGAGGGATTCTGATATTTTTATCAGATTATGTGTCTCTGTAAACAGTTACACTAAAATGTATATCGGTCATTATTTAAAACAAAAATCGAAATTAGTTGTATATGAGGTTCGAGAAGCGAAGAAGTTCATTGAAATTATTAACTTAAAAAGGTTGTAAAAATAACAGATTTTTTTAAATGAGCACAAATGAAAAACTGCTTCGCTTTTAAATAAACAATATTTTACAGAGGTGCAGTGATAAAGACACTAATCGGAAAGCAAGCTACGATGAGTGTCCTGTGCTGTGAACTGTGATAATATATTAAATATGGTGCTAATGCTGAATTTGACAAAACCCGTAATTATTTATTACATTGTTTGGCTGTGTCGTTATAAATAATGAAATATAATTTAACAAATGTCCTTAATATATTTACCTTCAAAAAAATCGAAACAACTTGTATAAACTAAATAGAATGAAATGAGACATAAATAAAAATGACCCACTGGGTTCTCTGTGAGACTTGTTCGTGGAGGTTTCTCATGTTCTCATTCTTTTCTTTTAATCTCATCTTTCTCCACTTTGGTTCCAACTCTTAGTTCCTCTATCATCGGCTTCCGGAGATAAGAATAGCATCAAGGTAACCTCTAGGCCTGTCGTATAAGGTGACTAAAGGGGCCTCGACCCATGGGTAAATGGGTAGTCTGGTAACGGATCAAACCAGATAACATCTATGGTAAAGGGGATGGGTTAATATGGTGATTCTCTGAATAGATTCGGTGGCCTGGCCATTCAGAAAATCAAAACATGGGACAGGGTATATCGAGTGCCTATATGAAGCTAGCAGCTAGTACGGGCACCTTTTGGCTCTCTGTACCCTGTTGATTATGTCAAAAGGTTTATGACCCATCAGTGGTCTAAGGCTATAACCATGGCATTATATAGTATATCATGATGACTAAGTTTCTGGCCGAAACTATAATTTGAAGTCTACTCGGTTCTATATATTAGATGGTATTTAAATTATTATCTAAGTCGAACACAGTAGGTACGTGGTGCACAACGGGCTCAGAAAGGTGGCCTAGGTGCCAGGTTTGATCCTTTTAGGGTGTTAACTGCCACTACATAACATCTTATAATCTCTATAATCTATCTTATAATCCATCAAGTTCTTACATGACTACCTTTTCTTTTTATCTATCTTTTTATTCAGTCCACCGGCTCTCTATAATATAATTTTATAAACTATATTTGTATATCCTGGTTTATTTTCCTTTTAAGGTGTATTTTTTACATGAAGCTTATTCAAAAAAAAAAGTTTTACGTTCAACATACGAACTATACAGGATGTCCCAAATCCAATGTTTTTTGAGGTTTTTGGAAACTTTGCATTTTGAGAGAGAGTTTTTTTAATTATAAAAGTGTTATCTTGATGAAAATGGTTTTTTGAAATTTTTACCGAAAAATCATCAGTCATACCCACTTTTGTCGAAATCAAAGTACAACAGGGGATTTTATTAGAAAAAATTAAACAAGGCCAACTAAAAAGTTTACTCATTTTCTCACAGCCGGTTAGCCACTCGTACTGCTCAAACTTATCGGCACTAAAATATCGTGTGCAAGTTTTAATTTTCGTTGCAAGCTCTTTCATGTCGGGCTAGGGCCTACATTTATTATATTTATCTCACATACTATACAATCACATAATTGTATAGCCGGCCGTCGCAATATCTTGTACCGAAACCGAGTCTCTTCCTGGCACGCCATTTCAAGGCTGAAGGGCGCGAACTGAATTCTTAAATTTAGCTTGTATGCGTTGACGCCCCCACTATGTTTCACATCACGAGGGAAGCAATTGTATTTGCCGCGTAGAGCGTGGGGAGCTAGCGGTTGTCGCGAAAGCGACGCTGCTCTCGGGTAAATCAACACCGACAGTGAATCAATTTTTATTGGTTTTCTATGCGTACGACAAAGACAACTTATGGTTGTCGCCGCTTTTCTAGTACATAGGTACGCGCAAAATATATTGCTTCTGATACAGTCTTAACACTACTACAGGACTGGCGCTAATTGCGTCAAGCTTTTACATTGAACGGACCGCTTATTTTCGGTCGTTATAACCGAGCGTCGTTATAGAGATAAAAGGTACAAACTGGGTAATATATTTTTATTACAAAATAGTGAATATATCTCTTCAAATTTTTATTAAAAACTATCTTTTTTTTTAGGGTTAATAACATGAAATATTTTTATATTACATACATATATGTAACTGCGTATATGTACATATAATGTTATGTCAGTATGTACATATGTATTATGCATGTATGTAGCTACATACTTATTGTACATTTGTATACAATATTATGAGCTTTCTCCTCAACTGTAAATGCTTTTCGTTTAGACATCGCGATTAATTTATATATATTCTTAGGTTCAGCAGCTTAGATTATGTAACAAAACGGGATTGGAATATAAATTGTATTTTTGTCATTTATGTTTTTAAGTATTTTTAATTAAATATTGTTTTTGACATCAACAAGCATTAATTATATGCAAGACTAGGTTAAAAATAAGTAAAATTTATGGCAACACCGGCGACTTGTTTTTTGGCATGTTTTCAGGTCCGCTGTATTTTAATTAAAGTTCTATTCGTCTAATATGTCCTTTGAGCCACTAACATCAAAATAATTCATATTTTGTAACTGGAAACAAATTTGCAAAACTATTTTCAACTTTTAAAAAAACACACTGTATAATTTTACTTTCCAGCGGTTTCTTTAAGTCTGGCTGCGTTGGTATTTTGTCTCTTAGTGGAGCGTTTAAAGCGCAGTCTATCTTTTTCTCGCCAAGGCGAAAGGGAGTAGAATTCTAGCCAATCAACGACAGGCTTTTTGTGCTTGCAAACGTAGAGTCGCTTTAACTAAGACAGGAAACTTTCGAAAGTCGTGGGAGCAAACACTCTTTAGTTGGGCTTGGCTTGGTTCGTTCCAATTCTTTAGTTTGCTTTGCTTTCGTTCACAGTTCTTAAGGGGGATTTTATTTGGGAAATTTATCAATTATTTTAACATTGTATAAAACTGTTAACTTTAATATTCATAATTATTTTAGTCTTTTCTTTTGGAGTTTATTAATTATAAAGTTTTTAATTATTAATGTTTCCAGTGTTTTAAAATAATGTTTTTAACAGTTTTATGGTTTTTTTAACATCAAAATACAAACCATTCGTTGCCCTAAAATCGGCATTTTTAATCAATAACATATCCCAAACCTAAACAGTAATATTAAGTAAATTATACAGTTGATTGAATAGTTTGGCCTATTCAATCAACGTTTAAAATGTTGATAAATAAATATATTTAGAACAAACACACAAAAGGTTTATAAAATCTAAAAGTTCAAGAAGTGTAAATATTTGAATGCAAAAGCTTAATAGTAGAAAAATTTGAGATTCAATTAATAAATATAAGAAGTGGTAATGTGAAGTTTCGGGAAGAAAATTGAAAAGGTATGTATGATTTTCCTACATTTGAGAAAAACGTTTATAGCATAAAACTTCCTCCAAGAATCATCAAATTCCCTTTCGAGATCGTGTAAATTTAATAACATATGGTAACTTTTAATAATTTTATCAATTTTCAAATAGTTGCATAAATTGGTAGCTCGCAACTTTTAAGCCTTGGCCACTTGAGGTGACAGTACCACTGTCACACTGGCCGCCTGTTACAATTATGTAAATACAAAAGCACACCACATCAATAGCTTTAATAAAATAAAGGTAACATACGTTTATAATAGACCAAATGCCGATTCGCATAAACCGGGGACTTACCGTCGATAATAACAGGGATTCCCCAAACTTCAGCAAACAATGGCTACAGTTCGTTTTTACATGCGATTTCGTTCTTCTTTATAACCGATTCCTTGGACCAATTTAAATTAAATTATTGTTCGCTATGGACGTACGTCGTTATATGCGTAATACGCAACCAGTCTTCAATGCATTTAGCATAGAACTCGGTCGGGACCTTTATATGTCGTAGCTATAACCGATTTGTCGTAATATCCGATATCGTTATAAGAGATATTAACTGCATAGTGAACTGTTAAGTAATTTTTGTTTATACGATTTCTTAAGGGAAGCAATGCTTCCTTTGCTAACATAGACCACACACTTCTGCTTAAAGTGATAGATTGGTTATATTCGGATCTCATAGGACTAAAAGCTATTAGCTCCAAACTGCAATTTGAAAAAAAATTATAGACTTAATCTAAATTGCAAACTTTTCATGCCATAACTCATAAACTTGCAAGTGTTTGTTTTAGTACTTTAGAACAGCGAAACCCCTAAAAGATAGTGTGTGGGACACCTGGTATAGTACGAATGGAAACTAAAAACTTTTCTTTTTAAAATTATAAATAAGCTTTATATGAAAAATATTTTCAAGCATGAATAGAGCTCAAATGCTGCACTGCGTTTCCCTCGAAGCAAAAAATTTATTTTTTTTAAATAAAAAATATTCGTTAAAAAATGTTGCACCTCTAACTAAAAGCACTAACTACGTATACAAAGCACGTTGTAAATAGAAGCGAGAATAAAATAATATTTCGCCCAGTTTAGAACAGAGGTTTTGCGGGCGGGTCATCATGAGTTAAATATATACATACAGGGTGTTCAGATAAATATATGTTTCGCCTTTTTCCATTACCAATTCCTCACTCAACGATAATTAAGGATTTATTTATCTATAATGGTAGAAAACTCTTTAACCATTTGCCTTTGGATATGAGAAAAATTCCATGTTATAAAAAGATTAGACAAAAGACAAAGGAGTTTTACTCTTAAGGAATTCCTTGGTGAAGAATATTCTGTGTTTTGAAATATTGTAAATATATATTTTTGAAGTGTAAACTTCTTTAGGCGCGTTTAGCAGTTTTTGTGGGTTCTGAATTGAACTGAGCCGTGAGGCTGGGCTATGTAACGCTCATTCGGGTGAAGTTGGCTCGAGTCGACTAACAGTGAGAGGAACATTCAGCGAGCGATATGATGATGCAGATAAAGGCCAGTATTATTAATTTCGCCTTGTTGAAGCTAACACTTCTGCCGTGTGGTCTTAAGCACACACAATTTGTTTTTAACATTTTTTTTTATCTTCTTTTATTTTACCTAGATAGTATTTAGCGTGCGAAGGAAACTTACCAACAGAAAAAAAAATAATTTTTATGTCATGACGGGTCACTATTTTAATTTATTTGTTTTATTGGGTTTTATGTAACTTAATGTACCTACTTTTTTATTACTTACCTCTGCTACAAATGTTCCTTTAACGAGGATTTTACATTGTTTATATAAATTTTTTACTACTTAAAACTTACACATAAAAAAAACATGCAACAAAGGACAAAGAAAAGAAAAAAAAAGAAGAACTTGAGATAAAGTATAGAAAAATGAACTGGCTAATTGGAAGGAAGTCCAATTTAACAATTCATAATAAGTTACTGCTTTATAGACAAATACTGAAACCAGTATGGACATATGGTATTTATTCAACTATGGGGTTGTGCTAAAGAGACTAACATTCTAGTCTTACAGAGATTTCCAAATAAAGTATTAAGAAACAGTATGAATGCACCTTGGTACGTTCTAAATAGTGACCTTCATCGAGATCTAAAAATCGAAACTGTAGCAGAGACTATAAAAAAGTACGCAAAAAGCCATGAAGATAACTCCATCGGCATGTGAATGTGGAAGCAATTAAGCTATGCTAGTTCGAAGAATAAAAAGTGTGAAGCCGTTTGAGCTAGTAAACTAAGTGAATTCCATAAAACAATATATTGTTATAAACACAACACAATTGTGAGTTCCAGACCAAACAAAGCGGGAAGAACTGTTAAGCCAACCCTAAGTTTAAATCTGACTTTGCTAGTAAATTAAGTTAAAACAAAATTGCTAATTAGTCTGACTGAGATTGTAATACAATAAACACAGTGTGTTTGACAAATAAAAAATAAAAAATTTACACCACTTAACCCTACTTTATTCAAGCGTGATGTGTAAAAATGCTAGTTGGGTTACACCCTGTAACTTAGCTTATACATGTACGGACGCATGGTACGAATATGAGCGAAGCTCGTTCTGTTGATCAGATAATGTTTCCGCCGGGAACGATAAATTATTTCCGTTAGTAAAATCACGACACGAGAGCCTCACCTCACCCGTTGCTGCCGGTAAATTTTCTACGTGCAGTTTGTTTTTAATAATTTTAGCTTGATTTGTTGGTGAAAAATTTAAAATTACGTTTTTGTACGATTGCATTAGAGAACGAAGTTTTACATATGAAAATGCCTCTTTAAAATTGAAAACTTAGTTAATTTGAAAGAGTTACGTAATAAGATTATTAACACCGAGCAAAAATTTCTCCTTTGTTAAGATGCGACCACTTTGTTACCTAATTAGGCAACGCCGCTGTTTCAACCAACCAAAATTTTAAATTATGGAAAAACAACAACACCCAGTACTTCCCAAAATATTTTTGTCAAAAGTCATCAATTTTTTAAATATATATATTTATCGGTTTTACAACGTTCTACGTCTTCCGATACCCAATCTCCACTCGTTTCTGTTTGCCCATAATTCATCATCTAGGCCTCTTATTCTTGTTTCACTGCCGTTCTCCAGCTTCTCCTTGGCCGTCCTCGTTTTCTTCGGACAGTTGGTTTCCATTGTAGTATTTGTGTAGGTAATCTTTCATCATTAATTCTTTGTACATGTCCGTACCACACCAGTTGCTTTGTTCTTATATCATCCACTAAAGTACGTTCCCCCACTGTCATAATTTCTCTTATTCTTTGATTTGTAACTCTTTCTCTTTTGGATTTCCCTGCTGCTCTTCTCCAATAGTCCATCTCCATAGCGGAAAGCATTTTTTCTGTTCTATCCTTGATTGGCCATACTTCTGAGCCGTATGTAATAATACTTTTTACAATGGTGTTATATATAAGCTTTTTATTATGTTTTGATATACTTTGGTCCCAAATTATTTCATTTAATAAAATTATTGCTTTTCTTCCTTGTACGTTTCGATCTTTTATAGCTTTGTCTAGTGTTCCGTCAGCTGTTATTTTTAGACCTAAGTATTTATACTCATCACAGGACTGAATTCGCTGCGCGGTATTTAAGATTAGATCCTGTTTCATTCCACCGATACACATATACTCTGTCTTATTGAGATTAACCTCTAGTCCCCACTTATTATACTCTTCTATTAGTTTTCGTGTCATATATTCGAGGTCGTCATAATCCTGAGCCACTACTATCTGATCATCGGCGAAACATAAAGTATACAAGGTGGTTTCGTCCAACCGAATTCCCATGTTTTGGCATTTTCTCTTCCATACTTTAAGGACTTGTTCCAAGTATATCTTGAAGAGCGTAGGCGAGAAACAGCAACCTTGTTTAAGACCTTTATTTACTTGAAAGCCTTTGGTTAGTTTTGCTTTTATTTTAACTTTTGCCTTACTATTGCAGTATAACTCTTTGATGGCCTTAATTAGTTGTACGCCTATGTTTGTGTTTTCCAACGCTTTCCAAAGTAGATTTAGTGGTATCATATGCCTTCTGTAAATGGACGTAAAGCAGATGCAGCTCTTGTCCGTATGCCATTTTCTTTTCGATAACTTGGGTTATACAAAAGAGATGATCTGAAGTCGATCTACCCGCCCTGAAACCAGCTTGTTCTTCTGCCTCTATGTCTTTATATTCGCTCTCCACTTTATTTCTTATTATACCTCTATAATTGTCACATATATCTTTTCTCATCAATTTTTCTGTGTCAAATTTTATTTAAAAAAAAAAGTTAAGGTAATGTTCTTGGATTTTTGGAAGAATATTTGAAAGATGATAAAATCGAGATGGTGATACCCGATTTTGTAAAAATTGGATGTCCTCATCCGTAAAACCAAAGGAATAAAAATTATAGTGAAATTAGTGTAAATGCTAAAGGTAGAAAGGAAAATCGTCTTGTATCATGAAGTGCAGTTTAATTTAAATGCAAGGGTTTTCTTACACTGGTCAGTCCTATCCTATCCTTAGCGCTGTACCTACCTAGGTGAGAACAGCAACAAGTTAAGCCGAGAATCAGAAAAAATACGGTAATAAAAACTGGAAGAGAGAGCTTTATTAAAATTTTATTTTTCTGCCTTACAAATCTTTCTGTTCTCCATACATAGGTATCTCTTTTTCACAAAAACATTGTGCCAAAAGAACCAAAATCTATCCTTATCTTTGCAATGACATTTTTCTAAATCGTTTTACAGTTTCTATTTAAAAAAAACATGTTTCTTACTTTATTTATCCACAAAACACAAAAAGACACCTTCACTTTAATCACAACACTCTGTTCATTTAAATGTATTGTCAGTTGCTATGGCTATGCCAGACGGGTAACATTGTGTGACCAGCATTTTATCTTTAAGCAGTTTTTAAGGAACAGTAAAGTCACGAAAAGAGGTGACTTCACTTTAACAACGCTAAGGAAAGAATAAGTATGCCTTTAATTTTGGTGCAACGAAATTTTGCGAAATAAGGTATTCTTTAGGCTAAACAACGGAAAAAAAATCGGTGTGATGGGCCCTTAGTAAACTCATTACATCACTAGTGAGATTATATAACTTATTGTGTAACTTAAACAGCCTAAATTATATATCTAATAAGAGTGTAAGGTGTGGATCGCAAATAAATGAATTATATATTTTAGAAATTTGCTCTAAGGATATATCTATTATATATATATATATATATATATATATATATATAATTATATATAATATTTATATAATATAAAATTGAATTTTTATTTCTATAATTGAAAACAAAATAAATACTTTTTGTTTTCAAAGTGAAAAAAATGTATTAATATTTGATTGTTAAAAGGTTACTGATGATAAATCAACATAAATTGACATCATAATATTTTAAAAATAAAACCTTGGCTGGAACGTGTAACGTGGGAGAGAGGAGCCGATATTGAGATGATGACTGCCGATCAAATTTACATAGCAAGGCGAAAATTGAGTTCTCCTCCAACATAGTCTACTTTAAAATCACTTTCGTTGCGAAAAGTGCTAAAGTCGAGATAATGACAAAGCCGTGTTTGTCTATAAAAAATAATAATCTAACTTTAGGACATTCAATAGGGTCGATAATTTAATTTTGATATCATATAATAACACTTTCTATAGGTCGGGCAAAATAATCTACCACGCCATTGTAAATGCTATGTAGATTTTATTTTAACTAACTTAAAATGTAGGCTATGATGTCATTTGTTTTTATTAAGTTTTAAAAATTACAGGGTACAAGTGGCGATTATTTTTTTCAATACCCATTTGATGTTCATTTCTGAAAGTTTCAAACACTCCTGAAGTAATTAAAGGCGATATTCCTATAATTTTTTGCTCTATTACTGCTTTCAGTTTGTCAAGTCCACGTAGTCAGATTACGTGTCCTCGAAACATTTTCTTTAAACGTCCAATATTTTTTTTGCCGCTCTTTCTAAGATTTAGTTCCCAAAATTACGTTACTGTATTCTTCTCGCCTCTCTCTTCAAAAATATGAGAACGTCAAACAACAGAAGCTTCAATAGCACACCAAACGGTAACTCGTTGGCGCTGAAGTGGCCTTTGTGAAATTGCTGCAAATTTTCTGGTGCCCAGCAGCGGAAATTCCGCTTATTCACATAGCGAGATAAGTAAAAATGAGCTTTGTCACTCGTTATTAATGGAGCATTCTCTGGGACGATTTGAAGAATATCGTTGGACAATGCTTTGTGTGTTTCTCAGTCATGTTCACAAAGTTTTTGCACGACTATAATTTTGTATACAAGGTGGAACTCCCGGTCGTCGTCTTCAATTCTTCTTAGAGAATATTCTGACAAACGCAAAGCAGGAGCATATTTAATAGCTGAACGGCTAGGAGATCTTTCATCTACAAAATTCTTCGATTTCTTTTTATGGCTAAACCTGTAGCTCTAGAATTTATTTGAAACCCACAGCAGTATTATTTTGTGATCTGGACGTTTATTTTTGCCTGCCCTTGAGGTGAGGTGAGTCAAAAGTTCGCTTTCACTGGTGGACTTTGAATACTTTCGCAACTTTTTTGCACGGTAAATAAATCCACCGGTGTGAGCGCTCACCCAACCTCACTTCACAGACAGTCAAGAATAAAGGTTCTGGAATTGGAGCATGTCTTTCAACCGCGAATTGAGTAAAAAAACTTATCTGCGTCGTAATCACAGACTAACTTCTTATAACTATTTCAATAACGAAGGCACGATGTCAAGGTGCGAGCTACCAACCGACTACAATAAGCTCCTGGTAGAGCATAAGTTGTGTGAAACCACCAGAAACAACTACTCCGAGGGAAAATACCCCTACCGGCATTGAATTATACTGATGGTTTGAGGCTTTCGTTGGGAACTTGTTAAAACTGTTTGGTTTCCACTTTCTCCAACGTCGATCATGAGGATACGAGTGATCCCCGTCTGGAACACGTCCTGATAGTCAGGAACAAATTCATGGATTGGCATGGAACATTTGTTCCTGACTATCAGGACGTGTTCCAGACGGGGATCACTCGTATCCTCATGATCGACGTTGGAGAAAGTGGAAACCAAACAGTTTTAAGCTCCTTTTCTGTTTAATCTTGTTCACAGTAGAGGTGCAAAATGTGGGAGAGGGTTTGGCCGGACCCTGTTTTTGTGACGTTTATTTTTACACGACTTACAAAATAGCTTTTCCCTTGATTTTCAGAATCAATGAATAAATAAAATAGGAATAGGTAGTTAATAAACTTTTATTTATCAATAAAATTAAAATACTCCCAGAAAAAGCAAAAGCAAATGTTAGGAGCATAACGAGTGTTATTTTCTAAAAACTGAGATGTGTAGTTTGTTTTTGCTTCTTTCCTGTATAGCGTCTAACCCTTGAGATTAAAAGCAGATTTAATAAAAAAACTAGAAAAGCTTTTTAAAGAAAAATTCCAAAAGAAAAAAATTAATAAATATTAAAAAAGAAATATAAGATGTGCCCTACTACAACGAACTATCCAACGCAAATTCCAAGGACAATTCCAGCAATTCGATATGTGGGAGGCAAAATATTTAATTTTTGAGAAATTTAGAAAAGTGGTTTAAATGTTTAACAATAAAAATTTTTAGAGAAGTGCTGAGAGAGGGCTATTTGTTTTTTAATTATTAAGAAATTTTTTTTTAATAGTCTCAACAGGAAATCATGCATAAGACACCTTTCCTACCAGCGTCATTTCCCCTTTGCTAGAAGAGGCCGGGTAGTGTCGGATTCTTACAAACTAAAACCACTCGACTGTGACTCCAGCTTGCCTAGATAAGCCACAAGTCTCTACACTGCAGCCAAGACTGGCATATTGTGCACCCTTTTGGTTCCTAGGCTAACCACTCCATTAATTTCGTTTTCTAAACAAGTTTGTACAGGTCTTTAGTGGAGTAGTCCCTATAGTGGCTATTAGGTCTAGTTCAACTTCTTCAAATATTAGGTGCCTTTTGCGATAGAGTGCCTCACAATGGCATATTACATGTTCTACTGTTTGCAGTTCCTGATTGCATAGTCTGCAGCTTAGGTCTAGTCGATACAGGCCCATCTTGCTTAGGTGAACTTTTTACCGCCATCTGGGTAATCGTGATTCCTTTTATGGTTCTCACTTGCATCCAACTGTAACTGAGCAGGTCTTTTGTGAGTTTGGCATCCAGGTATTTAGTAAGGCTCTGTTGTGTTTTAGCCCCTGTCTTTCTCACAAGTGAATTTCATGTTTTACCCTTACCCATAATTTATTCTTGGACGTGGTTTATAGGTTATAAACTGCTAAAAATAAGCTCTCTATAGAAACCTACTGTAAAAAAAGAGATTAGTCAATTTTTTTATGATATTTCTATTATATAAAATATTCTAACGACTATTAGATTCTAAAAATTTTACATTATTTGCTGCACAGTAAATGGCTTTAAATTAGCATAAAATGTATATTTACATACGTTTCCTTTAATAAAATTCATTTCTCTTTCATCTTCACAAGGCATGCCTCAAATTACTTTCAATTTGTCATTTCAAAATGTCGGCACTCTGTAGCTTAAATATTTAAATATTATAGAACAAAACAAATTCCACAATAAGCTAATTTTGATTGGAATTTGATCCATGCCCCGAAATTTTTGCCTCAAACATAATATTACAAGGTAAATCAATGGTGTATTTAGAAAAAAGTTTTGAGGTGGCCCGTGACAGTTTTGGGGAGAAGCGAGACCCTATGAGGCCATATTATATGCAATTTTATGTTTGTATTCATGAAATATGTGGAAAATATTTTTAAAAAAATCTTAGTTTCGCCACTGAGGTAATTATTACAATTTAATTAACTTAAAATGTATAAACCCTTCAAGGTTTTTATTTCACATGCAGAAGCTTTTTCGATTCTAGTATAATGATACATTTTCCAACCTGTATGTAGGGGCTCTCTTTATTGAAGAAGAAGTAATTTTAAATAGTACTTTAATAAGGCTAAAAAGGTATCTCTTTCAATTTTCCGTATCAGAATCAGAAACGGTATCAGTATCAATATCAGTATCGAACTGAATTAGTAGGGTGTTGCTGGCCAAAACGCATTTAAATCTGTCTCTCTGTTCCTTGGTTTTAGAAACTCAAGTTTTGCCATCCAAAGCGAAACGATTGTAACTGATAAATCTGCAGTTGTGGTAGGTTGTAACACTGTCATTTTGGCAGCTATTATAAGCCTAAAGTTTTTGAGTTTTTGGGAGGTAATAAACAATTTTCAATTTTTATTTTAGTTACGGCCATTTCGCTGAGAACGACAGAGTTGGTTACTTCTTTTTGATGTGTTACATTTATACATTGGCCTTTAATTAGTTTGTTAATAATAATGGCAAGACTGCAAATCTGTGTGGTGCGTTCTACCCCATCGTAGTTTCACCAAAAACATACCGTTTATTAGGTCACAAAGCTATAGTTTCAAAAACCTATTTTATAGCAGATAAGACTTCCTGTCGTAGCAGGAAATTACAGTAAAAGAAAATAGCAAAAATGACAGGGAAATACTCAAATTTGCAGTGTCAGGTATTTATAAAAGGCTTATTGAAATATAAAAACCGTGGTACCCAACCAAGGAATTCTCGTTTTACTTAAATGGATGTTCCTTAGTTAGTAAGCTGGGACGTTGTGAATCTCTTCATGGATAAATTTTTTTAAATTAAATATTTCTCATTTTATTTAGAACCACACATAGGTAATTCCTTTTATTTTTTTACCAATAATTCTAAACTCAATTTAGTTATTTATTTAAAAAGTTAGTTAAACGAATTAGTTAAGGATCTTCAGTTAAGAATGTTTGCTCAACTAATGCAAGAAATAATACTGTGTATGCTTACTTTTATGATTTGGTAGACTACGGGGCAAGGAAAAACACTGAAGTTAAAAGTTCTTCGTTCCAGTCTTTTAGGGGCGGTCCTAGGAATTTTATTGAGCGGATGATAATTTATGATGATTCATGTGTGAGTGAGTCTTGCAACCCTGCCACTGCGACCACTAGTGGGTCTATTGTGTCGAACTTTTAGTGGTTTTTCACCACTGCATGCCTAATTCTCCAAAAAGGTTAGCTATCAGTTTGGATGAGACACTTTTTAGATCTTTAGAATCAATTTGAGGTTTACCGAAAGTGTTTTGACTTAAACGTGCAACAGCCGGACATTCGCACAATAGTACATGTCTAACTGTTTCGTCATTCCCATACAGAGTCTACATTTGGTCTCTGCTGTTATTCCCATTCTGTGCATGGGTATTTTTAGTCGACAGTAACCCGTAAAAAATCCAGTCAGTATACGGATCTTCTATCTCGACAAGGGCCTTTAATGAACTTTTTAGAGTAAGCCAGTTCCGGTATATTCATCCAGTATTGTTGGAAGCTGTTCTTCATCCATCTCAATATGGTTAATTTAACAGCATTTTATGATATCCTCAGGGCTGGTCAGGGTCGAAACATTCGGCAGATGCCGCTTCCTTTGCTTCCTGGTCTGCGGCCTGATTTCCCTCGTGCCCAGAATGCCCTGGTATCCATACTAGTGACACATTGATAGCGCTACCAAGCATACTCAGCGAATCCCTGCAGCTCCTCACGGTTCTCGATGAGACCTTATAGGAATCAAGCGCTCTTAAGGTTGCTTAACTGTCGGATAGTTATTGTCCTGTTCGTCCATTCATGGTCAGTAATCCACCGGGCACACAGTTCAATGGCTACGAGTTCGGCCTGAAATATAGTAGCCAATTGGCCGAGACTATGTTAAATCTCGATTCTTTTGGAGACTAGCAACTTCAGATCTAACGCATGATGGCATTTTAGATCCGCCGGTATACCAGAAGCTATCGTTATTTGAAAAATTGGTCCTGTTCTTTAACCAGACCTCCCTCTCCGGGAGTATAATTATTGGAAAGAAGAGGAATATCGATGACCAGAAATAAATTTTTGGCTTAAGAATTCTCAAGATGCTATTCTTGATGGTCATGAGGTAAACTTAAGTTTACACGGAGAAATAAGTCCATGGCAATTGTTGCGGTCTTATTTTGGCGAACTCTTTCTAGTATGGAGGTCATTTTAATTTTTTACTTATTTTTACCAATAAATTGCAACTATAAAACACATCTTTTTAAAAAGATACTAACCACCAAAAGTCAGGTCAGAAAGAATCCCGCAGATTAATTTTCCCATGGAAAAAGATGGTGAAGTCTTTAATTTTTTGATAAAATTACGATTCAAAAAAAATATTTTCTGACAACCTGCTTTTCAAAAAAAATAATTTCTAAAACATGTTTTCGAAAAACTATACGTTGGAAAAAATGTTTTCTGAAAAAATGTTTTTAAAAACCACGTTTTCAAAAACATTTCCGCTTGTGTTCGCTATCCAATGGAAAATATGCAGTTTTGTCAGCTTACATTTTTTCTGTACACCGATTTTATTTTAGCTTATAATGTTAGTGGCCAAAAAAGAAGATTTTTCCAGAAATTTTCTGAACAAACAGCAATCTCACGGGCTCGGGGCAGAACAAATATAATTTAATCAAACTTCTGTGCTCTTATGAACCGCCCGGGCGGCGTTGCCTTGTGTTGTATTTGGTAAAGGACTACAAATTTGATTTAAACCCTTATGAGATATGGATGTATGTACTTGCATGTTTAATTTAACAGAGCTGTGAGGGTTTTTGATAAATAGTCGAAATCAAATCTACCTCTAAAATTAGTTTTTAGAAAGCAAATTTCAAATTATGTAATGGTTTAAAAGCAGTAGCGGCTGCTATAGGGAGGGCAACGGTGCCCTCCCAAAACTAGACAACAAACACTATTTTTAATTGATTTAATTAAAAGAAGTTAAATCTTCCTCTACGACATGATTGTCTAGTTCTTCTTATCTGTAGTTATCAGCAAGCGATTAATTGGGATTTTTTTAGCGTAAATAATTACAAGCCGGCAGAGCCGCGCGGGGAAAGGTTTCAATTTCACCCGCTTTTCATCGGGGTATGGGTGGATGTTCTCGAGCGGGGGCGGGAGGAATGTGTGTTTTAGTTGAAGTCGGTTGTCATTATCGTGCGAAAACGTCCGTTGCCCTTGCTACGAAGCCGGTTCTATCCTTAGTGAAGACTTATGAGTTCGGTTTGATCGCGTGTCATGGTTTGTTTTTGTTATCGTTTGTTTATAAATACCGCCGATTACATAATTAACTGTGCAAATTTAAATACGTTGACATATGAACTTCGATTACAAATAAAATCTTTAAGGCCACATAGACCGGACCTGAAAATTAACCAAAATTTTATTGTAAGTAATGCCGAGGGGTGTTCCATAAAAACTTATAATATAAAATTTAATAAAAAATTATATGATGCTAAAACTGGTTGTGCGTTTGTGAAAAAAGAAATGTGTTTTTTTTGCTTTATTTATCTTGTTATGAACAATCTACGAAGTGATCCTGCGTGCAAAGGGAATGTGTGATATGAAGCACTTTAGTGAAAAGTTGAAAAGACACAGAGTAAGTGGTATTCATTTAAATAACCACTTAGAATTTTCTATGCTCGTCAATTTAGCGGTAATCGAACAACGAACATTCTCTCCATTGTGAAAAATTTTTTGTACGAAGAGAAAAAAAAATAATATGTCGCACTTCTTGTGCTATTATTATTGCAAGAGCCGAGATGGTCAATATTTCAAAGTCCACATGTATTTCCCAAGACGTAGTAGTAGAAGTAGTGTGGGGAAGACTTTAGGTCTTTAGTGGGGAAGACTTTAGGCATAAAGCGCCCTTTTCGCCAACCCCCAGGCATCTCCTCTACTGCGTCCTTCCTCCACAAAGAAATCTGCCCGTATTCTGTACAAAAGCCAGAATATCGGGCCACCTCAGATTCAGAAAGTTCTCCGTCCCAAAGGTTTCCTCTTCAAATACCTCTCTTCTTGCCTCTTTATATGCTTCACAAGGTGAGAGGAAATGCGTTGAGGTCTCGTCTTCGGCCCAGCATCGCTCGCAAGTCGCGTCGGTCTTCACTCAAATTTTCGCCAGGTGTCCTTGTAGGACGCATTGTCCGGTTAGCCCAAGTAACATTATTACCACTCAAGGTTTTATTAACTTGGTTCCAAGGTTATTTAGAGGGTGCTGTTATGGCTTTTAGGATCAATTTGGCTACAAAAAGGTAATTTATATTGCCAATTACCTAAAGAGGTGTTACACAACCAAAAAGTGTTCTTCTGTTCCTTTTAGATACTTTTGGTTTTATTGATTTAAAGATGGTCTTATAAAACCCTTTTACCTAAAGTTTTTAAAAATAATTAAATATAAACTTTGGTCTTTTAGTTTTTTTCATTACTTTAGGTCATAGCAAAAGTGTTTTATAATAGAGCTAAAAGGTTACCTTATATTCTTTTGTTTTTGTAGTTACCAGCAGTTTAATAGTAAATATGATTATATAGGCGGCCATATAGAACCTAGGTAAATATAAACTTTAGACTTATGGTTTTTGCCATTACTTTTAGGCATTTTAAACAGGTTTTATTGGAAGGCTTAAAGGTAAACTTAATTATTTTGTATTTATGGTTACCCGGAGCTGCATATTAAATATTATTTAAATAGGCGGTCATATAAAACTTTGTTTCCTTAAGGGTTCTAACAGAAGTAAATAAATACTTTCGTATTTTAGTTTTTACTAGTACTAGTACAGATTGGTACCTACCTATTGCAAGACTGATTATTTATTATCCTCCTGGGTAGGGCACCCAAGCCTAGATAAGGCCTGTTTAAACGGCCAATATAAGAGGTTTCCCTCCAACCTGCAGGCACAACGGATATCATTGCACTGGCCCTCCTGATTGTGTGCAAATTGCACGATAAAAACATTTAGATTTAACACAACACTTTAAAAAACAAATACAAAAAATTTAAGTGAGGTTATGTTCACTATGTTTACCTTCTCTTTTTTATTGGTTTCATAAGCGCACTCAAAAATCTTTGTTGCGATAGAGTAACAAATAAAACCAAGTGACCACTATAAAACGATAATGGCGTATATAGAATTATTTTAAAAATATTGTAAACAGAAAATGTTTATCTAGTCGTTTTAGCAGTGTTTTTTAAGAATAATTTTAATTTAATTTTGATTTATGTAAACCAAACAGACTTTTTTAATGGTGAATAGTGTAAATTATTTTTTTTTATTTTAAATATTTGTTATTTAGTTATCAAAAAACTATTAAAAAGCATTTGTGAGCTGGCGCGCTTATTTTGAGAGCTTTTCAGATACGATTTTATCAGAAAAATAAGTCTGGCAGGCAATTTGTTGATCCACAAAACGATAAACTCCTCATATATAGGTATATTTTATGTGATCTAATAATTTTGGGACTCTGACATTTTTGGCAATTTTATGACCTAAATTATTTTATATAGCCATTGTGAATCTAAAATATCGCTAAAGCTTTTATAGGAAAAATTTTTTACACTAAAGGTATTATGGTATTCAACAGAATTGCCAGGATACCAAATTACCAAATCTAGTTTTATAACAGGATAGCGGACGTTTCTGAGTTGCTTTTAGAACCTGGCATAATAGCTTTAGGCTCTAAAAGGTTCTATACTGGTGGAACCGCTAGAGGGCGAAGCTAGCGTTTATTTCTTATGGTTTTATAATGAATTTAATACATAGGTTGCCACCACCAATTGGGGAGTCCCATTTAGGAGGTCTAAGGGGTATATAAGCGTAATGGGAACGTGCTAGCGACCAAACATTGAAACTAATGGTTTTAAGGAAAGGCGCTGGCAACCTTTTAGCTTCTGCTATAAATAAAGAAATGTTACTTGGGTAGGCCTCCCACTATGGCTCCCACCTCTCTCTTCGTGTTCTACGGAGCAGCCAGTCCCCACGGGACTTGCTGTATTCTGTCACATACTCCTTCGCCTGTCTGGCATTTCCTGTGTTGGTCCATTCCTTTTGTATCTCTTTCTGGGCCTACTCTGTTAGGGCCGACTTCATTTGCCCTCTTGTGAGTCCCAGGAAAGGCTCTGACACGATGCTCACTAGCGGTGTAAAATGCGTGTTCCTCATTACCCGCTGTTCTTGATTACCCGCCCCTGGCGTGTATAGTGGCAAAACATTGTCAATTGTTTCCTACACTGTTTTGATTACCACTGCTTTACTGTTATTATAAAATATATAATATTTTTATATAATATTACCCTAACTCGTCTATTTTTTTTCTTAAACTACCCTTGAGCATAAAGCTTGCCAGATAATTTTGCAGTGGAGCGTATTGCCTTGAAAACATATAAAAACTCATGATGTTTTTAGCCAATAGGTACGTTTTAGTTGTATTTTTACATTTTTATGCACTCGTGCAAAATTAACCTTATTATTCCACATCAAAAACTAACTGAGAGATTTTTTTTTGCTGTTTTATATTTGTTTTTGTATTTTAGAAGGGGTTCTAAATTCCTGCAAACGATGTGTTTCACAGTTTTGCTCATAAACACATCCATTAGAGCAAGATAAATCGAGTGTATTATTCTACCCGTTCTCGAGAGTTTACACCTATATCTACCTACATTTTATTAGCGCTTCACTCGGGGTTGAGAACCGTCATATGTCATTTCTAAAATAAATGTTTTATTATACATTATGTAAGGGTAAAACAGCAATATAATTTGTTTTTTTATTGAGGTTGTTCGTCATTGATAGTTTCTTATTTAACATAATGTAAATACGTCATGAGGTAACCGCCAAAATAAAAAAAAAACAAACCGAGTCATCAAAGACTTGGTGGGCGGGAAGGGAGTATAGATTCAGTAGCACGCACTTTCTTAAATTTTTTTTATTGATATTTATTCCCAAAACGAGGCACTGCACTAAGTAGTCATTAGCTTACTATGTTACTTGCTTTTTATTGATGTCTTCTTCTAAACGATTTCATTAGAAAGGAGCATTTATACTCTTATCTGGTTGTTAAGAACATATTGATTTAGCCGGGCTTTGACATTTTCTATTCGTTGTTGTTTTAACTGTTTGATGTCAAACAAATTACAACCAAGCTTTTTACAAAACTTATTATCGTTTTCGCAACTTAAATTAATATTTGCGCATAGTCTAATATAATTTAGTATTCTCTTTTATGTTTAGGATCTTTATTTATTAGGTAAGTACCTATTTTATCTCTCCTATAAAAGGTCTCAGTGTTTTGTCATACTGCATGTATGAAGTAAAACACTAATTTTTTAAGGCTTCTTTACTTAGATCTCGCTTGCCGCAAAATTTGGTTCACCATAGCTATGACGCCTTATATACATCCTCAACTATATATCTAAACCAGGCTTTTGTGGGAGAGTGCCTAAATTTAAAATTTTAGTTCCGCTTTGTCTTGCCAAACTAATTTGTTGAGTGATGAGGTTTTTGCATTATCAATATTTGTTACTAATATATAATTAATTTTTAAGCCCCATCACCCCATGGTCCTAAAGTTTCAACTGCAAATGGAACAAAAATATGTGACTCCATTAGTTCAGCATATTTCCCTTTTTTAACCTGTCCAGCAAAACGTGCAGCCTCACCAGCTTTTTTCGATGTTTCTTAGGAAGATGCCATAGTGTGGCTGCATGTCATATTAAACGCAATATGTTTCTTGATATATTATATTATTTGAAACAAGTTTTAGTTTATAAATATAGATAGTATGTACAGGGTGTCTATGGCTCTAAACTACGGCATATCGGGTATTTTAGGAAATATGTTCCAAGCCTAATCTATTAACTAAATAATATAAGGAGCATCCAATTTACAAAAACTATAAATTTGAGCGCCTGTCAAATATAGTAAGCATCAGGAATAAAGTCAAGGTGCAATTTGAAAGTAAAAATTTCGCGAATTCGAACACAATTTCTTGTATATTCCTATATCAATTATTAATGGTCTAAAAGAGTGGGAAAAATATAATGAGACACTTGGTACAAAATTTCAGAGCGCTAGTCAAAAGTGCGGTCTCAGATTGATATGGGTCGGGTAGTTACCCAACTATTATTAGAAGTACAAAAAGTTTGATGAAAGATCAAAGTCAAGAATAAGGTGATGCTCTGGGGGTAGGCAAAAACGACCCTTGACGAGGTCTACTTGCCAGGCCTAAAGCCTCGTTCCTTCTACTACTACTATTTATATGAAAGGTGTTAAATTTATAACGATTTTAAGATTTATTTACGATCACCTTAACAACGAAACTTTATTAAAATCCGACTTTCCGAATCTACCCAAAATGGAAAGAAAGTTTGAAAAACATGTCCATTGTAGGACGACCTTTTTCAATTATCTACTTTGGCTTATTTAACGGGTAAAAGGGTACACCTCTTTCATTAAATACAACTTTTATTTAAAATTTGGGAAATAAGGAATATTGGTCAAGTGGGTTTAGCTTAGAAAGGTTTTTTAATTGACCATAAAACTGTGGTTTTATTGAAAAAATTTATATATTTCGTTTTAAATATTTGCCTTTAAAAAATGTTTGTGTAACTTAAAAGAAAATCTGTTTCATTTGTTATAAACTTATATAAATATCACATTTGTGTCTCGTAGTTAATCTACTATTATTAGAAGTACAGAAAGTTTGACGAAACATCAAACTCAAGAATAAGGTGATGTTATGGGAGTAGGCAAAAATAGCCCGTGACGAGGTCTACTTACCAGGCCTAAGGCCTCGTTCCTCATACTACTACTATTTACATAAAAGGTGCTTAATTTATAACGACTTAAAGATTTATCTCCGATTACCTTAACAACGAAACTTTAATAAAATCCTGCTTTCCGAATTTACCCGAAATGCAAAAAACCTGTCCATTATTATAGGAGGACCCTTTTCAATTATCTACTTTGGCTTATCTAAAGGATAAAAGGAAACACCTCTTTTATTTAATACAACTTTCATTTAAAATTTGGGAAATAAGGAATCTTGGTCAAGTGGGTTTAGCTGAGAAAGGTTTTTTTAATTGACCATAAAATTCAAGTTCTATTTTACAAATTCATAAATTTAGTTTTAAATATTTGTCTTTCAATAATGTTATCGTAAATTAAAAGAAAAACTGTTTCTGTTATGGGCCCAATACTATGTACAAAATTTCAGACCGTTACCCAAAAGTGTAGTATCAGATTGATCTAGGTCAAGAAGTAACTCAACTATTATTAGAAGTACGGAAAGTGTGACGAAAGATCAAACTCAAGAATAAGGTGATGCTCTGGGGATAGGCAAAAATGGCCCGTGAAGAGGTCTACTTACCAGACCTAAGGTCTTGTTCCTCATACTACTAATTTATAACGACTTTAAGATTTATCTCCGAACACTTTAACAACGAAACATTAATAAAATCGGGCTTTCCGAATATGTCCGAAATGAAAAAAAAAGTCGAAAAACATGTCCATTGTAGGAGGATCCTTTTCAATTATCTACTTTGACTTATTTAAAAGGGAAAAGGGTAAACTTCTTTAATTTAATACAACTTTCATTTAAAATTTGGGAAATAAGAAATGTTGGTCAAGTGAATTTAGCTTAAAAAGGTTTTTTAATTGACCATAAAATTGTGGTTTTAATTTGAAAATTCATAAATTTAGTTTTAAATATTTGCCTTCCGTACATGTTATTGGAAATAAAAAGAAAAACTGTTTTTTATTAGAAACAATAGGTTTCTTGATGTTTTATATTATTTGAAACAAGTTTTAGGTTATGGGTCCAAAATACTATGTACAAAGTTTCAGACCGCTACCCAAAAGTGCAGTATCGGATTGATCTGGGTAGTGTAATTACCCAACTATTATTAGAAGTACGAAAAGTTTGACGAAAGATCAAACTCAAGAATAAGGTGATGCTCTGGGAGTATGCAAAAATGACCCGTGACGAGGTCTACTTACCAGACCTAAAGCCTCGTTCCTCATATTACTACTATTTATATGAATGGTGCTTAATTTATAACGACTTAAAGAATTATCTCCGATTACCTTAACAACGAAACTAATAAAATCCGGTTTTCCGAATTTACCCGAAATGGAAAAAAAGTTCAAAAAAACTGTCCATTATTATAGGAGGACCCTTTTCAATTATCTACTTTGGCTTATCTAAAGGATAAAAGGAAACACCTCTTTTATTTAATACAACTTTCATTTAAAATTTGGGAAATAAGGAATATTGGTCAAGTGGGTTTAGCTGAGAAAGGTTTTTTAATTGACCATAAAATTCAAGTTCTATTTTATAAATTCATAAAATTAGTTTTAAATATTTGCCTTTCAAAAATGTTATTGTTAATTAAAAGAAAAACTGTTTTTTTTATTATAAACTTTTATAAATGTCATATTAAACGCAATAAGTTTCTTGATATTTTATGTTATTTAAAAAAAGTGCAGTATCAGATTTATCTGGGTCACATAGTTACCCAACTATTATTAGAAGTACGAAAAGTTTAACGAAAGATCAAACTCAAGAATAAGGTGAAGCTCTGGGGGTAGGCAAAGTGGAAAACGGTGAGGGCATTGACTAAAGGAGGGAGGACGGCCATACCCTCCTTAAGAGTCAATGGCGAAAAGATACATGAACTGGAAAGAAAGGTGGAGGCCTTTGCGGATTGTCTGGAAGAGGTCTTCCAGGACAATTTGCCGCAGGACCCTCCCACCTTTCTAGATAGATAGGTGGCGCCGTTCGCAGATGAGCTAGCCGCAACAATCACTCCCGACTCACTCAGGTATGCCACGCCAAGGGAATCAAGAGGGATCGTGAAACGTCTAAAAGTTAGAAAAGCCCCAGGTTACGACAAAATAACAAACACAATGTTGAGGAGGCTTCAGCCAAAACAGTGCGCGGAGTTGACTAATATAGTCAACGGTATGTTTAGGGTGAAGTACTACCCTGAGGCATGGAAGAAAGCCGACATTGTTCTGTTGCCAAAAGTAGGCAAAAGCAGAACCTTGCCAGATAACTACCGCCCCATAAGTTTACTGCCCGGTCTAGGAAGAGTCGCCGATAAGATAACCTTAAGGCGACTATAGGAACTGCCTCAATTGGGACAACTTGTTCCCAATGAGCAGTTCGGGTCCAGACCGAGGCATTGTACAACACTTCAAGCAACCCGCTTGACAGAGGAAATAGTCAGCGGGTTCAATAAAAGAAAGTACATAGGAGCGGTAGCCCTGGACATGTCAAAAGCGTTTGACAAGGTCTGGCATAACGGCTTTCTTTTAAAACTGCGGAATAACGGTGTACCAGTACATATCCTCAAGCTATTACAGTCGTTCCTGGGAGTGAGAATTTTTATGGTAAATGTAGACTGTTTGCTATCCCGGTTAAGGCAAATAAGAGCAGGAGTCCCACAAGGCTACCCGCTCTCGCCACACTTATATGCATGGTATACCTGTGACATTTCCAAAGATCGGAAAACGTAGCTCTATGTGTACGCGGATGACACTTTGACAACGTCAAAGTGTAATAACATCCAATACGTCGTCACAAGGCTTCAGAGGCACCTCGTAGAAATTGAAACATTGGCTAAAAGGTGGAAAATTAAGATCAACCCAGACAAGATTTAAGCGATTACCTTTACACGGAAAAGGGGCAATCCGCGAACAGAGCATGCTCTGGGTGGTCGAAGGATACCCTGGCAAAGAAGGAATGTGAAATACCTGGGGTTAGTTTTCGACAAGAAACTAACCTGAAATGACCAGGTATCGAACGCACTTCAAAAATCAAAAAGCAAGGGGAGCCCACAGTAGGCTATACCCCTTGTTAGGAGCACTCCACACCGGAGAGTAAAATTACAAATATGGAGGCAAGTCGTTCGCCCCATACTAACGTATGCGGCCCCATGCTGGAACAAGGTATGCAAAACACAAATGGGAAGGCTACAAAGCTTTCAAAATAGAGTCGTAAGACAAATAGCGGGAGCCCCTTGGTTTGTGCGTAACTTATAAATCAAGAGAGAGCTCAACATTGAGGATATCTCAGAAACGATCCAGGAACAGAAAGATCGTTTCATGAGACGGGTCGAGAAACCCCGTGGTACAGGATGCGTTCCTGTACCGGCCCGGAGACAGGCCAGAGACCTACAAAAGGCCCCTGGATGTCTAACAAAGTTGCGCCACAAGGGTGCCAAATTGAGGTTTTAAAGCTCAGATAAATCCACATGGAAAAGTACAGACTAAAAATGAAAGAGGTACATACCTATCATGCACAAGCATTTGATCTTAGTAGTAGTAGGGTAGGTAAACATGGCCCATGACGAGGTCTACTTACCAGGCCAAGGCCTTATTCCTTAAACTACTACTATTTATATGAAAGGTCTTTAATTTATAAAGACTTTAATATTTATCTCCGTACACCTTAACTACAAAACTTTAATAAAATCCGGCTTTCCGAATTTACCCGAAATGAAAAAAAAGGTCGAAAAACGTGTCCATTGTAGGAGGACTCTTTTCAATTATCTACTTTGGCTTATTTAACGGGTAAAAAGGTACCCCTTTTTAATTTAATACAACTTTAATTTAAAATTTTGGAAATAAGGAATATTGGTCAAGTGGGTTTAGCTTAGAAATGTTTTTTAATTGACCATAAAATTGTGGTTTTATTTTAAAAATTCATAAATCTAGTTTTAAATATTTGCCTTTCAAAAATGTTATTGTTAATTAAAAGAAAAACTGTTTTTTTTTTATTATAAACTTTCTTGATGTTTTATATTATTTAATAAAAGTGCAGTATCAGATTGTTCTGGTTCATGTAGTTACCCAACTATTATTAGAAGTACGGAAAGTTTGACGAAAGATCAAACTCAAGAATAAGGTGCTCTGGGGGTAGGCAAAAATGGCGCGTGTCGAAGTCTACTTACCAGGCCTAAAGCCTCGTTTCTCATACCACTACTATTTATATGAAAGGTTTTTACTTTATAACGACTTTAAGATTTTTGTCCGATCACCTTGACGACGAAACTAATAAATTCCGGCTTTCCGACTTTACCCGAAATGGAAAAAAACCTTTTTCAATTATCTACTTTAGCTTATTTAACGGGTTAAAGGGTACACCTTTTTCATTTAATACAACTTTCGTTTAAAATTTGGGAAATAAGGAATATTGGTCAATTGGGTTTAGCTTAGAAAGGCTTTTTAGTTGACCATAAAAGTCTTGTTTTATTTTAAAAATTTAGATTTAAGTAATTGCCTTTCAAAAATGTTAATGTAGATTCAAACGCAAATATATTAAAATCACACTGTTGGAATTAAAAAAATGTCTAGGAGGGTCAGGAAAATTTTAAAAGAGCTTTTATTTGACAACTACATTTTTTTATATTTACCTATCTGTTTTTAAGCAAATAAATTTGTATTTAAATTTACGCACTTTTTATATCTCAAAAAATTAGCCAATTTAAAAAAAATAAAACCAGTCATAAAAAAATTGTTTGACAGATTAGATCCATGTATTTTATTAAATACTTAAAGTGATATAAGTAATATGATGAAATAAAACTATTTTAAAACGAAACGACTGAAAAACGAAGAGATAAAAATGCCAATAAAAAATTTTAATTTTGGTTTTTGAACGGAAACCGGTAAATTTTTAATTTAAACATTTTATCATTTTTTTAGCAGATTTAATAAACGCCCTTATTTCTCCCATCCCTCTATATTTTCAAAACTGGGGGTTATTGGCTCGTATATTATATAAACGTTTTTTCTTATTTTGGCCTCCTTAAAACACTTATTAAAATAATGTGAATTATTTCGTTTAAACCCTATATACTTTATTTATATTATCATTTTACGGGTATTTTCCTTTACTGCTATTCCGAATACAAGATTTATTATTTGTATAACCGATTTAATTCTCTTTATCTCCAGACAAGGATATAATTTAGTAGCCATAAGGAATTTAATGTGTCACAAGTTTTAAATGTATGATTTATCCGCGCTGAACAATTAGCCATGGTCCCGTATCCTAGCTAAGGGAGCCATACATCAAGCGTTCACTGAAAGATAAGATGTTTCACTATATTTTACACCCTTCTCTGTATTTATGATTAAGATATAAGGTTGATTAATAGGGGGTCTAATTTCTACAGGGTGTTCCAATTCAATTCTTTAATCTATAAATCACGAGTGCGTAAGACAAAGCAAAAGCGAATTTCACTTGTTGTTTTTAGTTTTAGGTCCTTGCATTATTTGCATTTTGGTATTTGAAAAAGCGAAAGCGTTTCGTTGATCTGAATGAATAAATGAAGTTTTGCAGGCTGGAAAATCTTATGCACTTTGTCCATCTTGCCGGGCCCGTTGTATCCCACTGTTTTATGAAAACCCGCCGTCTTAACAAGGAAGCAGATTTTTCTCGGTTGAAACTTTCTAATATCGCTAGAGCTAAGTACACAGCTTCCGAAATGCGACGAGTGCAGTGCACTCGAATAAAAAATATAGAGAAGAATGCTAAGGTGTTTATTAAGTCAACAGTGTCCTGCTAAAAGCCCTGCGTTTGAGAAAAGACCTCGCACTAAAGGCCTCACCTCCCAGATAAGGGGTTTGGCTTACCTCATTCCTTCCGTGTCTTCCCGGAGCGCCTGACAGCATGTTTTATGGCGAATTCTTTTGGAAAAAAATTGCAGCACTGGTGCGTCACTAGTGCAGTTTTCGTATTGTTTTGGGAAAACTAGTGCAATTTTTTGTATTCTTTTGACCCACTGACAAGCCCAGTGTTGCACATTTTTTGGCACGGGCTCTCCGAGCTCGTGTTGCACTAGTGCAATTTTGTATTCTTTTGAAACTGCACTAGGGAAATTTTTTGACAGCACTAAAACAGTGTCAGTGGACCACGAGTGGCCCACTAACTTTCTCAAAAGAATTCGCTATTAGTGTCGCCATGGTAAGACACTCTGCAAAGCCCACCATGGGTTCCGGCCCCACTGGACTAGCTAGTCAACAAAACTCTGTGTTCAAATCTCAATCTAAAAAAATATATTTTGCATAACTGAGAATATATTTTGCATAAAGAACTACGGATTTCAAAATTTTGTTTTGTTTCTTTTGTAAAATTGGACTATTTTGATTTACAACGGTATCGAAGGCGACATACAAAGTAGATTTTTTCCTGACAGGCATTTCTGGGTTTATAACTAGACATTAGTAGAGTCCCTGTATGTTGACATATTTGGATATATTATATCCAAATATGTGAACATACAGGGACTCTAGACATTAGTAAACAGTGGCATACATACCCAGGGCAAAATGAAATCTCGCTCCTGTGTTTCTGGAGTACCACCTTGCTCCAGCTGTCTTCCCCATATTGAAGCCATCACTATACCAGACCGCTCCGTTCTGAGTAAGAGGTACACACTTCGATTTCATTCTCTTTACAGGAGGCTTCGGTCTAATTTGTAAAAGTATCTTTTCCCTGACCTGTTAACTGAAGGGCAGATCTCCGATACAACTCTGTTCCGTTGATCTAGGAGAATGGCTATCCGTTTCATGAACTTGAGATATGTATACCTTATCTCTCGCACTTGTGACTTCTCGATGCAAGAATTGAAGTAGAAGAAGCTGTATAGTTAAATAATACAACTTTAATTATTTTTCAAAGGCTAACATGTGTTGTTGGAAAATGACTATTCCGCGACGCCAATTCGGCTTAGTAATACAAGATTTTTAGGTTGTGGCTCTGAGTTTATGTTCTTTATTTTTACTTGGAGTTCCTTCATGGTTTCTCGTAATGGTTCCCTTTTTCGTTAGGTATAATTCTGTATAGAATAGTTGTGTGAAACCCAGAGAGCTTTAACGAAAATTAAAAATAACAAATGACCTAAAAGAGACGGCGTAACGGCAGAAATGCTTAAGTATGGGGGTAAGCCTGTAGCTAGTACCCTCTATTTTATCCTGAACAAAATACAAAAAAAAAATAATCTCAAACAACCGGAATAAATCCATATCAATTATTTAAAAAAACTATCAATCTATAACTTAAGCTTTTCACGTAAATATTAACAGATAGACTAACACCAAAATTTAACGGATATCAATCAAATGAACAAGAAGGGTTTAGAAAAGATTTCAGTACAGTTGACCACCTATTAACTATAAACTCCTAATAGAACGAGCCAACAAATACAATATTCCACCAGTTATAGCGTTTATAGACTTTTAAACAGCTTTTGATCGAAGGACTAGACAGTAAAAACATATTTAATTAATAGCCGAATAGAGCACAAATGCACAGACCTAATAGCCAATATATATAGCAAAGCCACCACATCAATCAAAATCCGCGAAGGAACCAATCTAATCCTCATAAAAAGAGTGTCATACAGGGTGATACAATATCCCCTAAACTATTTAACCAGGTTCAAGAAGATGTTTTTAAAAACTTAGATTGTGAAGAAATAGGCATCAAAGTAAGCGGACAATACTTGGACCACCATATGCTGATGATGTCGCCTTAATAACAGATCAGAAAGAGGAACTCATAAAAATGCTGGAAGAAATGGATAAAGCAGCTAAAAATATAGGCTTGAGTATGAAGTACAATAAAATTAAATTCATAATAAACCAGGAAAAGAAAAAGTAAAGGAATATACTCGAGACAAATTATTAAACTAAAAAAAGAAAACCACACAGCTGAAATCAAGATACGAGTAAGATTGGCCTGGGTAAATATTGAAAAATACCCCAGTACCTCAAAACGAAAGTGTATGTATCCGTCCTGTACGCTTCTATGAATCCCAGACCTGGATGCAGTTTTTTCCTATCATTGCGTTTAATTTTCCTAAATAATATTTTACTTTACCCGGAAATATTGACAAAACATAGCTACATTACTCTTCATTACGCCCTTTACTACCTAGCGGCAACTCCACAAACTTTCGTGGCGGCTCAGTTTTTCTTGAAATCAATACAGCTGCGAACGATCGCAGGAAAACAAGCTTGGATGAAGTTCAATATAGGAGGTTTTTCCACTTTAAATTATACAATTTATAGGCATTGTGGGCTTCTAGATGGCAGCACATTGTTAGAGTTTTATTAAAGGCAAAAACCGCCTGTAGTTACGTAATTGAATAACAGATTCTTCAGGAAATAATTCTGAAGCTTTGGAATAATATTTTTCTAAATAAATTGGAATTAAATTTTTGTACATACATTCGATCAAGAACTATTGAAGTCTTATGTGTGTCTGTGGATCGCCACTGCACTTTTGGCAAAACTTCTGACAAGTTTGACCTACATGAGTAGGCTGCAAATAGGGTGCGGGGTGTGCTTAGAGTTAAACAAATAATATTTCTAAATGTGCTTTTGTAACTGCAGATCATCTTTAGTATTGTAGCCCCTTGCTGATGCAGGAGTAATGGTAAATGTTCGAATAAAATTACTTTAATCTAATTGAAACAGGCAACGCCATTGATCTGGGATGCAACATGCTGTCCAACCGTGCTAAAAAAAATTAAAACACCATTACGGCATGTTCCACTTGCAGAAACAAAAGACACGAACCGCTATATTCTCGTACATTTTGCTATTGGTACTTAAAACCCTTGGGGTGACAAAGCCAAAAGGTTGGTCTTTGAAATTTTCTCCAAAAGTAGATATACTGACAATTCTCTTGACCTTATCTCTCAGATAATGAGAATGAGGTAAAATTGTGGCTTTAATGATTATATATGGTATATTTTGCTGTTTAACAATTTCATATTTATACTCACAATGTATGATAGTTTTTTATACTTAGTTTTTTATTGCATCATTGATCATAAATTCTGTGTCAATTTTCGGTCTAAGAATCAATGTTTTTGGCTTAGAATTGCGTTTTATTGTTTAATTATTTTCATCTTCGAGTGGCATACGATTATTTATCACCTTCTTACTCATATATTAGATATTCATGTCATCTTCAACATCGCGTATTTACCTTTTCCGTGGTCTCCCTCTTCCTCTCCTTCCCGCAGGTCTCTAGTTTATTATTTTTCTTGGTGCTCTTGCCTCTTCCATTTACTGTACATGTTTTAATCCCAACCAAGCTAATCTTTTACTTTTGATGATTCTGCTGACGTTTTTGCCATCGATTATCTGTTCTAACAACGTCTCTCCTAATAATCTTCTGTTTGGACCGGTACAAAGACACTACAAAAAGTTTTTTTTAAATTGACCATTTTACAAACTTATAATTTTAAGATGTAGTTCAATGGTCTAGCACATAGTAAAATATATGCCGATTGCAGAGAGCAGTACAGGAGCTATTAATCGACGCACAGTGGTTTAAAGCCCCATAACGCATTGGGGCTCCTAAAGATCATGACTTATCTAACTGCTTTTCATTGCTCCACTTTTCACTATCGCCAAATTGTTTATCTTAATAGCAAATCTACCTAATAATGGCTGACATTGCTTGGATATTTGTTCCTACTTTTTCTACACGTGGTCAAGTATCCTTCAATACCATTGCAAAAAATAAACATTAATATTGCTATGAATTGGAAATGTGATGTTCATACATAAACGATTATGATAAATGATAATATAATAAGTACTTTTTAACAAAGGTGTGTTTGGTGATAACGATAAGCTTAATTTGTAGTGCTGTATGTATTACCTATTTGTTTAGTTTAAGCAAGGCTTTGTCTATGTGTACTTGATATATTTTTGACAATAAAGCTACTTTTGAATTGAATTGAATTGAATTGAATTGCCGGGTCGCTAAAGTGCTACATTTTTTGGTTTGTTTGTCTCCAATCCTGAATGGAACAAATGAGTGACTTGTTTACATTGTTGTTTTAATTGGTGACAGTTTTTTTAAATGATAATTTAATATAGATAAATTAGCTATTGGTATCTACTTCTAGAATTTAATATTAATAGTACTATTATAAATATTTAATAGTATAAAACGATTTTTTTTAAATGAGTAATAATTTAATAAGTTGAGATTCAAGTGAGAATATCTTTAGAGCTTCACCTTGCTCACCTGTAAAATTATCAAGGTTAAAATCCTATATATTACTGATTTTATTGCTTCTAATATCTTACCCGTCCTCAATTTACCAGATAAGTGTTCCAATTTCAAAAATAGACAGTTTTATGTTAAACGTTTTATTATACAAAGTTAATCAAATATTAGCCTATTTTGAAAAAAAATATAACTTTTTCGATAAAAAGTGCAATTTTATTTCTTAATTAAGGGATAAAAGTATCAGTTTTTTCCTCAAAATTGCGGAAAATAGATGAAAGTTTGTATCCACCAAATTGTAGTCGTTACTACGCTTGTGCTATAAACTTTATGCCTCGGGGAAAAAAGTGCAAGTTTCATCCCTTGGCATATAATATACAGTATGGCCGTAAAAATGCATCAACTAATAACTTTTAAACGGAATTAGATATTAATTTAAATAAAAAATAGACCTTTTCGTTCTATGTCTGACTGGTCAGATTTTAGAGCGCCTTAAATTGTCAAAAGTCTCAATATTTACATGTCAATATCTAAAAAACTATACTTTATCCTTGGATATTTCTGCCATCCTGAATGCTAATGTACATATGTACATTATCAATACCTTCAAATTAATAAAAGAAAAATATAAACTAAAATAATAGTATTTTAATTGCAATTTGGATGTTTTATATTTGAATAAGGTTTAATGGCTTTATTGACAAAATGCGTCAGTTTTGCATGGTTGCTACTGCACCGACTCAGAATAACGATAACCATGATTTTGCTGACAAAAAACAGTGTATGATAATTGGTGAATAATGTCAATGATTTTTGTATCTAAAGACACTTTGTTTATTTCGTTCTATCTTTTTTAATTGATGACCGATTTAAACAAGTGATACCTTTTTATTCACAACAAGGATTAGGATTTTTAACAGACTCAAACTAAAAATGACAGCGGTGTGCGAAATTTTTTTCAAGGGGGTCAGTATTGGCATTTTCAAAAAACGTCTGCCATCTTGAATTTTAGCGAATTGTCAATTCCAGTAAGAGGGTCGTGTAGCTCAAAGCTCTAGCTTTCCAATAAGTCAAAAGCCTTTAAAATCGGTCCATTTGTACCGAATTTGTACCCAAAGAAATTGAATGCGGCAGTTTGATGCGGTTTTGAACCACTGTGCGACGGCACACAGTGGTCTAAAACGGTTAAATTTCGGAAAAAAGTTAATATCTTTAAGAGTATTTATCACATAAACTTGAAAGTTTGTACATACTGTGTGTCCCAACAAAACCGTAACAGAGGGTATTTAGAATATTTTTTCGAAAAATTCCTCGGACACGTCGATTTAGTTTTTGAGGGGGACACTTTTTGGCTATCTTGAAATTTTTGTAGCACGAACCCCCTTCGAGGGGTATACTTTACCATTATATTTTGAATAGGGAAAGTGTGTCTATTGATACCTTATTTTGAAGCTCTCTTGAATATCTTTACAACCGTGTAAAAATCCGAAAATCCATCGATTAGTTTTTGAGATATTTGCCTTCAAATTTTCAAATTTAACATGGAATGATAAAATAAAAATTAAATCCGAAAAATAATAAATTTCTAATTGAATTTTTAAAATTTAATTAAAAAAATAATAATTAAAATAAATTTTAATTAAAAAATAAAGTGTCCCCCTCAAAAACTAAATCACCGTGTCCGAGGAATTTTTCGAAAAAATATTCTAAATACCCAAAAACGCCTCTGTTTCGTTTTCGTTGGGACACACTGTATATTTAACACATATTTACCAATTTATTTTAGCTAAATCTTCTCTCCTCTTCCGTGCAGGGTGTAGGGTAAAAATTGTGTAATATAAATAAAAAGGTAAATAATTACTCAATATTACTAGCAATGGTTACGAACTTAGTAACCATTGTTACTAGTTTTATTGATGATTGTTTTTTCAAAAACACTACTTTCGCCCTCCATTGTGTCATGACATAGGCGTACTAAGGGGAGGGAACTGGATGCTCCTGTGCCCCAAGACCCTCGCAGTCCCTTAAATTTCATTGTGGAATCAAACATAAAGTACTATAATTTTTTGTTAAATTATTATTTAGCCCCTCCCCCCTTAAGGAATCTGGCAATTTCTTGTCGCCTACTTCTTCCTATATATTTAATAAATTTATTTAGTGTGGTCAAAAGTAAACAAATCAATATATTTTTTACAATAGGAAGTAATCTACAAATTTATATCTTAAACTCTTATTTTTCACAAGAATAAAAAAACTTTTTATGTTAAAAATATCCCACCAATGTACAGGGTCACCGTTTATAAAGTTCCACATAGAAAAACTTTTTTATTACTTGTCACATAAACATAAAGATAATTCAAAAATCAAATTACTCATAAAACTACATAGATTTTTGCCACATTTTCAGTTTTTTCCTTAATCACACTCCACAGGCTAGGGGGTCCTTTTTTGCAATCCTGTGTATGTTTTTTCAAAATTTTGAAATAGATCATATCTGAATTCTTAAGCGGTTCTTGAGTAAAATAAAAGTAATTTGCCATAAGGGCAATGTGTTAGCCAAGGGAAAATAGTATAGCTAATTCTTTGTTCAACACATTGCTTTCTCAAGACAAAGGTGAATAAGAAAGAAAAGATCTATCCAAAATTTTAAAAATATACAGGGTGTACTATTAAAATAAAGACCCAATGGCCATCTTGCGTGTAAAGTGTGATGAGTAAATAACAAAAAAGTTTTCAAAGTGGAACTTTTAATACGGGCACCCTGTACATTACATCCTAAAAAATATAATTTGTAAATATAATGAATGATAACAAACTGATAAATTGACTCAGTGGCGTATATAGAAAAAAGTTTCGGGGTGGGCCCGAGACAGTTTTAGGAGGGGGGGGGGGGGTACGAGACCTCATGAGGCTGTATTTTATGCTATTTTATGTTTGTATTCATAAAATATGTGGAAAATATATAAAAAAATCTCATTGCGGGAGGCTGCGGGAAGACAACTTTTAGTCTGCAGAAATTTGCATACATCAAAATAACATAGTTTTTTCTGTTATTTTAATTTTTTTGAAATTATGGATAAAACTTTTTTTTTCTTTTTAGGCTTACAAAACAGTACTAAATATACGCACTAAACGTAAAAAGGAAAAAGAAAAATTGACAAAGCGGTTTATGTTTAAGAGATAAATACAGGACGGGTTGCAGATTGAGAAAAAAATTAAAAATAAATACAAAATTTTACTTTACCATCCAATTTTTCAAAATTCAAATTAAATCTGAAAAAAACAATCATAGGTTTAAACTAAGGGGACATTTATCAAAAATCAATTTTTTTTTTTGAAATCTTGATATGAAAATGCATAGTTTTTTCATAGGGATAAACCATTGTGCGGCACTGACGCTACATTCCTTAAATAAACTGTTTTATAGTTGAATGTTTTTGTTTCAGGCTCAAAATCTCCGTCAGAAAAGAAACCTCCACCATATCCAGTAATAGTTTATATCCATGGAGAATCGTTCGAATGGAACTCTGGAAATCCTTACGACGGCAGCGTGTTGGCATCTCACGGAGATGTGATAGTTGTTACCTTGAATTTCAGACTGGGAATCTTAGGTAAGAGACTATAAAGCGTAAATTAAATATACTTTCTAAGATAATAGGAACTTATTGAAGTAAAGCAGTATTTTGACCGATTTACATTGTAGGCTGACAGTTGAGCTTTCAAAATTGACATACCAAAGTCGAATTTGAAAACAAGTCGTTTATTTATCTATTATTAAAATTGACAGTATTTATTTTGGTTCATACGGTTCACAAAGTCCTTATGTTGAAACATTAGCTGTCATATTTCAATGCAAAACTGTCAAAATACGAAATTGTTTTCGAAAACAAGTATTTCAAATAAAGAGTTTTTAAAAAAAAAATTTTCAACAAATTTTTTCTTATTGACCAAATTGGCTTCAAAAACATTTATTTCTTAAAAGATTATTTTTTTGAAAAACATGTTTTTGAAAAAAAGGTTTACGGAATTTTTTTTTTTTATAAAAATGTTTTCGATCATAATGTCGAAAATTTTTTTTCTTATTGACATTTGCTTCAAAAACATTTATTTCTTAAAAGATTATTTTTTTGAAAAACATGTTTTTGAAAAAAAGGTTTTCGGATTTTTTTTTTTTATAAAAATGTTTTCGATCATAATGTGTTCGAAAAAACCTCATTCGAGCAAAATGTTCTCGAAAAAATTGTTATTCGAATAAAATGTGTTTAAAAAAATGTAATTCGATTTTTTTTAAACCTTTAAAATTGAGGTTTTCAAAAAAACGTAATTTGAAATTAAGATTTTGGATCCAAATAAATTTATTCGAATTGACCGTTCTAATAAAAAATACACCTGTGATTTTTACCTTCCTAGCCCTCCTAGCAATGGCTAGAGAAGGTAATGTTATTTTTTTGAGAGAACGTCGAAATGTGTTATTTGAACTATCTTAGCAATATCGTCGTGATGTCTATGTAGGTGTGCGTGTCTGTGTATGTCTGTCCGTAACACGATAGCTCCTAAACCGCTAAACCGATTTTCATAAAATATTCAGGTAAAATAGTCTTCGACACTATAACGAGCTGATTAATTTTGTTCAGAATCCAATAATACTGACAGTTTCTTGACAACAACCGAAGAGCCACTTTGACAACAACCGAAGAGACTGCTTTAGTTGGAACCAGGACGGCCGGCGCCAGCAAAAATCTCTTAAAGTCAACTCACGACGACCGCGACGGTTGCGTAAAAAAGGAAAGAAATCTATCGTTTATAACCAAGTTCTGCTGGGACGATAACGATGTTAGATAGATGCAAGTCTAACATGCAGGACCACGTTTCAGAAGGGGTGTAAAAGCCTGGGCCCAATGTGTATACTTGCTACGCAACAAAATTAAGCCTTAGAGAAAGAAAACTTGACTCCTAAGGGGCATGTGCATCAGTTTGGTATGTGGTGTACGGACAAATCTGGGTTTGCAAAATGCCACGCCGTGTGCCTAGTCATCAGACCAAAAATGGTCTCCCCACCATTACTACTACTACTACTATTCAAAACGTTATTATGCCTGTAACATTTTAAAATGCTGTCAAATAAAAAATTAAAAATCACAACAGGGATTCTACCTTGTTATAATTCACTTTTCCATGAAATTCCGGTTTTAAACAGGACTAGATGTCTTGGATTTTTAATAATATTCCTGCTAAATTTCTTTTTTGCATTTTTTTCGCCTTAGTCAGAGAGTAATTCGACTTTTTAAACTTAAATTAATCTAGCTGGGCAAAAATCAGACCCTTATTCTGATAAACCTTCTTAAGAGCGCGGAGCTTTATTAAACTTTTTTAACCGAACCAAAAACATTGTAGGAGTTTTCGGTTTTGAGATATTTCCAAAAAACTGTTGTTTGAAGCTGATATGTCATGGAGTTCACTTGAAGTGTGCTAATACGTTAGCTAGGAAGGTATCAGATTCTTCATGAATTTATTTGTTTTATGAATTTATTCAAAACGTTGCGGCGGGATAATTCAGTGGTATGGTCGTCGGCTTCACATGCAGAAGGTACCAGGATCGCGTCTCAAACAACGACGCAAAAATAAATAAAAAAGTCACGTAGCCCTACCGCGCATTTTCTTTTTAGCGTTCAACAATCGACATCGAAATAGTGTGCGATACACATGCACACAAAAACATAAGTTGACCTTGTACAATCAAGAATATAAGCAGCTGTAGCCCAGGAGCCAACAACCAAAGAGCCAGGATTAATAACCCAGGAGACTGCTTTATTTGGAACCAGGACGGCCGGCGCCAGCAAAAATCTCTTAAAGTCAACTCACGACGACCGCGACTGTTGCGTGAAAACGGAAAGAAATCTATCGCTTATAACCAAGTTCTGCTGGAACGATGGCGATGTTAGAAAGATGCAAGTCTAACATGCAGGACCACGTTTCAGAAGAGGTGTAAAAGCCTGGGTCCACTGTATATACTTGCTACGCAGTATAAAGATCCCTGTCCTCGACAAAGAGGAGTCAGGCAAAATTAAGTCTTAGAGAAAGAAAACTTGACTCCTAAGGGGCACGTGCATTAGTTTGGTATGTGGTGTACGGACAAATTCGGGTTTGCAAAAAGGGCGCGCCATGTGCCTAGTCACTAGACCAAAAATGGTCTCCCCACCATTACTACTACTACTATTCAAAACATTATTACGCCTGTAATATTTTAAAATGATGTCAAATAAAAAATTAAAAATCACAACAGGGATTCTACCTTGTTATAATTTTTCATAAAATTCCGGTTTTAAACAGGACTAGATGTCGTGGATTTTTAATAATATTTCTGCTAAATTTCTTTTTTGCATTTTTTTCGCTTTAGTCCGAGAGTAATTCGACTTTTTAAACTTAAATTAATCTAGCTGGGCAAAAATCAGACCCTTATTCTGATAAACTTTCTTAAGAGCGCGGGGCTTTATTAAACTTTTTTAACGGAACCAAAAACATTGTAGGAGTTTTCGGTTTTGAGATATTCCCAAAAAACTGTTGTTTGAAGCTGATATGTCATGGAGTTCACTTGAAGTGTGCTAATACGCTAGCTAGGAAGGTATCAGATTCTTCATGAATTTATTTGTTTTATGAATTTATTCAAAACGTTGCGGCGGGATAATTCAGTGGTATTGTCGCTTCACATGCAGAAGGTACCAGGATCGCGTCTCAAACAGCGTCGCAAAAATAAAAAAAAGTCAAATAGCTCTACCGCGCATTTTCTTTTCAGCGTTCAACAATCGACATCGAAATAGTGTGCGATACACATGCACACAAAAACATAAGTAGACCTTATACAATCGAGAATATAAGCAGCTGTAGTCCAGGAGCCAACAAACGAAGAGCCACGATTACTAACCCAGGAGAGTGCTTTAGTTGGACCCAGGACGGCCGGCGCCAGCAAATATCTCTTAAAGTCAACTCACGACGACCGCGACTGTTGCGTTAAAAAGGAAAGAAATCTATCGTATATAACCAAGTTCTACTGGGACGATAGCGATGTTAGATAGATGCAAGTCTAACATGCAGGACCACGTTTCAGAAGGGGTGTAAAAGCGTGGGTCCACTGCAGTGGCGTATATATGGGCCTGAGGGGCCCGGGCCCCCCCCGGTGCTAAGATTTTTTTGGATATTTTCCATATATTTCATGAATACAAACATAAATAGCATAAAATACAGCCTCATGAGGTCTCCGGCCCCCCCCCCCCCCACAACTGTCTCGGGCCCACCTCGAAACTTTTTTCTATATACGCCACTGGTCCACTGTGTATACTTGCTACGCAGTATAAAGATCCTTGTCCTCGACAAAGAGGAGTCAGGCAAAATTAAGTCTTAGAGAAAGAAAACTTGACTCCTAAGGGGCACGTGCATTAGTTTGGTATGTGGTGTACGGACAAATTCGGGTTTGCAAAAAGGGCGCGCCATGTGCCTAGTCACTAGACCAAAAATGGTCTCCCCACCATTAAACTACTACTACTATTCAAAACATTATTACGCCTGTAATATTTTAAAATGATATCAAATAAAAAATTAAAAATCACAACAGGAATTTTACCTTGTTATAATTCACTTTTCCATGAAATTCCGGTTTTAAACAGGACTAGATGTCTTGGATTTTTAATAATATTCCTGCTAAATTTCTTTTTTGCATTTTTTTCGCTTTCGTCAGAGAGTAATTCGACTTTTTAAACTTAAATTAATCTAGCTGGGCAAAAATTAGAGCCTTATTCTACTAAATTTTCTTAAGAGCGCGGAGCTTTATTAAACTTTTTTAACCGAACCAAAAACTTCGTAGGAGATTTCGGTTTTGAGATATTTCAAAAAAAATTGTTGTTTGAATGTCATGGAGTTCACTTGAAGTGTGCTGATACGCTAGCTAGGAAGGTATCAGCATGAATTTATTTGTTTTATGAATTTATTCAAAACGTTGCGGCGGGATAGTCCAGTGGTATGGTCATTGGCTTCACATGCAGAATGTACCAGGATCGCGTTTCAAACAACGACGCAAAAATAAATAAAAAAGTCACGTAGCCCTACCGCGCATTTTCTTTTTAGCGTTCAACAATCGACATCGAAATAGTGTGCGATACACATGCACACAAAAACATAAGTTGACCTTGTACAATCAAGAATATAAGCAGCTGTAGTCCAGGAGCCAACAACCAAAGAGCCAGGATTAATAACCCAGGAGACTGCTTTAGTTGGAACCAGGACGGCCGGCGCCAGCAAAAATCTCTTAAAGTCAACTCACGACGACCGCGACTGTTGCGTTAAAAAGGAAAGAAATCTATCGTATATAACCAAGTTCTGCTGGGACGATAGCGATGTTAGATAGATGCAAGTCTAACATGCAGGACCACGTTTCAGAAGGGGTGTAAAAGCCTGGGTCCACTGTGTATACTTGCTACGCAGTATAAAGATCCCTGTCCTCGACAAAGAGGAGTCTGGCAAAATTAAGTCTTAGAGAAAGAAAACTTGACCCCTAAGGGGCACGTACATTAGTTTGGTATATGGTGTACGGACAAATCTGGGTTTGCAAAATGCCACGCCGTGTGCTTAGTCATCAGACCAAAAATGGTCTCCCCACCATTACTACTACTACTACTATTCAAAATGTTATTATGCCTGTAATATTTTAAAATGCTGTCAAATAAAAAATTAAAAATCACAACATGGATTCTACCTTGTTATAATTCACTTTTTCATGAAATTCCGGTTTTAAACAGGACTAGATGTCGTGGATTTTTAATAATATTCCTGCTAAATTTCTTTCTTGCATTTTTTCGTTTTCGTCAGAGAGTAATTCGACTTTTTAAACTTAAATTAATCTAGCTGGGCAAAAATCAGACCCTTATTCTGCTAAACTTTCTTAAGAGCGCGGAGCTTTATTAAACTTTTTTAATATTCTTTAAATTGGCCTCTTCCATATTGGCCTTAAAATAAATTTAGCTTGACTATACAGAAGCGATAAACGTTAAAGTTTTATAAAAGTTGCCAAAGAATTTAACAAAATTCTTTATGCGAGAAGGATTAAAATATGTGATAATAGCTACAGGGAGGGCAGTGCCCTCCCGAAACTAGACAACAAACAGTATTTTTAATTGATTTATTTAAATAAAGTTAAAACTTCCCTTCCGATATGATTGTCTAGTTCCTTTTATTATCTGTTATTAACATCAAGCGATTAATCGGGTAAATTTTTTTAGCGTAAATAATTACAAGCCGTCAGCTCCACGCGGGGCAAGTTTTCAATTTCACCCGTTTTTCAGCGGGGTATGGGTAGATGTTCTCTAGCGAGGGCGAGAGGAATCTGTGTTTTAGTTGAAGTCGGTCATCATCATCGTCCGGAAACGTCCGTTGCCCTTTTACACGATGTCGGTTCTATCCTTGAGTTTGTTTTGATTTGGGCTATGTCAGTAGTAAAAATCATTGCAGGTCACGTGTCATTGTTTTTGTTATCGTTTTTTTATAAAATGGAAATAAATACCGGCAATTACATAATTAACTATGCAAATTTAAATACGTCGACATATGAACTTCGATTACAAATAAAATCTTTAGAGCCACACAGACCAGACCTAAAAATCCTAAAAATTAACCAAAATTTTAGTGCACTTTCTTTTACAAAAGCCACTAAAATATTAATTGTAATGATGACATAAAGTTGTTACACATCATTTAAAAGAAAATTTTATTGTGTATACCATAGCATTTTGTTGATTTCTTTAAAAACTGTTAGCCGGAGCGAAATAATGCAATTATTTAAAGTTGTGCGCAATTTTGTTCCCTACATATTTTATTTAAACTTTTTTTATAGCACCTACTCCAACGGTGCTATTTTCATCCAAACGGCAACCCCCCAAAGTCGGAAACTTAGATGTACTATCAGCCCACATAACACAAAAATCACATCAACGTTAAATTAACGTAAACAAAAATAACAAAGTTATTTTTTACTTGAAAACAACCACATACCATGTTATATTTATTTTGTTAAATCTACATGCTTAAAGATAACTTAAAAATAAGGAGAAATCAAGCTATAAAAATGTACTTTTTGCTGAAGTTTCTGGTGCTGTGTATATAACGTGTTTTTTACCCTCGTTATTTTCATGTACCAAATTCACACTTGAAAAGTCCTTCACAACATGTTCTAAAACGTGACTACATTAAGACTTCTCAAACTTACTAACTTTCTGCGTCTTTTTTGATCACGTTTTTTTAATAACATTTTTTTAACTTAAAAGACACGCGAAAGGAAGTTATAAAAGTTCACTAGTGTAAGACTATAATACTTCAAGACAATTTTAAAGATGGCGCTCAAGGCAAGACAAAATATCTATATATCTATCAATATACATTATGTTTTTTTTAAAAGCTAAACAAGATTTTTTAACAGTAAACGCTTTCACAGAATATTAATGTGTCTTTATCAGGTTAATAACAGATGCGTCGTAATCGTGAAGTGATCAAGAGTTTAGAGGCCAAAGCACTGCCTGATAGATTTCGTCAAATTGAAAATCCCGACAATAGGTGGCGCTGCTGCTAGTAAAATTTCAAAAATATTCAGTAGAAAAGCCTTGTAAGTCGCGTTTTAAAATTCGTGTAGAAACGGCGTGAATCTAATGTGATTTTAACGTAAAAATCACTGGAAACTAACGTAAAAACATTGCTGTTTTTAGCAACGCTATTTTTTATAACGTTACTGAATGACCTATTAAGCTTGTTTTCATATATGAAATAAACGTTTTTTTCTAGCAGCTTTTAAAATCAACGTTTTTTTTTCTCACGCCTTTTTTACGTGTAAAACACGTGATGGTGCTATGTGGGAGGAGACCTATGTCTACCATCCCACCAAATTTCATTTCTGTTCGACCTTTTTCAAATAGAAATCCCCTGACGCTTGACCTAGTGAGCAATAATGGATAAAAATGCGTTAAAAATATATTCAAAAATTTTGTATGATTATACCGAATCCTGTAGTTTCTAAAAATATAGCTTTTTGCGCTAAAAGGAAAACTCCTACATCAATAACTTTATTTTCGGGATAATACATAAAGTAAACGCAATCAAACTGCGTAGAATTCAGCAAAACGTTGAATTGCTCGCTTCAAATGCATAATATGGTATTTGCAGAGCTTTTTGTAATTTAAAATTCTAGCGTAGATGTGTGCGCACAAAATATTACAAATTTAGAAATACGTAGAATATAATATACAATTTTATTGCTCTTGTAATAAATATGTAGATAATAGTAGAAATAAGTGAAATGTTAGAGTAAAATTTAGCTACTTCAGGGCTTTTAAGAACTACATTGGTATTTTCCCACCTCTATATAATCCAGAAGTACAGCGTGTCCCATTTTTGATGGGATTAAATGGGAAACTCGGTTATTATTAAAGATATCGATTTTCTGATTGCACCTTACCGTGCTCTTTTTTGGAGCCCTTAAAAATGGTGTAATCCGATTTTTTGAAAATATTGCATTTTTATTAATTCCTTGTATTTCGCTTATGTTGCAAGATATTTTTATTCTGTAAAAACCTTTCTATAGCAACTTTTTTAGAGCGAAATAATGACGTTGTCAATTTTTTAAAATATTGTTTAGTTTTTGAGATATAGTATTTATCATAAAAAAATTAAATACGGACCTGGATTTTTTTTATTACTATTTTAATTGGTTTCATGCTATTATTATCTTAAAATGATAAAACTTTAATATTTTTTTGATTTAAGTATAAAAAAACTATTAAATATTTTTTTAAAAAGTTTATAGTCCGAAAATTTTCAACGTAATTATAAATTAAAAATTGCAAGACACACTAGTAAAACGATTTTTAGTTTATCTGTTTTGAAAAGTTAATTAAAAGATTTATAAATACAGTAAAAAACGTGAAAAAGTTACAAAAATAATATCGTACTAATTATTTGATGGTAGCACAGCAGGTTATAAAATTTACAAAACAAAAGCATAGAATTGAGATTGTCATTTTACTTATCATTTTTGTGAATGGCTTACAATTATTCTAAAATGGCTAGAAATCGACCATATCTAGATTTTGGAAAATGTGATATGTTTGTTTGACTGCTTTATTCAAGCAACAAAATCCCAATATTTAAACAACAGAAATATTTTTATGCAAAATTCGTTAACAAAAATTACTCAAAAATGCCAGCAATGTCTTACACATAGTGGCAATCAGTTTAAACATTTATATCATTAAAGAAAAATTATTTATTTTTTTGTATTTTTCCTAGACTTTGTTTCAAATAAATCTGTAAATTAACCTAAAACCATTTTAATATGCTAAGTATCAAAATAGGTAAACTAAAAATCGTTTAACTTGCAATTTTTAATTTATATTTATGTTGGAAATATCCAGGTTCGGACTAATTTTTTTTTGTTTAATATTAAATATTTTTTTTTAACCTTAAAACAAATTTTTTTAAAATTTTTATTATTTTGTGATAATACTAGCATTAAACCAATCAAAATGATAATAAAAAAATCCAGGTCCGTATTTAATTTTTTCATGATAAATACCATGTCTCAAAAACTAAACAATATTTAAAAGAATTGACAACGTCATTATTTTCTTGTAAAAAAGTTGCCATAAAAAGGTTTTTAGAGAATAAAAATATCTCGCAAAATATAAGGGATTATTAAAAATACAATTTTTTTAAAATATCCCTGTATTAGCGAAACTACGGTGTATAGCAAAAATCTGATTACACCATTTTTAAGGGCTCAAAAAAAGAGTACGGTAAGGTACAATCAGAAAATCAATATCTTTAATAATAACCGAGTTTCCCATTTAATCCCATGGAAAATTGGACACGCTGTACAACGTGTCCCGTTTTCTATGGAATTAAATGGAAAACTCGGTTATTAGACATTTATTTTCTGATTGGACTTTACCGTGTTCTTTTTTTGAGCCTTTAAAAATGGTGTAATCAGATTTTTGCTATTACCCGTAGTTTCATATCTCATATCTCGCTTATTTTGCAAGATATTTTTATTCTGTAAAAACCTTTTTATGGCAACTTTTTTAGAAGAAAATAATTACTTTGACAATTTTTTAAAATATTGTTTAGTTTTTGAGATATGGTATTTATAATGAAAAAATTAAATACGGACCTAGATTTTTTTATTACTATTTTGATTGGTTTTATGCTTTTATTATCATAAAATAATAAAAACTTAATATTTTTTTGTTTTGGTTCGAATCAAGAAATAACAATCATAACAAAAACATTTCATGTAAAAAAAAGCCAAGTACGCGAAAATGGCATTCCGTAAAAAGAATTGAGATAAAAGTAAAACCAAGTTCTCCAATACAAATTTTAAAATGAAAGGTTCTTACTAGTTTGGAAATGTTTTTTTAAACTTTTCTAATACAGCGAAACTTCTTTATGTTTAATTTAGCACTATGCCTAAGAGTCATTTACAGCCGTAATAGCCAAGTTTAGAAAAATATTTCCAAACTAGTAAGGACCTTTCATTTTGAAATTTGTATTGGAGAACTTTGCTTTACTGTTATCTCAATTCTTTTTACGGAAGGCCATTTTCGCGTACTTGGCTTTTTTTTACATGAAATGTTTTTGTTATGATTTCACTTCTTTTTTAAAGGAATTGGATAATACTTAATTTTTAAAGTAGTAAAATATGCGGAATATTGTTCAAAACTTTTGCAATGCCTTACTTAAATTTTTGAGGTTTTTTAATTTTTTTCCATGGTTTTATCGTAGTTCTTATCAGCCTTCCAAAGCTCAGCTTTCTAGCGTTTCTGAAAGTGCACAATGTTACTTTTACATAACTTTACATGTATAGGGAAGGGAAATAAATTAAAATTGTCGTGTTTTTAAATTTTGTCCTATAGTTTTATCATACTTCCTATCAGTCTTCCAATGCTCAGCTCTATAGCGTTTCTGGAAGTGGGTAATGTTACTTTTACATAACTTTACATTTATAGGGGAGGAGAGTAAATGAAAATATTGGACTTTTTAAATTTTTTCCCATGGTTTTATCATATTTTCTATCAGCACTCCAATGCTCAGCTCTCTAGCGTTGTTAGTTTTACATAACTTTACATTTTTAGGGAAAGGAAGTAAATTAGACCTTGTTTTAATTTTTTTCTAGAACTTTATCATAGTTACTATCGGTCTTCCAAAGCTCAGCTCTCTAGCATGTCTGGAAGTAGGCAATGTTACTTTAATTTATAGGGGAGGGAAGTAAATCAGAATTTTGGGGTGTTTTAATTTTTTCCTAAAGTTTTATCATAGTTCCTATCAGTCTGTCAAAGCTCAACTCTCTGGCATTTCTAGAAGTGGGCAATGCTACTTTTACATAACTTTAAATGTATAGGGGAGAAGAATAAATTAAAATTTGGGTTTTTTTTTTCCAGGGGTTTGGTCATAATTTCTATCAGTCTGCCAAATTTCAGCTTTGTATCATGTCTGGAAGTACAGTAGAATATTGATGATCTATACATAAGTGAGTGAGTCGGTGAGTGGAAATTTCGACGTTTTTTGAAATTTCGTACCTTCCTTACTACTTTATGTAATTCCATAAAACTTGGAGGGGTTGTTAACTCCATGGCGATCTACGACTGTGCAAATTTCGAGATTCATAGCTTATTCCGAAGTAGAGTTTTACGTAGGTCAAATATCGGCTGAAATGTTTCAAGAAAAGATGGTTACGGCGCGCGAACTTGGCGAGGCACTGCCGTGCGCTCAGATTCAAAGAAGAAATTCAAACCACATTATCCTTATAATAAGCTACAATAAGACATAAAAAAATGTAATCCTCAATAAAAACTACTTGCAGCAAATGGAATGCGGTAAAGCCTTTCGTGTTGTTTGCAATTGATCCCGCGGGCATGCTTTAGACGTCGGCGTCGTCGGATGCGAGTTGTCACTTTGTTTTTGGTTTGTTTTGATAAAATGCGGGAATATTAAACCCGAAAATAGCACCTGTGAGGGCAGTTCCTAAAACAATTTTTCCTTAAAGTCTTTGGCTCTCATAATATGGACAAAGGCCGACCAAAAAATACAGGCCACGACCCTTAAAAAATCAGCTGTTCTTCTTATGGGCGGATAGAGGTTTATTTGAGGTACAGTACAACTTCAGTACTTCAGACACTCGCTAAAACGGACACTCCAGTAATCCGGATTGCTCTATAAACCGAACATTTTCAAAATTTTACCTCTTTACACCGGACGTTAAAACGTTTAGCCAATCGTGAAAGAACCTAGCCTATATTGCGTGTAAAACTAGCCACTAGCCTAAGAAACAACAAGACGGTTCATATGAAAGAAACATAACAATAATTTTCATGTCTTAACAAGTTTCACGCGACGTAATAATTGTAGGCATTTCTGCATCCTGTTTATTCTATTCAGTCGTAAGTATGTACGAGACACGTCAGCGATGGCTCCATACAAATGGCGCCACAAAACATTAACACTCACCAAAAAATGTGAAATATTGGACAGTCTAGATAAATCCGGAAGTATCCGTCAAACGGCAGCAAATTTTGGAGTGCCTAGATCTACGATTTTTGATATAAAGAAGAATAAAGACAAAATAAGGAACTTTGTGTCAAAATCATATCAAGGGACAGGTATGCGTCTAGGATGTATTTTTGCTTTTTTACGTTCGCCGATTTTTGCCAGTGTTTTCCAAGTTTATCGCATTTTTTTATACACAGAATTCGAAAAGTGGCAGCAGCAGAAAATCCTAAAGTTGGGGCTGCTTTATACAATTGGTTTTTACAACAATGGCTTGCCCACATACCTGTTTCTACATATCTTTTAAGAACAAAAGCGAAGCATTTTTATGAACGCAGAACTCAAAAAAATGATTTTTTTGCGAGCTCTGGTTGGCTTGACAAGTTCAAGAAACGACACTTTTTAAACTTATGCAGTTTAAGTTATACATAGGTATGTATGTACCTACATAGGAACATACATTTTTTTGTAATTTTATAATTTTATAACATTGGATTGATTTTTTAAGTTTTACCTTTTTTATAATAAATATAAGCACTTTTACGAAATAAAGTTATTTTGGAAGGAATTGCGATTTTTATAAAAAATAAATAGTCCCAGTAGTCCGGATACCTCGATAATCCGGCATTGACCAGAACGATATGTGTCCGGATTACTGAAGTTGTACTGTATTTTCAAAATGGTGGATGTGTTTCCCATTGATAAGGATAGCTTGAAATTTGAACCTGTTATGTCCAAACCAGCTCTTCTCGCTAGGTTAGATCCATCTGTATACTAGACCGAAGCGCTCCTTGCTTGCGGTGGTTCTTTTATGGCCCACAATTGGCGGTCCTTTATTACCACTTCAAATTGAATGTTTGTGTCAAACAAGACTGTCATATGGTCTGTTGGTTTGTTAATGCTGTCTAGCTTTACCACCTCTAGTATTCTGAGGTGTCCGCATAGGTTGCCAGTCTTTAGTTTTTCTATTTAGAGAAGCTTATAAGCGTTAATGCCTCTGCTTTAACACATATGTGTAGTGGAGGTAGATTTAGCATCGCCTCTAAGGCTGCAGTCGGTCAAGTTGACATTGCTCCTGCTATTCCTGAGCCCTATTTTGTTCGACTCTTGGCCACCATACTAGTCGCAATGAATTATATATATATATATATATATATATATATATATATATATATATATATATATATATATATAGAGAGAGAGAGAGAGAGAGAGATCATTGACTAGTTGTGGCCAAAACTCCAACCATATAGTTTAATCATTTGTTTAACCTTTTTTGTGCAGAAAGCACTTAAAAATAGAGAATATTTAATGTGGCATAATTCTCATTTCATCTTTGTAAACCAAATGTGAAACAATTCCCTTGGCATTTTGCGGGAAGCCTACAAACGCTAGGTATAAACTATATTATGCATATTTTTATTCGCGAAAAATATGGTTATTGTTATGATAGCGTTGATATATTTGACGACGAGATCCCATCTTTTATATTCCCGTGCAAGAGTGTTCTTTTGTTATTTAGAAATGGTCTCAATTTTCGTAACAAAATAGGTTTTCGCCCGGGTAAAGGTATACTAAAAAAAAATTGGTGCTTGAAAGTACGAATTATTAAAAGCGATCATACGCAAAAAAAATGTAGACCTACTTGATTTTTTCATCCTATTAAGTCAATGTTTAATGGATTATAAAAACGCATTAGGGGTAAAATACAAATATAAGAAAATATTTATAAAATTAAAATTTCATTCTGCACTAAAAAATAAATTAATTTTTCCTCATTATATTTTAGAGTAGCTTCTATTTAGAGCTTCTCATTGTATGGCCAAGAAATCGACTTTTTTAAAAAACAAAAACAATTTTCTTCTCTTTTTATTATCAGCCATTAATTCTTGACTCTAGTAGTAGTAGTAGTAGTGTGGGGTAAGCTCTAGGCTTGGCGACTAGGCACATAAAACGCCCTTTTCGTCAACCCTCGGACATGCCTCCTACTGCGTCCTTCCTTCGCTAAGGAATCTAACCGTCTTCTGTACCAAGGCCAGAATATCGGGCTACCTTGGATTCAGAAGGTCCTCCGTCTCAAACGCTTCCTCTCCGAATACCTCTCTTCTTGCCTCCTTGTATGCTTCACACGATGAGAGGAAATGCGCCGAGGTCTTGTCCTCGGCCCAACATCGCTCGCACTTCGCGTCCTCGTTCACTCTCATCTTTGCCAAGTGTCCTTGTAGGACGCAGTGTCCGGTTAGGACTCCAATTCTTGACTATAACGTCAATGAATGTTTTAAGTTTAGATCTATTTATTTCTCGTTCTTATTGTCTGTGACCTATAATACACATATTATGACATCAGAAGAATCAGAAGTCTTGACATAAAACTTGGTTTCTTTTAAATATTTGGCTTATCAGTAATAATTGTCGCTAATTATTAATAGAATTGAAAAAATCCTTTAATCCTGTTATTTTAAAATACAGTTAGCTTAAAATTATGGTTAGCGATTGATGACATTTAAAACCAAGTTGGTTTAAATATCTACAATTTTAAAGGGCTTGAAGGAAGAAGGTTCATTCATGAACCATTCCTGTTTTACTGCATATACGCAGTAAATTATCTCCATCCATCCAAATGATAACAGATTTACGTAAGAACAGGGCTTGTTACCTTTATTGCAATCAATTTTATAATTCAATCAATTTGTATAATCAGTCATTTTAGGTGAAAAAACCCTGAAAAAAATAAGTACAAGATGATGATTTTTAGAACATTTGAGGCCCTATATCTAGAGAAGCTCAAGGAAGATTTTGGCAGATAATATGTGGGGATGTGCCCCAGATCCTAAGGAATAATTATACAAAAATCCAGCTTGCACCTATTTCTTTCCAGGTGAATTCCTAATATGACTTGGGTATTTGTGAATTGTGGCTTGGTACCCTCTTTCCAAGCCCTTTATTTATTATTTAGTAAATTCTTGTATGTTTCTTGCAGGTTTTTTAAAACTAGAATCCTCCGAGACAACCCGCCAAAGTAACTTTGGCCTCATGGATCAATTAGCGGCGTTGGTGTGGATAAAGGGCAACATTGCCGCTTTTGGTGGTGACTCAAACAGTATTACTTTGATGGGTCATGGAACCGGAGCAGTTTGCGCAAGTTGGTTCACTATTAGCCCATTGGCTCTCATGAATAACAAGAGTAAGTATTAGTTGTTTCGTCGAAGTTAAACTTTGTACCAATGGTAAAATAGAATTCGGGAAAATTACCGTTTGTAATATTTTTGACATATAACGTCGCGAAGGCGGCTTTTGTTTTATTTTTGCTAGTTTCCTTTGTATTTCATAGATGCCGCCGCTTGTTCAAATAAACTGATTTCGCAGGAATTTTGGACTTATTTCTCTTACCAATATCGTAAGATGAGATTCGTAAGTCGTAGATTGACCATGCAGTGTTCTGATAAGTCTCTTAAGGCCGAAACAGTTAACTGTTAAAACTTAATAGGTGTTTATTAGATCTTGGAATCCCGTGGGTTTACAGTCATAGTAACATTAGAGCTGGTCACGCAAAAATACAAAAGAAATAAAACCTTTTTGTACCCACTTTCTTCTTCTTTTTCTGATGGTTTCGAGTTAAGGAATAATAACTTTATTCTATCCATTGAATGTATATATAATGCTATGGAAAGATTAAAAGGAAAAAATAAAGAAGAAATTCTCAACTACGCGGCAGCCAAATAAATTACAAGATCAATAACTTAAAATAACAAAATACTGCCAAGTGTGTTTGACTAAAGAGACTTATAAAATAATAAATATTTCAGGATTATTTCACCGAGCCATCCTAATGTCTGGTTCAGCTCTATCGGATTGGGCTATGGTCCATAAACCCGTCGACGTATCGAGACAAGTTGCTTCAAAACTCAACTGCCAACTAGATAAAAATTTTGCAGCTTGCTTAAGAAGAAAAAATCTTGACGAGATTATGGCAGCTGTACCCTCAGAGAAACCATACACGATAACATTTGGACCAGTTGTAGATAATCTGTTTGTTGCCAGTGATCCGTCGCAAAGTATGGAACAGTACAAGCATGTTTTTGACAGGTCAGTACTTAATAGTAAATTGAAAAAATCCATGTCTTCCTGACACAGTGCTGGATGTTGGACAAATAATTTCCTATCTGTAAATGTGATTTTAGATCAATGTTTTACACTCCCCTAGTCTTCTACAAGATACGAATCTTCTTAGAGCACAGTACTCATACCAAGGGCAAGAAAAATTGCACTTCTTCCCAGCGGTCGAATTTCTCTCTACCAGAGATTTTTTGCATATTATTTAATACATTAACATAATATCTGATGCGATTTTCATCCACAAATAGCTCAATCTGCATTTGCTTTTCTGTGATTTCTTAGAGTGGTTTTATAATATTAAACGTTATACTTTAGACAACTTCCGCTAGAGTAATAGACTGCTGCTGCCGCACCTCTTCCTACTTCTCTTCGAAATTTATCTCTTTGTTACTCTTTTCTCTCTCTCTCTCTCTTTAATAGTGCCTCTCGTTATTGTGCTCTTCTTTAAGAGACATCGTGCATGGCCAAATTTGGGCCAGTTAAATATGATAATATGTTTATTACCAGTGATCCGTCGCAAAGTATGGAACAGTACAAGCATGTTTTTACCAGATAAATAGTCAATATAATAGTAGATTATGGTGTAAGCCCACATCTGAAACTCCCTGTATTTTTGAAGGAGTGCTGTATGTTATACAATAAACCGCACTTCAGTCTCTTTTGATGTTGCTAATTATATCACTTGCTGCCTCATTTTAGTCTACGTAAGAAGGTAAGACTTCCTAGTCCCCTACTAGTGATATTTGCTCAGAGGGCATCGCCCAACCAAAGAAGAAACCTCATTTTTTGCTTAAGTCGGCTCTACCCATTAACCTTAACCTCGACCAGAGATTGTTTACATCCTCTCCGCTACCTCCACATTACATGATACCTATTGCGATGTTTGTCCTCAGATAGCTCACTCTGCATACATTTTCTTGTGATTTCTTACAGGGTAGCGGTCTTATAGTATCAAATGCGATAACTAAGATGACTGTCGCTCGGTTTTCCTGTGGTAAACTTCCTTGAGTAATAGTCTACGGCATCTGTTTCTAGTTCTCTTCAAAATTCTTCTGTTTGTTACTCTTCTCTCTCGGGAATTGCCAGGTCTCCATAGCATATGAGAGTGTCTCACCAAAAATGATCAGTCGTCTTTTCTCTGTTGTTCCAAATTCTCTTATTCTTAATAGTTACATTTTTATAGCTTCTTTCTTGGTTCAAGTTAAATGCTAAAGTAGGCCTAGTTTTAGTTGATGCTTCTGTTGATAAATCCTTAAAAGCTCGTCGTCTTATTAGTTTTGGTTGTTTAAAAGGTGTTCAGGACAAGATTTAAAAATGTCTCTATTTCAATTTTTAAATTCAAAAACCTAACAATTAATTAAAAGGATATATTTCTGTTTCTCTTTCGATCTCAGCATACCAAGCTTTTTTTTAATTTTAAAGACACGATACCATATCCGCTTTTTGAAGATTAATAGACAATTAAATAATATTTGCTGCTTCTTTTAGCAATTAATTCTTCTTCTGACACGACTTCTTTGGCCTTTCTTTATTCTTCTAAATTTTCTGGAACGGTTATTGATTCTTGATTCTGTCATTCTAAACCTTTAGTGACAGCTCTATTTTTTTTTTAAATTAGCTCTGTTTATTTCGCTGTTTCATTGTTATTGATTCACGCACTTTTTTTCAGTGTGTCAAAGGCACTAATATTTTAGAAGGTAATTTTTGGGTCCATTAGAAAAAGTTAATATAAACAAACACACAGGGTAAATATTTTTTGATGAAATTTTGAAAAACAAGTAAGAAACTTTTTAGCTATCTTGAAATTTGTGTAGTACCCACCCCCTTCGAGGGTTAAACTTCCTTTTTTTAGCAGTATAAATAGGCACTCTCTAATGATAGGCCGGTTCCACTACCCTATTTACGCCACTGGTTGTGCCCCACATAAAGCTATAAATCCTCGAGAGAATTAAAAGCAAAACAATGAATTTTATCAGGTGGTGGTATTTTTGCCTTGAAGTCACTGGGGTAAAATTTGTCCTTCCTTACTTATAAAACTTTAATGCGAAAAGTTTAGAGATCCCGAGAGAATGTGATCAATTTTTAATTTTGTTTTGCCCGGTCGTTATACGACTGTTAACGAGCTTTGTAACAAATTTAAAACTGCAACGGAAAAATTAATTCAATTTACAATTTAATATTACAACAGGATTTCTGTACAGTCATCATAAAAATGGGCCACAATTTAAATTGTTATGTAACTGGAGTTTTAAGGTCTACTCCTAACATAGCCCTGAATACAATCCTAGATAAGGATAAGGGACGCGGGCGTGTGGAGAAGATACGGTAGACAAAAAGGACATTCGGAGATCGCGACTGTGACGGAAAAGGAGATTCCTTTATCGACGTACATGCTATCGATGCCAGAGAAGAAGTTAAGGGAAAAAAGGAGATACCAAGTAACCATACCGCCAAGGGATGCATGCAAGGAGGACGGGGTTGAATTCCTTAGCAATGCCACGGTGTGCAATACAGACGGATCAAGGCTGACAGACCGGAATTCGACTGGTGCTGGACTGTACGTGGAAAACAACGGTATTGGAAAGAGCTACTCGCTGGGATCTAATGCAACAGTATTCTAGGCAGAGATTTACGCCACACTGACGGTAACTTGGGAGGATAAAATTAGGAATGAAACACTTCGCCTCTGCATCTGTTCAGTCAGCCAAGCTGCGTTGAAAGCACAGTGCAAACCAACCATGACCGCGGGTTTGATACAGGATTATGCGGATGCACTTCAGGAGTTGGCCGGAGTTAGAGAAGTGGATCTCGTATGGGTTTTAGGCCATATGGGAGTTCTAGGGAACGAGAAAGCAAACGAACTCTCCAGGGGAGGATTCCGGCAAAAATGCGTCAGACCAAAGCCTTTTCTGGGGCTCACAAGAGAGCAAATGAAGTCGGCCCTAATATTGTGGACCCAGAAAGAGATACAAAAGGAATGGACCAACACGGGATACGCCAGATAGGCGAAGGAGTATGTGACAGGATACAGCAAGTCCCGTAGGGTAGTACAACTACTAAATTGTTATGTAAGTATTACTACTTGGACACTACTTTTTTCACCTAGCAAACTTAGACCTTATTATCAGGGCTCAGAGGAGATAAGAACAAATTAATAAAACAGTAGGTTTTTAATTTTTTATAATTGTTTTTATTTATTATCATACCATTCTATAACATAAGCTAGATCCTTTTTTATTTATTTACAGGTCACGTTTGAAAATGATATTTATACCATACTGAAAAAAGCTACATCTGAGGACTGGCCTTGGTGTAGTCTGCTTAGAGAGAAAAAAACTAATTTTGCAAGTGTTTAGTTTAAAAGTTTAAATTCTTCTCTTTATTTCTTACCGGTTTCTTCGCCTGCCTTGCCAAGTAGATTAAATTTTATTGTACTGTCAACTCCGCAGATTAAATGTCAATGATGAAACGCGAGCTCTTTTTTCTCCCGCCAATACTGGTGTACAACTTCTCCTCCAGTGTTCTCCTTGTTTTTATTGTACTTCACGAGCCGCCAGGATTTTCTTCGATTGAGGTAAACCCTTATGATTTCTATTCTTATTTAAACACCTAGTAAATTAGATTTTCTTTTTTTAAACGGGTTTCCCTGTGACCTACAAGGTATATTAAAACCTATAGTGTGCTTTTGATAAACCAAAGTATTCGTAATGTAAACTTTTCTTTGATCCTTTAATTTTACAATCAGGTCATATTTGACTTTGGGCCCATCGCACCAACTTTTTTTTCCGTTTCTTAGCCTAAAGAATACCTTATTTCGAAAAATTTCGTTGCACCGAACTTAAAGGCAGACTTATTCCTTCCTTAGTGATGTTAAAATTAAGTCAGTTTTTTTCGTGACTTTACTGTTCCTTAAGAGCTGCCTAAATATAAGATGCTGGTCACATAATGTTACCCGTCTGTTATAGCCATAGCAACTGAAAATTAAGGTCACTCATCATCAAACAAGCTTTACAGGTAGCGAAGCCTAACTTTGATTTTCTATTTTTTGGTTATAATTTTTGACATGTTTTCCTCGGTTTCGCATTGGCGGCTCGTTGTTATTTTAAAAATGTGGTTTTAACACAGTCTAAAGATCTATTTAATAATGATACAGTTTCAAGATAGTTTGCAGCATAACTTTTTAATTCTAATTACATAAATATATATAGTTTAGGTACCTTCATACTGTCTAAAACAACATCTTCAAAATAAAACAGAACCGCCAATGCGAAACCAAGGAAAACATGTCGAAAATAATAACCAAAAAATAGAAAGCCTGATGCATAGACGAATGACAGAGATAGACCGGACACTTACACGGTGGGGTTGTATTACTAAATCGGCCCAGTATACCGGGGTGTCGTGCACGAATCAGCGTCTCTCCAACTTTGTGCACCGTACTAAACATTTACAGGGGGATTTGAAACAATATAACGCTTGCGCAGTTTCTCTCTAAGCTACAGGATGGCTTTTCAAATTATTGTATACCGGATGCTCGTAGCCATCAATGAAATCGTTCTCCAATCAAGCTACATCTTTTAACATAGTGTTTTGAACAGTTTTTATCAAATTAAATTTTAACACTAAAAAACTCATTCTACTCGTCAATTACATAGATTTAAATTTAAACGATGCGCGCTGATAAGAATGAGTTATTTTGTGTCAAAGCTCAATTTGCTTAAAAATACTCTATAAACACCAATCAATAAGGAAGCTTAATCAAAGAATGTTTAAATTAATGACTACTAGCAATAAAAAAAAGGAAAGTTAAATTTTTATTCAATCTATAAGGTTTAAAAGCTTGTTTCCGATTCATTTAGGTACATAAATTTCTTTGAGAGGCTAATTTTCTAGTTAAAAAAAGGCTTTTTGACGAATATTCTACCGTAATTTCCTTTTTATTAGTGCCTAGAAAATATTTACACATTTTACATTAACTTAAATTAATAATGTATACTTTTACAATGCTTTATAACATAATAATGTTGCATATATATTTTCTATAAACGGAAACTTTTTTAATTGTTTTTTCATGAAAAATAAAAAATGTAACGTAAGCCTTATAAAGTAAAGTAAATATTGCCGGTTATTCATTAAATTAAACAGGATCCGGCATAATGATCTCCCACATTTTGCACTGCCACTGTGCCTGAATCACTGAAGAGAGGGGAAGCTTAGCGTAGTTGGTTGGTAGCTCGCGACTTGCCATTACCTTGCCATCGTGCCTTCGTTATCGAGACATTAAGCAAAAGTAGGTAACGAATCTGTGATTACGACACAAAGAACTTTTCGTATTCACTTCGCACTTGGTAGACATGTTTTAGTTCCAGATACTTTGGGAATATCTGAACACTATTCCCGAACCATTGCCGAATTGAAAGCAGCAATACACCAAGAAATTACAGGAATATCGCCTTAGAGTTACTGCACGAGTGAAACTTTCAGAAATCAGCTTCGACTGTGTACCGAAAAAAATGAAATATAAATAGCATTTACAATGGCGTTTTTATTGTGGGAGATCATTCTGCCGGACCCTGTATATAAGTATAGTGAAATAATCTATGTTTTTCCAAATATTAACATTTAAAACTAAACATTTAAAACTCCGTCCAGGTTCAACGTGTCCATCACACACTATATATTTGTGAATTTCGTCTTTCGTCAAAGTTAGTTTTTTTGCCGAAGTATTTTTTTTAGGTTCCGTTTGGGAATGGCGCTTGCTAACATAGTCTTCGCACCCACGAACACAAAATTGTTTTCTTTTAAATTTCTTAATTACCGATAGGCCACAATTTAGCAAAAAACACTTTTAAAAATAAGGTAAAAAGTTGAAAAATCACGAAAAACTGCAACCACAAATGAAAAATGCCGGATTACATTTACGTCATATTTTTATCTGTTTTGCCAATGTCAGTCATAAACAAAAACATATACCGAGAGTAGCGGTTAATGTCCATGGCGACAGCACAGAAGTCTGTACATAATATTTTTATACCAGGGGTGACGGTCTGTAATAAGCGCCTCTCGAACTTTGTATTTCGAACTAATGTATACAGGGGGTATGTATAATAGTATTATGACAAGACCGAGGTGCTTTCCTTACTATAATAATGTTAGCTTCGCTTCCTATAAAGCTTGCCTTTACGATGAGTGTCCTTACTGAAAATACCTTCAAATGAGCAAAGTGTTGTGATCACAGGTTACTAACCAATTAGTGTACTGTGGTTGTGATTAAAATGAATTTTGTGTTTTTTAAGTAAATAAAGAAAAAAACATGTTTTTTTTTAAATAAATAAAAATGATTTTAGAAAAACTTTAGTGCACAAAATAACGGCTGGATTTTGGTTCTTTTGACATAATGTTTTTGTGAAAAAATATACCAATATATCGATTACAAAAAGATTTGAAAGGAAGAAAAATAATTTAAATAAAGTTGAATCTAGTTTTTATTACAGTATTTTCGTCCGATTTTTGAGTTAACTGTTGTTCCCGGCCTGGTCGGTAAAGCGGTAAGGGTAGGATAGGACTGACCAGTGTAAGAAAACCCTTCCATTTAAATTAAACTGCACTGCATCAAGTAACAAGACGATTTTCCTTTCTGTTTTTACATTTTACCCTAATTTTATTATAATTTTTAATCCTTTGGTTGTTCCCAGCAGGGGTGTATGGGCCATAAGGGAAAATGAAAAAAAATGCCGGTGGGTTGGTGCTTTTTATGCCGGTGAATTATGGGCCGGTCCTTATGGGCCGGAGCCGTATGGACCGCTTCCTTATGGACAGGAGCCTTATAAGTAGGTGCCTTATCGGCCTGTGCCTTATGAGTAGTAGTTTTTTGGGCCAGGCGCGCATTTTTTCCCGGGCTGGATACGGAACCGTAAACCAACCCGAGAAAAAATACGCGGCTGTACCAACAAGGCGACAAGGACACCCAAATTCCAAAAAATCGAGTAACACCATCTCGATTTCATCATCTTCCAAATATTCTTCCAAAAATTCAAGAACTTTCATTTTGGAAAATAAATTTTTAAAGGCGACTTGACACAGAAAATTGATGGGTTTTGACAAAACTATTTTGGGACATACTGGGTGTTGTTGTTGTTTTTTCATAGTTAAACATTTTGTTGGATAAAACAGCGGCGTTGCCTGATTGGATCACAAGGTGGCCGCATCTTAACAAAGGAGAGGAGATTTTTGCTCGATGCAACAAATTTAAAAATAAGGCATGCTTAAAATTAAAGCAATCCATAGTTAAGAAAGATAATTTTAAAAGTCGGTGCGATGGGCCCTAATAATTTAAATTTCAAAAAGCTTTTTTCAAATTCATGGAACCTCCAATGACATTTTCTTTAAAAATATCCCACCATCAGCATTATTTTTGCGTACGAGTACACAAAATCCTTGTTTTAGAGTTAAATAATTGAGCCAATTTTCAGTGCTTATTAAATTTTATTTATTTTCCCTGATTTTATGTTGGTTGAAAATAAGTGAAATTTAAAATTATTTTGATAGAAAGTCGAGTTGCAAAATAAATATTTTTTCTAAATTAAATGTCGTACCTACTTGTAATTTAAATCAAAATACCGTTTAAAAAGGTGTTATTTGCCTAAATAATAATAACTTAAGTGCTTTAAGTAATAAGTTATCTGAAGTATATTAAAAAAAACCTAAAAATTGGCTTTAACAATATTTTTTTTTATTTTAGAATTATTATTTTGTAATTAATTGACATATCACCTGTAAAACAAACCAATATTTCATGTTTTGTTTCAAGTTTTTTATAAAATATTGTTAATTTTCAAGGGTAAACGGAAAAAAGGGGCTCACGGACATTTTAACGAAAATTGGGATATTGATACATTTGGTTTAATCAAAAGTTGGGAGCAGAGGATAATGTATTTTCGTTAAAGGCTGAAAAATGTAGGGGAGACCGGGGCTAGTTGGCGCAGTTTTTGGTTTTTTAATTTGTATGTCTTTGTGGTTTATTATGCAAAGTAAAAAGGTAGTGCAGCATCTAGACGTTTATCTCAGCTATTTATCCGCTATGTATAATTTTTCTTTAGCTCTTATAGTTTAAAAGAAAATCAAGAAAAATCATGTTTATGCAAAATGCGCCAACTTGCCCCGCTCAGGGGCAAGTTGGCGTATGGCCGGGGTAAGTTGACGCTTTGGTTCTGGGTTGCGGACTAAATTTATTAAATAACAAAAAAATCACCTAAATTATGTTAATAAACATAAGCTAAGCTTTAATTTAAATGTAGTACTTTCTTTAAACAAAAATTAAAACATAAACTAATTAAAAAAATAATACAATCTGTTTACTCGCTTAAGCAATTAATGCACAAAAAAAATGCTGAAGTTTCACCAGCACATTCCTCATAAGCCCCGCCATGGCACCAGTTGCATTTAATCCATTTTTCCCTAAGGGCACTATTCTTATATGTATCAGTGCAATACAGACATAAGCAGTCATCGTCATCATCGCTGCTTAAGGACTCATTATTTTTATTATTTTTTATTTTTTATTTGCCGGTACCTAATTTTTCTATTTTTCTCCTTTTCGCTTATTTCAGAAGCTTTTTTAAGTTCTACCTTCTTTTTATTTGGAGCTTGCTCTTCGCGAAGAGCTTCTTTAATGGGCGTATCGGTTAATATAGCCGTAGTTCGTCTTTTTCGCCTTTTGGTAATATTTTTTCTTGCTTCCGCTTTGGGTGAGGGCCGTATTTGGGATGGAACTATTTAGTTTTCTTCTGAGGTTATTTCTCCCAAAATTTTACGAGACGGCCCTGGACGAATATTCTCGATTTGATTTTAGTCAACTTCTAAAGCTTGTTGTAAAAGATCAGGTTCTTGATACTCCTGTAATGCAGCTTCTGCAGCTTGGGGAACATTTTTCTCACCATTTTCTTTCACTTGATCATCACCCAAGTCAATAATATTAGGGTTAGGTTGGTCCGTAGAATATAAAGGTAAAAACTCCTGTTCGGAAAAGATATCCCGATTAAAAGGATAAATTCCTGAAACTTCAAAACCGGCAGTAATATTTATATTATTTCTGTACCAAAAATACTGCTTGGGGTAAGTTGGCGCACGCGCCAAGTTGCCCCTAAAAAAATGAGCCAACTAACCCCAATCGTATTTTTTTGTTTCTTGAATTTTTTTCTCGTACAACACTAAGATATAAACAAAAATTTTAGCTTGTTTTTGAAACTAGAAATTCCAATCTTTAAACTACTCTATCTAGTAAGTACCTACAATTATTGAATGAAAAGTTATCGCAAATATATTAAATGGATAAAAATTTACTTCCCACGTGTATGAACATATTAGAGAGCGCTCACACTTAGCGACTGCACTCTGAATACTGGAATTCTTTACAAACAGACACTAGGTCACATACATCAAAATTGTCTATTAGCACAACGTTGCCAGACTGGTGGTTTAGTAGAAAATAGCCGTGCGCCAACTTGCCCTTGCGCCAACTAGCCCCGGTCTCCCCTATAGATAAAATGTTGACTTGCTTTATCAGAAAGGCATTCAAGGAAGAAATCTCCGGTGGAAAAAGTGCACATGGAAAAAACCTAACTTAAACAAGAATAACTCTGGAAAATAAAACAAAAAAAATTAGTCTTTACATCTTAATGCACCGAATCCAAACACAAGGTTTGTTTTGCCCGTACAGCACCAAAATTAAGAATAAATTTCAAAAAACCTTGATCAAATTATTGCAATATTACACGGTGAGGTTACGAAAATGGTACATTTTCAAAGCCATTAAATACAATTACTTCGGAGAGCTTCTTTACAGTGGCGGAACCAGGGGGCAAAAGGCGCCCGGACACCTCCCCCCCCCCTTCCAAATAAAGATATTTTAAAAAAGTTTCGTGGCTAATCGGGCAAAAAGGAGTTTTTTTGTTTCCCTTATATTTTTTCGTGGCTAATCGGGCAAAATTAGGCCTAGACTTGTTTGATTTTTAAATTCACGGGTACGAAATTCCACGTTTGTTAGTATTATTTGGCTTAAAAATTCCGTTGATTGACGCTCACTGTCTTGAAGACGGGTAAAAATGCAATCTGTGTTGATCCGGCCTGAAAGACAAAGAGCTGTCGTAGGTCACGGACTATAGTTGTTTTCTTTTATTTGCATTCGATTTTTTCATTGATCGATATTGTATAGCAATGTTTTCTTTCTCCTGCTTTTGGTTTTTTTGTTTCTCTCGTATCTCGGTAGATGGCGCCTCTTGCTATAGTTCGCTCACTAATTACATTTAATTAGAGACAAAACCGTCTGATTAACTTCGCAAGATTTGTCACTTGACCAGCAGTGTTCTGAGGAGTCCCATAAGGACGAAACGGTTAACTGTCAACACTTATTAGGTGTCCATTAGATCTTGGACCCCCGTGAGGTTTAGCTTTCAGGCTACCCACGGAAAAATATAAGGGAAACAAAAAACTCCTTTTTGCCCGATTAGAAACGAAACTTGTTTGATTTTTAAATTCACGGGTATGAAATTCCACGTTTGTTAGCATTATTTGGCTTAAAAATTCCGTTGATTGACGCTCACTGTCTTGAAGACAGGTAAAAATGCAATCTGTGTTGATCCGGCCTGAGAGACAAAGAGCTGTCGTAGGTCACGGACTATAGTTGTTTTCTTTTATTTGCATTCGATCTTTTCATTGATCGATATTGTATAGCAATGTTTCCTTTCGCCTGCTTTTGGTTTTTTTGTTTCTCTCGTATCTCGGTAGATGGCGCCTCTTGCTATAGTTCGCTCACTAATTACATTTAATTAGAGACAAAACCGTCTGATTAACTTCGCAAGATTTGTCACATCGACCAGCAGTGTTCTGAGGAGTCCCATAAGGACGAAACGGTTAACTGTCAACACTTATTAGGTGTCCATTAGATCTTGGACCCCCGTGAGGTTTAGCTTTCAGGCTACCCACGGAAAAATATAACTGAAACAAAAAAACTCCTTTTTGCCCGATTAGCCACGAAACTTGTTTGATTTTTAAATTCACGGGTACGAAATTCCACGTTTTAAAGATATTTTGTTTTATATGGCATTTTAATAGTTTAAAAATAATAATCAAAATAGTTTTTCCTGAAAAAAATTGATAATTTTTTAAAAAAATATTTTTATGTCCACTTTTTGCTCTTATTCTAATATCCAACCTTTAAAATGCTAAAATGTATAATTGGGTGTCACATTTGATAAGACAGGAACAGACTGTAAAGAACTAGAAAAAAGAATAGTAAAAGCAAAAAAGGTAATTGGTTGTCTTAACATTATTTTATGGAGCAAAGAGATAAAAATATATGAAACAATGGTGAATAGAGACTTGTCGCATAACAGAAAAGTACAAAACAAAAATGGAAAGTCGAAATCGATGCAATAAGAAGACCAATGAGAATATCTAGAACAGATCATATAAGAAATGAGATCAGAAAAGAAAGAATGGGAATCGAGGATAAACGACGAAAGATTACCAAAGCAGGTCCTAGAATGACAACCAATAGGGCGCAGAAAAAAAGGGCGTCCTAAACTGGAATGGCAACAGTCAATCCAAAGATCAATGAGTCAAAAAAACCTGACAGAAGATGATAGTCAGGATCGAAGTAGGTGCATAATAGGCGTCGGACAACGTAGAAAAACATTCTAAATCGACAGTAGTAAAATGCTATTATCAAAACAGTGTCAAAATCACTAACTTTGATGCTCTGAATCTCGAGAAAGTTGCCCTATGGCCCGATAAAGTTACACACCTTGTATACTACCCTATTTTTGTGCGCAAAATTAAGATGGTCAAATAACCTGTAACAGCAGGCAAATTCCTTCTAAATCTATAGAATTACATTTATTTCATTATGATTTCTCCATACATCAAAATTTTATTTGTTTAATTTCCTTGTGCGCTGTTTTCCTATGTGCGCTTTTTTCTTAACGCGCTTTTCAGTGTGAGCTTTACTAAGCGTGCGCCTATTTCCATGTACCATTTTTTCCTGTGCGAATATTTTCTTTTCGCTTTTTTTCTGTGTGTTTATTTAAGGTAACCGTTTCACCATTACTCCACCCCCACACTTTTTTTCCAGAAATGCCGTTGCGCAAAATTAGGTAAAGCAGAATTTCTTAAATAAAATGACCTATATAAAGCTGATCAAGGTTCTTTCAAAAATGAGGACATGTATATTTATCTTATAAAGCTTTCCATTTATAATGAAAAACGTGTCTTTTATGATATCAGAAAAAAAAAAATGATCCCGCCCGCAATGAAAAGAAAGCACATTCCCTTCGTTGACACCCATCGCGTCTTTCATAAGTGCTGAGTGATTTGTCAACTTACGATTTTACTTTTTTTCTATTCCGTTTTTGAGCGGATTCCGCCCTAGTGCGTAATAAATCTTTCTTCTATGCTCCCCAGAGATTTGAATTGATGTATGTTCGGGTGCTCCATGTGGTCGTGTTACAGCGTGAGTTAAGGGAATTTTCTCCTCTTTGCTTTAATAAATACGGCCAAAGAATTATTGGCATGTCAATATAACGAAAGTCGTCATTATACATTTTTTCTGTATATTAAAATATTAATATCAAAAAAAATACTCTGCCAATATATGGGCCCCTAAGCTCACACTAGGTACTATAGTTATAGTGTACGTGTGAGCTAATATTACTAAAAACTGAAATATATTTTATTCAATTCCAGACTCAATTACCTTTCGTTTGATATCACACTAGCCATGTTTTGACTTAAACTCTAATTTTTTAAATTTACCCCACTCTTTTTTTAAACTAAAATGTATTTTGTTTAACGCCAGACTCAATTACCTTTCGATGGAAATCACACACGCCATATTTCCACTTAAACTCTAATTTTTAAAATTTACCCCCATCTTCTTTTCAAAATAAACTAAAATGTATTTTGTTTAACTCCAGACTCAATTACCTTTCGTTTAATATCACACACGCCATATTTTTACATAAACTCTAATTTTTGAAATCTTCCCCCACCCTTTTATTTGGCTTGTGTTCGGTGGATTTTATTCATTTTTAAATGGGACCATCTCGACCCAAAACCTAGTCCAGGTACCAAATTTCATTAAAATAGGGCAAGCGGTTTTTGAGTTATGCGCGTTGGTCGTTACAGACAGACATACAGACAGACATACAGAGAGACAGACAGACAGACAGACGGCGCAACAAAAAAGTTTCAAAATCATCTGAAACGCAAGGATATATAAAAAATTTTAAAATCGGAGCAACTTTTTTTTTTCGAAAAAATTAGGATCACCATAGCTCACACTACTATAGTATAGTAGTAGTGTGAGCTAAAATAAAAGAAATCACAAATTTTTAGACCTTGGGGTTGCTCTTCCATTAATAGATAGTATAAATTATGCTACGCATTTGTTTTGTTTAAAATTTTACTTGATGTTTATACGTAAGCATAATTTAAATACAGATACCAGAGAATATAAAATTAGCACATTTGAGATAATACCTTGATTTTTTTCTGTGCAGTGATAAAGTCTAATAATTAGGGTAACGTATGCATAATAAATTTTTCATATTGCACGTCCTTGTACTATAGCGCAACTTAAAAAGATTGTTCAAAAATTAAAAAAAAAGTTGAGATATATCTCTTATATGGTCGTATATGTTTGTCAAATAATTATGGAAATAATGACCATGGTTTCTACTAAAGAACACTTAAAGAAACTTTTTCCTTTTTTTCGTATATAAGTCCGTGGTTTTAGTTACAAATATTTTACTTCTGGGTACCAGTTTTAAATTTTACACCATGCTTGTCGACAAAAATAACAAAAAAAATCGCTAGCAATGGTGCAGGCTTAACGAATCACCCTGTATAAAGGATTATTATTTATTTTAACCAAAAACAATAGATTTAGGTAACAATATTTATTTTTAATGATAACATGTTTTCTTTACTTACCCTGTATAAAGAAATAATATTTATTTTTGCTTAAAAGAAATGGGTATATGATTCCTTTATTAGAATCATAAATTAGCAATGGTGTAAAATTAAAGAAACATATTGTATAAAGGAATATACAGTCTTTTTACCCGAATAAACTTGTTTAATTTTTAAATTCAAGAGTACTAAAATTCAAGTTTGTTAATATTATTTGGCTTAAAAATTCCGCTGATTGACGCTTGCGTCCAGTGGCGGATCCAGGATTTCCGGGGGGCAGGGGCCAAAATGGCAGCAAACATTAAAAAAATATATTTAGTGGTTTTTGTAAGAAATTGAGGTGTGAAATTTAGTCTCTAAAGGAGATTAATAGCGCCGCAGGCGAAATTTAAAAAAAAATTAAGTAGAATTTGTGACAAATTTTAAATAAGTGATGCTGCGAAACTAAAAAATAAGTTATATGTTTGCCACTGCTTGCGTTTTGATGGTGGGTAAAATCGCTAATCAGCGTTGCTCTGGCATGAAAGACAGAAGAGCTGTCGTAGGTCGCGGATGTTTTCTTTGTCTTTGCAATCGATCTTTTCATCGATTGATATACAGGGTGTCCCAGAACTAATAGTACATTGTTAAACTGTAGATTCCCTGAGTCAAAATATTACGATTTAGTCATACTTACCTTAGTCCAAAAGTTCGTACTAACCGAGATACAGGGTGTTAAACTTTATTTTTTCAATTCGATTTTCTTAAATAACTTTTTTACTAATTAAAATTTTTGCAAGAAATAACCAGCGTGTAAGTTTTTTTGAAATTGGCAAGACGATTCCGCTGAAAATTTTGATGTACAATGTATAGGGTGTTCCGTGGACCACTACCCCAACAAACAATTAAAGTTGTAACGACGAAACCCCAACTAGAAAGAATTTCTTAAAAGTAACCGCAACGTACTCCCGCTACGTCTCAGTATACCATACAGCGACGTTATAATTCCCTAAGTGGGGAACCAATTTCTGGTTATAACTACTTGGCCAAGTGTTTAAAGTCACTGTAGTAACAACTACACTACTACGTCGTAGCCAGGTATCTACTACGTCGTAGAGGCTGTTTTTTTTCCGTAATGGCATAAAAGTTGCGATGTAGTTGCAAATAATATAATCGTTTCTTTTTGGTAGAATTGTTACACAATATGGTGGACACAACAGTAAACAGACTCGCTTAGTTTTTTTGTTTGGTTATGGTTATTATATGAACTATGTTATCCAAAAGTGTAAGAATTTACGAGCAGAGGATCAAAATTCGAGTGCGACGCAAAGTTTTTTGTATAACATGCATTATATATATTGCAAAAAACCGGTGCGCCCGTAAAATTGAGCCGTTTTCTGGTAGCTGATGGAATTTTTGTGTTGTGATTTTGGAGGTTATGTTTTCATAATCGACAGTTAACTCCAACAAATGGTGCTTAAGAAGAGCATTTTTGGTAAGCTTCAACTAATTTATTTATAAAATAGTATGGCTCTTTAATATGAGCTCATAAAACGACAACAAAAATATTAAATTTTCTTTCTTACATAAAAACATGGCGTCCCAAACTATATTCCCTGATAGTCGAAAAGGTTACTTGAAAGTAGTTGCGGCTTTAAAGTTGATCCAAAAAGTTATTTTGTCTACATTGTTACATCAGAACTTTTGTGGTAAAAATTAAAGTTATAATGTAGTTGTCGGATACACTTGTTTGGGACTCCAATGAAGCTTAACTTTCTAGTGGTAATTAAGTAGGATATAAAAGTCAGGGCGACTACGAAATAACGACTAAAAAGAAAGTAAAACTTTAGCAACGTCCTATTGTGGTAGAGAAGACTATCAGAATCGACTATCAAGAAACAATCCTATGAAGTAGTTTAGAGGGTCGTTTTTACGAAACATCTACTATTTCCTGATACTAAATAGTTGTTAGAACTAAAAAGTAACACATTTTGGTTGGGATCACCACATTTCTACTATAAGAAAGTAGCAAAACCTTTAGACCATGTAGCCGCTACTATAAATGTTAGTTGGGCCATTGCATTAAAATCAGTGTATTTTTTTTTGTGTAAAATAATGGTTTTTCCATCATTTTTATGTAAAAAAGTTATACTGCCTTAAAGTAATTCAGAGCATCGGTTCTTTAGATTTGTTCAGAGCAGCGGTTTTTAAGATTTTTGCATTTAAAATTTTTATTGCATGTGAGTGATATGCCTAATTTATGTATGATACTTTGTTCAATTCTTTCTACTAATTAATATTTTTGCACAAACTAACCAGTATGTCGGTCTTTTTGAAATTTGCAAGACGATTCCGTTGAAAAATTTGATGTACAATGTACAGGGTGTTCTTTGGACCACGACCATTCCATTAAAATCATTAGTGTATTTTTTTCTGCCTCGGTGTATACTTAAGCAGGTTTTTAAACAGAATATTATTTTAATTATTAAATAATTATTAATAACAAGCCTACTATAATAAATAATTTTAAGTTTGATTTACTATTTGTGAATTTTAAAATTTTAACTTATAGTTGCTGATATTATATTTTTTTTATTAAATATTAAAATATAAATTTTTTTAATAATTAAAATTTTCTTTAAAACAATAAATAGATACTTGCACTAATAAAGTATACGTACTTACCATTTAAAAAAAAACTAATACGAAGAGGCTTTTGTTCCTCATTAAAAACATAGCCCTACGCTGTTCAATAACGGACAATGACTTACCATTGTTTTAACACACTTATGATAATTCAGGAACTAAGCTGTATATTTTTTTACTTAATATTTTTGAAAAAAACGTAAGATCTTAGAATGCTATAAAAAAGTATTGATATGTATGAAGTAAGTAAGAATTTAATCAAAAATCTTTTACGCATGCAATAAAAACTTCTAATTTAAATATCTTGAAAACCGTTGCTCTAAGCGACATCTAAAAACTAAAACTTTTTTACTTAAAAAAATTAATGTTTTTAATAGAATCTTGTATACACCGCGGAACAAAAACGTTAGACCTATTTTAATGTAACGGTATCGACCTAGCGAACATCCTGTATAATATTTTTATTTTTTTTACCAAAATTAAATTGTCCATGCCCAAAAACCACTAAACCCAATTTTTTGTGCAAAATTATTAATAAGTAGAAAGAATTGAAGAAAGTATCATACATAAATTAGGCATATCACTCACATGCAATAAAAATTTTAAATGCAAAAATCTCAAAAACCGTTGCTCTGAGCGACTTTAAAGCAGTATAACTTTTTTACATAAAAAGGATGGGAAAACCATTATTTTATATAAAACCTGGTATATGCCGAGGCACAAGAAAAATACACTGATTTTTATGCAATGGCAGTGGTCCAAAGAACAGCCAGTACATTGTACATCAAATTTTGCAACGGAATCGTCTTGCCAATTTTAAAAAAACTGACAGGCTGGTTAGTTTTTGCAAAAATATTAATTAGTAAAAAAGTTATTAAAGAAAATCAAATTGAGAATATAAAGTTTAACACCCTGTATCTCGGTTAATACGAACTTTTGGACTAAGATAAGTTTAGCTAAATCATAATATTTTGACCCAAGGAATCTACAGTTTAACGATGTACCATTAGTTCTGGGACACCCTGTATATAGCAGCTTATACTCGCCTTCTCTTGTTCTAGTTTCTCGCGTATGTCGATAGATGGCGCTGCTTGCGAGGATTTTCTTACTATAGGATTAGAGACAAAACCGTCTAATTTGCTTTGCAAGGGTGTCACGCTGACCAAGCAGTGTTCTGAGGAGTCCCATAAGTACGAAACAGTTAACTGTCAACACTTATTAGGTGTCCATTAGATCTTGGACCCCCGTGAGGTTAAGCTTTCGAGCTACACACGGAAAAATATGAGAGAAACAAAAACTTCTTTTTACCCGATTTTCCATCTGGTAATAAAATTTCTATCTCCCTTCACAGGTTCGAATTAATGTACGGTGTGACTGAGCTCGAAAGCAAAAACCTGCCTTTAGGAGACGTAGCCTTTACGCACGGGATGTTGGAAAAGGAAAGAGACAAAGAATTGGGCAAATATATTTACACCAGATGCGACGCCAAGCCCGAAGCTTGCTTTGCGAAAACCAGGGCCAGATACAATTTTAATAAACACAAGGTAAGTTTTACAAGACGACAAACAATGTTATCTGAAAAAATTAAGTGTAAAGCTAGGATTTCCTCTACGGTCGGTTACGACTAACTCGCGGCGATTTATTTGTTCACATTTGGTTAGAAATAAATTTGTCTTACTGGAATCTCTTTTGAATCATTGGTAGTTGAATGATTCGTCGCGACTTAGTCGTAACTGACCGTGGAGACTTAAAATAAAATGTTAGTATGTAATGTGTAACTCCTTATACAAAACTTTAGCGGCAGTCCATTAATTGCTGAGATAACTTGACCAAGCATGAACCAAGCTCAACATTTCTATCTCCACAAATTGGTTACTTTTTGTGTTTCCTTTACTCCAACATATGATTTACAAAACTCAAATGGGATTTGGTAAAATACGTTCTTTATTATTCAAGGAATTTTCCGGTTATGCCTCAGTTAAATTCTCCAAGCATTAAGTTTAATTTATTAAGATAACTCCTTATTTTCGTGCATTCAAAGGATTTAGTATAACTTGTTTTAAAACTTAACCATAGAAATAATCAATAACCATTTTAAAAAAATTTTGAGAGAAAATTATTTACAGCCAAATATACTACATATTACTTTTTGGCAACATATCCAAATATCCCTGTTGCTAACTCAAAATATCGACGGAGGGAAGGACAAAAGCCCCCAAATTCCCAAAAACCTGTTTTCTTCAGCTTCTCGTTTCAATTTTCTCGAAAACTAACCTTTTTTTCGAAAATTGCAAAGAACAGTTTTTTGTGGAGAACAAAATTTTCTTTCCAACGTATTGATCCATAAGGTTAGGGAATACCAAGTATTATGATTATTTAGAAAAAAACATGTGTAGTATAGTTTTTATAAAATTATCTCAAAACCAACTTTCTGAGAAAAATATGTAGTATACTTTATTGTAGACAATAATATTTTCTTTTAAACGCTGTAACATAATATGGGGTTTATATTACATATAAGTCACCAGGGGCGTACTTAAATAAATAAATTTTTAAAAATAAACAAAACAACCAATTTTTGTTACATATTTTATCTATTTATAAAAAAATATCTATCTTAGGAAAAAAATTAGGTTTTACCTTATTCTATCCTACTAACGTTAATTTTTAAGAAAATTTGACTAAAATGTGGTTTTTGGTAATTTGTGAAACTTTTTGTGAATAATGTCGTAACAAGCTTAGTTTTTAAGAAAATTGGATAAAACCTATAAAAAAAATGATTAGTTTGGTAATATTAAATAATTACATACTTTAAATTAACTATGGAATAACTTCCACTGTGTTATACATGTATTTTTTAATAATTTTTTTACATCACCTCTATTTACTGACTGCGCTGGAGAGTTTGTTGTCTAAAATAAAGTATATTACATATTTTTTTTATATTAAGCTTAGTTTTTAAGAAAATTGAATAAAACCTGCATAAAAAATTGTTTATTTTCTGTTTTTTTGAAAATTGATTTATTTTACGGATGCCTTTAAAGTTTTAATTAAGAAACCAATCTCATCGTGTTATACATCGTTTTAAAAGAAATTTTATTGACTATAACAAAATATAACACATGTTTTCCCGTAGAAATTAGTTTTAAAAAAATCGAATAAATTTCGCTAGGGCTTAAAAGATAGAGATATCGCAAAAAAGTGTTATATTTAAAAAAAAATCGACGTGTCTCGGCATTTCTTCAAAAATCCCGAGTGGAACGTTTTAAATGGGACACCCTGTATAAACAACTACGTAAATAAATATTAAAGGCATAAAAATAAGTCACAAATTTAACTAAAATGTAGACCTAGTCCTTAAACTTCATCATTACGTATTATTCAGGGGCTACTATTTCCGAGGTTCTTGCCTATTATACAAATGCCATTAGGTCATAGTAGTTATTTCTGAATATTGTGTACTGGACGAATTTATTTTCAGCGCCATCTGCCTATACGGGTCATATACTCTTTGGTATGCCCAAATACGTTGTAGCATCAATACATGTTTAAAGAATCGAAAAGTGAAGTCCTCAAAGATGGCTTTGGAAACAATAGACGTGTTTCTTGTCATGTGGGCACACAGCTGCCGTGTGGGTGGAGGCCATCTTTGTTGCTTATTTACATTTTGCGGTGTTTTGCGTTTGTCGTGTAATATTATGTTTTTTTTTCTGTGAAAAATGGTAAATAATTTACGAAAAACATGTTCAGTTAGTGGAAAAATGTCCGAGGAAGTAAAGGAGTATGATTCCATAGGTTTCGGTTTGGTACTTCTATTTTTCTTCATAATTTGTTAATAACTTTATACTTTAAGTAGTTTATAAATGCCATATAAACACTTTTTATGGTGTCTACAATAGGTGAAACTATTCAATCAACTGTTTAATTTACTTAATATTACCGTTTAAGTTTGGGATGTATTATTGAATAAAAATACCGATTTTAGGGCAACGAATGGTTTGTATTTTGATGTTAAAAAACCATAAAACAGTTAAAAACATTATTTCAAAACACTGGAAACAGTAATAATTAAAAGCTTTAAAATTAATAAACTCCAAAAGAAAAGACTAAAATAATTATGAATAATAAAGTTAACAGTTTTATACAAACTTAAAATAATTGATAAATTGAAGTCACCCTACGCTTGCAGGCATAAATGCCTTGGCGTTGATTGGTTAGAATTCTACTCCCTGTCGCCTTGGCGAGAAAGAGATAGACTGCGCTTTAAACGCTCCACTAAGAGACAAAATACCAATGCAAGCCAGACTTAAAAACCCGTTAGAAAGTGAAATTACACAGTGTGTTTTTTTGAAAAAATTGAAAATACGTGAAAATTTGTTTCCAGTTACAAAATAAGAATTATTTTGATGTTAGTGGCTCAAAGGACATATTAGCCGAATACAACTTTTATAAAAATACAGCGGACCTGAAAACATGCCTAAAAACAAGTCGCCGGAGTTACCATAAATTTTACTTATTCTTAACCTAGTCTTGCATATAATTAATGCTTGTTGATGTCAAAAACAATATTTAATTAAAAATATTTAAAAACCTATAAATGGCAAAAATACCATTTATATTCAAATCCCATTTTGTTACAGAAACACTACAATTTTAATCCACAATTTGATAAATTTTCACCCAATCAACTAGTTTTTAGAAAAAAATAATAGACATAACCTTAAACTTGTAATAATTGTCATATAATCTAAGGACGTATGGGACTATGTTCCAAAACTATCAAAACTAACGCAGGCGCAGTAACCGAAAGCCTGTCTATCCGAAAAAGGAATATTAAGTTTTAAATAGGGGTCCTGGCTTCAAGTATCGCGTGTGTGAATGCATGGGTGTACCCCATATTTATGCTCTAATATATTTGGGTATGCCTTAAACTTTCACGCGTTATCGTATATTTATAAATTATTTTACTTTAAATTTCAGGACTCTGAGTTCAGCGATTACACCGACGATCCCCCCGATCGGGCCGCCCTTCTTGCCCGAGATGAGCTGCTCGACATTTTATCTGATGCCAGAACTGTAGCGCCCGTTATACAAATGGGGTTACATCACTCTAGGAGGAACATACAATCCTATTTCTACGTCTTCACACATAAAACACATCATGCGGAATATATCGTAAGTTTTAAAAGGGGTGGAAATATAGCGTGGTTTAAGTTGCATGTTTTATCTAATAGTTAGAGTTATAAATAACATATTTTTTTATCCTTTATGTCACATAATATGCTGTTTTACTAGGTTTTAAAGCAGTATCTCTAAACTCTATATGATAATTTTTGAGATAACTGTTTGACAGTTATTAGCTGTGTACCATAACAAATAGCATAGGCCAACGAAAAAAAGTTGTATAAAGTTGTCTCAAATATAATGATATGAACTGTAGTAATGGGGCAAATTAAGTTGATGATGATTGGTACCACCTTTCTTTTAAAATATTACGTTTGATATATATTAATATTAGAGAACTTTGGTGTACAGTTGTTTTTAAAAGAGCACGAAAATTTAGCAAGTTTCCTAAAACTGTTTTGTAGCATGTACCGGGTGATTGACCATATTATACGCAATAGCTATTTCCGTTAATAGGGACTTGTTAAGAGCATTGGAAAAAGCTACCCGCTGGGATCCAATGCAACAGTCTTCCAGGCAGAGGTTTACGCTATACTGGCGTTAACATGGGAGGAAGAAATTAGGAACGAAACAGGAAAACGCCTCTGCGTCTGTTCAGACAGTCAAGCTGCCCTGAAAGCACTGTGTAAAAACCAACCATGTCCGCAGGTTTGGTGCAGGAGTGTGCGGATGCACTTCAGGAATTGGCCGGCGTAAGAGAGGTAGAGCTCGTATGGGTCCCAGGTCACGTGGGAGTCCCCGGAAACGTGAAAGCGGACAGACTCGCCAGGGGAGGATCCCAGCAGAAATACGTCGGGCCAGAACCGTTCATGGGGCTCACAAGAGGGCAAATGAAGTCGGCCCTAACAGAGTGGACCCAGAAAGAGATACAAAGGGAGTAAACCAACACAGGAAACGCCAGACAGGCGAAGGAGTATGTGACAGGCTACAGCAAATCCCGTAGGGACTGGCTGCTCCGTAGAACACGAAGAGAGGTGGGAGCCATAGTGGAAGTCCTGACCGGACACTGCGTCGTACAAGGACACCTGGCAAAGATGAGAGTGAAGGAGGACGCGACGTGCGAGCGATGTTAGGCCGAGGATGAGACCTCGGCGCATTTTCTCTCATCATGTGAAGCATACAAGGAGGCAAGAAGAGAGGTATTCGAAGAGGAGGCCTTTGAGACGGAGGACCTTCTGAATCTGAGGTGGCCCGATATTCTGGCCTTTGTACAGAAGACGGGCAGATTCCTTAGCGAGGGAAGGACGCAGTAGGGGGGATGCCCGGGGGTTGGCGAAAAGGGCGCTTCATGTGCCTAGTCGCCAGGCCTAGAGTGTACCCCACACCACTACTACTACTACTACTACTAATAGGGACTTATTGGAATAAAGCGATGCAATAAATGTGTCAGGCCGTATTTTGACAATTTTGCATTGCAATACGATAGCTAATCTTTTAACCTAAGGACTTTGTTTACTATACGAACCGAACTAAATACAGTCGATTTAAACCATAAATAAATAAATGGTTTAGTTTTAAATTCGACTTTGATAAGTTATTCTTGAACTGTCAGCTGCAATGTAAATCTGTAAAATACTGCCTGGCACTATTATCGCATGGCTTTATTTTAATAAATTCCTATTATTGATCTCACAGTTACGTTTAAATCAGCGCCGGTTTAAGGGTCTACCGGGCCCTAGGCACTAGTGGTAAGACAACCCCTCCCCTTTTACAAAGCCCCGTAAAAAAAAGACAACCTTTTTCATACTTCTTCATAAAAAAAAATCAGTTTAGATATTTGAACCTTTATATGACAGGACCAAAAATCTTGTTCACAGGAACAATTATTACACAACCTTACACAAAAAAAATAGGTAATATCGGTCGAGACAGACCTTAATATTCCTATGTATTTTTTCCAAGACATCTGAAATTTTCCCCAGCCTAAGACTTTTTTAACCCGGATTTGAATTCAGCGCCGAAAAATATATGAAGATCTTCACTTTTATTTTTTTGTGAAATTATGTTATTAAAAAATATTTTGTGAAAAAAATTCACTAGACACTAGCGCACGTTGTCGCAATCATAAGATAAAGAAACTTTTAGGTTTTGCTATATTAAATATTAGCGAATTCTTTTGAGAAAGTTAGTGGGCCACTCGTGGTTCACTGACACTCATGTGCTGTCAAAAAATTGCCCCAGTGCAGTTTCAAAAGAATACGAACGTGCACTAGTGCAACACGAGCTCGGTGAGCCCTTGCCAAACAAATGTGCAACACTGGGCTTGTCAATGGGTCAATATAATACAAAAAATTGCACTAGTTTGCTTATTAGTGCTACACTTTTTTCCTAAAAGAATTCGCCATAAGTCTTATCCCCGAAAATTTAAACAAAAAGTAAATAAAATTAAAAAAAATTAAAAACGTAAAATTTTTGTTTTAAATTAGGGGCGCCTATTTTTAGTAAATTATTAAATACCTAGATTTGAAGAGAGTTATTTTTAAAGAAAAAAACCCATATTAAAATAAAATGTTTTTTTTGCCTTTTATTCTTGCATTAAAATAAATTTAAAGTTGAATTAAGTTTTTGGACCAGGGCCCTAGGCAAGTGCCTAGAGTGCCTATAGGATAAGTCGGCACTAGTTTAAATTGGTAAAGTTGAAGGATTTTTCCTGAGTAAACAGAATCTGATGGCTAAAATAATATTAGTAAAACAACTGTCAACTTTTGGACATATGGTTTCTTGTTTTTTAATAAAAGACCCTGTATTTTATTTTTTTAATCGACAGATCTCCTTTTTCTAATTTCAAACAAACATACCTAATATTTTGACCTTTTTTGCAGCCATTACTGAAATAATTCCCTCTGCACAAAAATTATTAATACGGTAAAGGTAGAGACCCTGTATGACATATTTTAAATACATTTTTTATACGACTCTCTTGTAAAAGGGGGTTTTGCGCACGGAGAACACGATCTGAAAATGGCATTTTGCGCACGCTGTGTGCAAAACGTTTTGCACACGATTTTGTAATTTTTGCGCACGCCTATGTCATTTCTCCCGTCATTGTGATTTTTGTTGTTGTCACCCATCAATATAAGTTGGCTTAGTTCCGTAGCAACCGTCACTGCTCGTATGTTTTGTTGATTAGATACGTCAAAAAATTGTTGAATTTTTAAAGTTTTGTTGTAAAAATGTAGGAAATAAAAACAAGTTAAATGAAAATTTGATTTTTCTTTCTTTATTAGCAGTCGTATAAAAAATATTGTAAAAAACTCGTTTGAAAACCTCTTTGCACACTCCCTCGACTTGTAGACCTCGCCTTCGGCTCGGTCTACCAAACTGTCTCGATCGTGTGCAAAGAGTCGTTTTCAAACCTTGTTGTTTAAATAACTATTAAATATTTGGTAAAAATGTGTCGTACATACAGGGTCTCTAGGTAAAGGCAGTTTACCATTCGAAGTCGACACCCTGTATATTAAGGGAGATAAGGGGGGCTGACATTAATAGTGAAACATCCTGTACGAAACATCCGTACCGTCGAACAAAAGCATTCACAATATTAACTGTACAGAGGCGCGCGGTAAAATTTAACAAAGGTTACCTAAACAGTTATCCTTTGAATGATTTTAAAATTTGATGAAGATTTTTAATAAAATAGAACTTTTGTATTAAAAATGAATCGGTAATTTTAGACAAACTTGTTTTTTTTGCATTTTAAACTAAAAAAGGCACTCGTTTTCTTTATTAACTTAAAATTTATTCGAGCAAATTTTTTAGATATTACCGATAATTTTTAAGGCACTCGATGGGAGTATAGGGAAACCCATAAGACCAAAATGGCAAAACTTTGAAAATTCATATTTTACAAACTATACAGTTTATCAAAAAATGCACCGAGTTGCAGCATTGTGGCGTCATAGAGATACGAAAAAACCACTGAGTTGAGATTCCAAAAACGTCATTTAGCGATTTTTAGTATAGGGAAACCCATAAGAACAAAATGGCAAAATTTTGAAAATTCATATTTTACAAACTATACAGTTTATTAAAAAAAGCACCGAACTGCCGTATTGTGACGTCATACAGATACAAAAAAAAAACCACTGAGTGAGTTGAGATTCCAAAAAACGTCATTTAGCGATTTTTAGTATAGGGAAACCAATAAGACCAAAATGGCAAAACTTTGAAAATTCATGTTTTACAAACTATACAATTTATCAAAAAATGCACCGAGTTACAGTATTGTGGCATCATACAGATACAAAAAAAACAACTAAGTGAGTTGAGATTCCAAAAAACGTCATTTAGCGATTTTTAGTATAGCGAAACCCATAAGACCAAAATGGCAAAACTTTGAAAATTCATATTTTACAAACCATACAATTTATCAAAAAAAGCACTGAGTTGCAGTATTGTGGCGTTATACAGATACAAAAAAAACCACTGAGTGCGTTGAGATTTCAAAAAACGTCATTTAGCGATTTTTAGAACAGGGAAGCCCATAAGGCCAAAATGGCAAAACTTTGAAAATTTAGTTTACAAACCATACAATTTATCAAAAAAAGCACCGAGTTGCAGTATTGTGGCATTATACAGATACAAAAAAACCACTGAGTAAGTTGAGATGTCAAAAAACGTCATTTAGCGATTTTTAGAACAGGGAAGCCCATAAGGCCAAAATGGCAAAACTTTGAAAATTCATATTTTACAAACCATACAATTTATCAAAAAAAGCTCCGAGTTGCAGTATTGTGGCGTTATACAGATACAAAAAAACCACTGAGTAAGTTGAGATTTCAAAAAACGTCATTTAGCGATTTTTAGAACAGGGAAACTCATAAGACCAAAATGGCAAAATTTTGAAAATTCATATTTTACAAACTATACAGTTTATTAAAAAAAGCACCGAACTGCCGTATTGTGACGTCATACAGATACAAAAAAAATCACTGAGTGAGTTGAGATTCCAAAAAACGTCATTTAGCGATTTTTAGTATAGGGAAACCAATAAGACCAAAATGGCAAAACATTGAAAATTCATATTTTACAAACTATACAATTTATCAAAAAAAGCCCCGAGTTGCCGTATTGTGGCATCATAGAGATACAAAAAACCCACTGAGTGAGTTGAAATTCCAAAAAAAAGTAATTTAGCTATTTTTAGTATAAGGAAACCCATAAGACCACAATGGCAAAACTTTGAAAATTCATATTTTACAAACTATATAGTTTATCAAAAAAAGCACCAAGTTGCAATATTGTGGCATCATACAGATACTAAAAAACCACTGAGTGAGTTGAGATTCCAAAAAAAAGTAATTTAACTATTTTTAGTATAAGGAAACCCATAAGACCACAATGGCAAAACTTTGAAAATTCATATTTTACAAACTATACAGTTTATCAAAAAAAGCACCGAGTTGCAGTATTGTGGCGTCATACAGATACGAAAAAACCACTGAGTGAGTTGAGATTCCAAAAAACGTCATTTAGCGATTTTAGGTATAGGGAAATTCATAAGACCAAAATGGCAAAACTTTAAAAATTTATATTTTACAAATTATACAGTTTATCAAAAAAAAGACAATACGATAAGATAATTTTGAGTCATTTTTATTTTTAGATGTTTTTTATACTTGGTCTTTTCAAATTCATAACTTTAAACTCCACTACCTTACAATCTGTTACTGCACTGGTTTTCTAAAAAATATAAGGCCTCATTTTATATAAATAACCTCGTTCTATTTTTACCCAGCTATCTTTTTTAGATCAACAAAACGTACACTGGAGAAGAGTTGCCATACGTTTTCGGCGTCCCAATTGATGGCACCAGTTCTCAATATACCGAACAAGAAAAGATGTTTTCACAGATTATCATGACCTATTTTTGCAATTTCGCATATACGGGGTAAGCTCTTTATTTCTGTGCTAACTTTGATGTGCTGCTTTTGTGTATCTAATAATTTTATCCGCTTCTGCTTGTTTTTGTGTTTATTACACTTTTAGAAAATTCAATTTTCTAAAGTTACGCTACATCTGTTAAATGCAGTGATTTTGCATAACTTAACCTAAACTAATAGCCCAGGCAAAAATTTTGGGTTTTCAAATAATTGTGCCTACACGGTAAAAATTTTGTCTACAATGAAAATCCGTTGTTATCTTGAATAAATTGTTTTACCTTAAAACAATTTGTTTTGAATTAAAATATTTCTTTTTAGTTTAACGCAGCGTTTAATCTTGAAATGAGACTTTATTTTTCTTATTTAATTGTTTTGTTTCAGTATAATATTTTGCTTCCAGAGAAAACGGTGCCTTAGATTAATTGAGTTCCAAATTGTAATAAAAAAATTCTGTTTCAAATTAAAATAAAGAGGCAAGACATTTTTTGCGCTGTATCAAAAAAATATTCTCTTGGTAAATGAGTAAGCACAAATTATTTTACTTCAAAGCAATTTGTTTTGATCTAAAACAATTTTTTTGCCGTGTATTTACCAAATTTTGTACACATATACAGTACCCTTCTACGGTTACAAGAACAACTTACTTCGTTAAGTCTTTTGTTAACTTTTGTATGGCGCAGAGGTGATTTTCGGATATACGAGAAACATAGTTTCTTATTTATTAAATTTCTTTACACCCGGGACCACCTTGTATATACTGCCTACATTTGTTAAAAGCTGTTAGTTTTATTTTTTAATTCTTAATAGCAGAAAAGAAAATAATACGGTTTACTACAAAAAGGTTTTGAGATCTTTCTTCGATTAAAAAATTATAAAAGAGAATTAAAATATGCTACAAGGGGAACACAATAAGTTTTTATGCAAAATCGTATTTTCTTGAAGATAATATTTTGACTCGGAATAGTCAAATTTTCTTTTAAACCGTTTCAATTATTTTAATGAAATAAGCACCAGTTTATAGCAGGTTTATGGTGCTTTCACAAAAAAATTAGGAAAAATTCTAGGAAGGATAAGCCACACAAATAATCAGAAATATTAGAAATGACTATTTGGTTTCTTTTGATATTGATCTTTCAATTTTGTCGATTCTAACCTCACAACATTGCCATTTCTACTGGGGATTTTAGCTGGTAATATTTTTTTGTTTTATATATTTCTAAATTAAAAAATATTATATTTATTAACAAACGTGAAATTTCGTACCCGTGAATTCAAAAATCAAACTTAACCTCACGGGGGTCCAAGATCTAATGGACACCTAATAAGTGTTGACAGTTAACCGTTTCGTCCTTATGGGACTCCTCAGAACACTGCTGGTCAATGTGACAAATCTTGCGAAGGTAATCAGACGGTTTTTTCTCTAATTAAATGTAATTAGTGAGCGAACTATAGCAAGAGGCGCCATCCACCGAGATACGAGAGAAACAAAAAACAAAAAACACAAGCAGGCGAAACACTGCTATACAATATCGATCAATGAAAAGATCGAATGCAAATAAAAGAAAACAACTATAGTCCGTGACCTACGACAGCTCTTTGTCCTTTCAGGCCGGATCAACGCATTTTGCATTTTTACCCTTCATCAAGACAGTGAGCGTCAATCAACGGAATTTTTAAGCCAAATAATGCTAACAAACGTGAAATTTCGTACCCGTGAATTTAAAAATCAAACAAGTTTTCATGGCTAATTCTCTCGTATCTCGGTGGATGGCGCCTCTTGCTATAGTTCGCTCACTAATTACATTTATTTTTTTTTTTTTTTTTTTTACGGGTATGCGCACTCGCAAGGAGATCCCTATCACGCTCGACAAGCGGCAAGTGCGCGGAAATGTTGGTGTGTGTTGGTTTTGAATCGGTTCAGGTTATAACCTGCAGGGAAAACTGTCGCAGGGAGTTTATTCCACAGCGATGCTGTTCTCCAGAGATATGAATTCTGATATAATGAGGTTCTTGGTGCCTCTATTTTGACAGTAAATTGATGGTTACCGTCTGTTTGACGTGTTCGCCTAGTAGGTGCTACTCCCGGGGGGATCATACGTGCCAACTCTTTAGAGCATTTTCCGTGATAATACCTGTAGAAGAGAGAGAGATCGCCCACAGTTCTTCGATGTTCGAGACTATCCAAGCTACGGGTAAGTGCGGGGTCATTGATCAGCTTGATAGCTCGCTTTTGCACGGTGTTCAAAAGCATTAAGGTATGTTTGGGTGCCGCACTCCATATATGTGAGCAGTACTCCATAGTTGGTCGAATCTGGGCTTTGTAGAGTGTCAGCAGTTGGCTTGGTGTATACAGATGTCTTGTACGAAATAGCACCCCAAGCTTTTGGGACGCCCTTTTAGCTATATCTGCCACGTGACTGTGCCAAGACATGTTGGTCTCTGCAGTGACCCCTAAGATGTTCAACTGGCTCTGCAATGTGACAGCACTTCCAGATAGCATGATGTTTGGCTCACCGGTGCTGGTCTTTTTTGAAAACAGGGCTGCTTGGGTTTTCTGCGCGTTGAACTGTACAAGGTTTTTGTTGCCCCAGTCCTCTATTATCTCCAGGTCGTTATTTATCTGCGATATTTGAGTTAGTCTAAGATGATGGAATTCACGTGCGGATAGACACTGAGTGGGTGGTATGACTGAGGAGACTACATTGCCATCATCTGCAAAGCAATAAAGTGGATTTACTGTTTTATCTATGAGGTCATTTATGTAAATCAGAAAAAGTGTTGGCGAAAGGATTGCTCCCTGTGGCACACCAGCATTTATTTGGTAAGAGTTGGAGTTCCGGCCATCCAGTGCAACATAAATGGTTCTATCCTTAAGGTAACTTTCAAGCCAAGTGCAAAGTCTCGGCGGCAATCCCGTTGCTTTGAGCTTGTTGAGCAAATTTTCATGCCAGACTTTATCGAATGCTTTAGATATATCTAAGGCAATTGTTCTTGTTTCACCTCGCAACTCAATCGCTTTTTGCCATAAGTGAGTGACGTATGTAAGTAAATCGCCAGTTGACCTATATTTTCGAAATCCGTATTGCTTGTCGTTGATAATTTTGTATTTTTCCAAGTACTTGGTTAGGTGATTGTTCACAACTCTTTCCATTACTTTTGATATCACCGGAAGTAGAGCAATTGGTCTATAGTTTAACGGATCTGTCTTTTTTCCTTTCTTTGGAATGGGTTGTACTGCGGCAGACTTCCATGATGATGGATATACTCCTTGCCTATAAGATAAATTGAATAATTTTGCGAAAGTTGGGGTGAGTTCGCTAGCACAATTTTTAAGTACTATCGCGGGAATGCCATCTGGACCCATTGCTTTGTTTGTATCCAACTTTTTAAGGGATTTTCGTATTTCTCTGTGACAAAAGGGTACCTCTGGCATACTGTGGGAAACCCTTTCAATGAACGGTGGAGTTTTTCCATTTGGCACTGTTAGGTTTGAGTTGGAGGAAAATATTTTGGCCAGCATATTGGCTTTTTCCTCTGATGTTGTGGCTAAGTGAGTATTTTTATCTGTAAGTGGTGGTATGGATGACTTGGTGAAGTTTGATCCAACGGCTTTTGCAAGAGACCAAAAGGACCTAGAACTACTTGGACAATTCAGCAACCTGTTTTTTATTCTTTGATTGTATGTTTCTTTGGCGGCGTCAATAGTAATTTTGCAACTATTTCTGGCTTCTATAAATTCTGTGTGGTTTTGAGCGGTTTGTTGTCGTTTCCAAAGGTTATATGCTCTGTGTTTTTTCTGTACAGCCGTTTGACACTGGCTGTTGAACCAAGGTTTTGCATTAGCTCTGCGTTTTATTGTATGTGGGATATATGCATCCATTCCAGATAAGATTACTTTTGTTATTTCATTACAGCAAATAGTGGGATCAGCTGTTTTAAAGCAAACCTCTTGCCATGGAAAATCCAGGTAAAACTGTTTAAGGTCATTCCATTTTGCCGATTTATAGATATTAGAGACAAAACCGTCTGATTAACTTCGCAAGATTTGTCACATTGACCAGCAGTGTTCTGAGGAGTCCCATAAGGACGAAACGGTTAACTGTCAACACTTATTAGGTGTCCATTAGATCTTGGACCCCCGTGAGGTTAAGCTTTCGGGCTACCCACGGAAAAATAGTAGAGAAACAAAAAGCTCCTTTTTGCCCGATTAGCCATGAAACTTGTTTGATTATATTTATTAATCCGCGCGACGGCGATGCAATTATTTATTCTTGCAGCCCATGTTTTTTAAAAAAGTGTACCTTTTACCAATTTCAACTTTAAAAGTTTATCTTCTTTCATTTTTTGGTTATGCTCGAGCTGAACCAAGCCTTAAAAATTAGAAACGCAAGGTCTCTCAGTTGAGGATTATTTGCCCGTTAAACTTTTTGTTTAGTCGTTTAACTTTAGACCTTCCTGAATTTCTTTTAAATTTCAAAATGCTTTACTTATATTAAAGTTTTCAAATTGTACAAGGAGATCTAAAATTCTTAGTCACTATACTCACTTAATTAACTACTTTGTTATTTTACACTAAAATTAAAGGCAGTGTAGGTAGATACCTAACTTAAATTTACTACACCCGTTAACAATTTTGTACTATTACTATAACTATTAAATCTTTTTTAACCCGACCGTACACCTATTCTTTTATTATTAAAATTAAAAAGGCACAAATAATGTTGTCGTCCCATTAATTTATGTTGATAAAATCTAGAAGGCGAAATGTGTAAATTCTCACAGGTAAGGGTAACTAGCAGACTCTGCCTTTCTGCTTTTTTAGGCTTGATTTAGTCAGATCATACCCAAAAATAAAAATGTATCTCGTATATCAGTAAATCGCCTTTGCGCTAGACAAAAGTTAACAAAAAACTTAACGCAGTAGGTTCGTGGAACCATGGAAGGGTAAAAAGATATCTGTATTTATACTTTCGTGTAAATAAAACTAACAAGTCCTTAAATGTAGGACCTTTAAAACTCTAAGAGAAATGCCATGCTGTACAGTGTGTTTTAACGAATACTTATCAAATATTTTTTCGGGTATTTCTTAAAGGAATTAGGAAAATACATCTGATCATTGTCGATTTTCTTTGTAAAATTAACACTTTTTGGAATAAGTTAAAATTTTTGTAGCACCCAATCCTTTCGAGGGGTTGGTTACCTCTACCACTATATTTTAAAAAAGGAATGAAGTTCTTATTTTGAAGGTCTTTTGAATCTCTGTACAACCGCATAAAAAATTTACAAAACGTATTAATTGGTTTATAAGATTTTTTTCTGCGAAATTTACCACAAAACTATAAAAAACGTTTTTTTTTACATTTCTTACATTTCTGAGAAAAAATTAGTGAAATTCCAAAGCACATCGAATTACTTTCTATTCCGCGGAGACAATTCGACACCGACCAATTTGCCGCAAAAACAATTCGCCACGAGAATTTTAGTTTATTTTTTTAAAAATCATAACTCACCTGTCCTCTTTTTTAAATATACTTTTTTAAAATATTTTTTCAAAAATGTGTTTACTACACAAAATAAACACAATTGCAATCTTAAACATCATCGGCGGCGAATTGTCTCCGCGGCGAATCGACCGCAATGAATCGGGTGCGGCAAATCGGCTGCGTCAAATTTATTCATCCCGCACTTTCTCATTTTAAAATATGGGGCTAAATTTTACCCCTCGAAGGGGTGCAGGCTACAAACATTTCAGGTTCTAGTTAAAAAGAGTCTCCCTTTCAAACAAAATATCAAAATCGACGCGTCCAAGGTAGTGATGGGCAAAACTACTTTTTTCAAAAAGCATTGGAAGCAGTTTTGAAAAAATTGATTTTTAAAAGCAAATTTGTATTTGACTTTTTAGTATATTACCTCAAAAAAAGTTTATGACACAAAGAAAAAAGGATCTCACCTAAATTTTTTTCAATTTCCAATATAAATATTTTCTGGCTAAAAAAAACTTCTTTTTACTACTAAAAAGCTGCTTTTTAAAACGTATTGTTTTAGTTGATTCTAACGAAAATTAACGCAGACATTTTGTTGGTTGGTAGTATTGATTCAATAAATCTAAGAAGAACTATCGTTCTGGCCCCCTTTTTATTTCTTATTCTCATTCTTCCAATAAACACCCTGCCTTTTTTTAGGATACACAAGTAATTTGCACTAGTTATAATACATTTTTTTATTTTATTAGGAATCCAAATATGCCATGGGAATATTTTTCTACGGGTGAATACCGAAAATGGAAGTCATACGACGTAGAATGGCATGAGTTTAAACCTGAAGATCAACTTTATATAGAACTAGGTAAGATATTTTTATGCATGCGTCATTTCCTATAGATCTGCGAGACTCACGAAACTGTAAACGTTTTGAGTAAACAAAAAATAAATAATTTATGTGCACAATAATTTGACTGACAATTTCTATCTGATGAGAGTTTTTAGAAATGAATAAATATAGAAATGTTCTCTAGCGCCCCATTTTTTGCACTCCCAGTATATCAATAAGAACTAAAAATAATGCCTGATTTAAAACTACGATTTTGTCTTAAAAATTCAAAAATAAACTTTAAATTTTTACCACTTACCAACCAAAATCTAATTTCTTTCAGATATCCCCATTCAAATAGGACAATTTTATCGCCGAGAGTTTATGGAGTACTGGAATACTGAATTTCCAAATATTACAAATGCTGTAGAGAACTTTTACAAAGAGGCTGTTTTTGGTCATCCTACAACATGGAGCAAACACGATTTTGCAACACCTAAAAACCCATTACCTTGGAATAAGTTTGAACTTGCCAAATTCGAAAATTTTAAAAAGCCCGTTCAGCCCATGACCAAAGAAGATTATGAACGTATTGAAAGAATTGCTAAAATTAAAACAGGTGGGAGAGAACGACTCGGAAGTGAGAGTTTTGGTACAGTTTTTTACGAACCAACAGAAAAGCATAGTATTTTTAAAGAGCATTATAAAGAAGAAGAAATAACAGGAGTATCTCCAGCTGCCACAAGTATAAGCATGTTGATTATAGTTGGAGGATTATTTTTAATTGCCAACGTTGTATTTTTTACTGTCCTGTATGTCAAGTGTATTAAAAAGAAAAAAAGTTCAACAGAAGGCACGATTAATGAGCCTAAACTTGACGACAGCATTGATGAGTCAAACAATAAAAAAGATGATAAATTGCTTTTTACAAACTGTAATATTATAAAAATCTGGTCAAAATCCAAAGTTGAAAATTCTGCTTCATACGAAGCTGTAAATGTTGAAAGCAAGTTATCTCCAAAATTGACAAGACACATGTCAAACAGCACTATCGATGCACATGCAAAAGTTAGAGATTGGATAACTAATGAAATAATTTATAAATATAGTCCCCAAAATTTAAGAAAAACAAATACCAAAAACGATAAAAATAATAAAATTAAAAGCAAAATTGTTCGTCAAACTCCAGTGGACTTTCCAGTAGAGACAGAAAAGCATTCTACTTTAGGAAAAAGTTCAACACGGCCAGTATCCCCAAGCGACGATATTAGAAACGTTACAAGACCGTTGTTAATCAAAACGGCAAGTATAGATAGCTCTAAAAGAAGAAAGCTAACCAATAGAGTCTCTGTTGCTGTAGACGCAACACCAGCTGGAAGGGGACCAAGTGTCTTAATGCAACAACCTATAGAATTGTCTAAGAGCCTAGATTATCAAAGAGTTTCACCAAACAATTTAAGAAGGTCTATTACACTTGAGGATTTTTCTCCACGAAAAGTAGATAATATCGAAAATGAGTTAAGAAGAAGCATTACAAATATTGATATAACAAGCTTAGACGACAAACCAAAGATTATTGCCATTTCTCATAAACATTCAAAATCAGACCCAGTACAAGATTTAAACTACACAGTTGTCAAAAAGTTAAAAACTTTTGACCCAAATTGTGACATCAATGTAACTTCTAGGGATGAATTATATGACGCTTTGCCCGAACTCACCCCAGAAGAAGCTTTGCAAAATATAAAAAGAAGAAATTATCCAAAAGTATTGCCAGATCATCCCCGTTGGCAAGAAAATAAGGCTAAAAGAATGTCAATGCCTGTACAGAGAGGCGTTTATCCAATTTTTGAAAATGCCCAGTATTCCAGTAGTGAACCGTATTCTCCCACAGGAAAAAGTATTATGAGATTTCCTCCAATACCTCCTCCAAGAACCTCAACTCTGCCTCGTCAACCAAGTAATTCACAACCAGTTTGTTTGTCTGAACCAATGCTCGTAGAAGAAAATTCGCCTTCACCAGAACCGGAAATTACGTGTAATAATCTATATGTTGGTCCCCTAATTCCAAAAAATAGAAACCTTATTCAGGATAAGACTAACAAAAATATTTTCGAAAAGACTGATAATAAATTTGATACTAATATTTCCAAAACAAGACCAAAGGCTATTCCGAAATCTATTATAACTACAAATCCAAACAATCCTATCAAAAAACCAGACCCCAAATTTGTAGTTAGGCCAACGTTAAATAAACAGAGAAGCGAAGAAAAAATATATGCCAGAAATATACCGAGAGTTGTTGTTCCTGATAACAACCCCGAAAATGTTTCTACTAAAATTCCAGAAGAAGTAGAAAACAGAGAAGTTTTCAAAGATCATAGTGATCCTGTTCCAAATTATAGACCGAAAAAGTCACATATTCCAACTTTAATTAAAAGCTCGAATCCAAGTTTAAACAATTCTTCAAGTAGCAGTGAATCAAATACTACAAGTCCATCTGAGGGAAGTGATACAGGAACTGTGGTAAAAAAGATATAATTTTTTTGCTAAATATTATTCGGTGTCTAAAAACAATGCAGCGGCCAACCACATTAAAAGAGGTGTTCATACAGGCATAGATAAAAAGAAGCGAGTTAAGTGTTTCATGTTTGTTTGGTAATTTTAAAAAGTATTTTCTAAATTAGTAACGCTTATTCTGACATTTAGCGAGGTGTTATTGCGTTTAAGACAAAACTTGATGTTTTGAGTATATACAAACCTAAACATTGATAACCAATTACTACGATTGAAAAATTCAAAAAGTGCTTTATTTATCAAGATTTCTCAAGAACTAAAAAAATAGAAAATTTGGAAAATCATTGGTTCATTCAATAGCGTACACAGAAATGAATCCTGGGGAGGGCTTAAGAGTTGATCGATACGCAGAGATGGATCCTGGGGATAATAAATAATGAGTGGCTCTGGGTGGGGCTCAAGCCCCAAAATCCCCCCTGCGTACGCTACTGGCTTAATCCACAATTACTTACTAGCTAAACCGATTTTTATATAATAAATATATAATTGTAATATATTATTTTTAGTATTATTTAAAATAATTGGATCGTAAGCACCACCGTTAACATTTTATATTTAAAAATCAGCACAGCAAAAAACGTGTTGTTTGCAGTCTATACTGGCCAAAACAAGACTGAATAATTTAATTTAATTTTCTTCTATAAAAGTAATATTTATTACCAGTATTCGATTTTTTTTAATGTAGGTATTTTTAGTATTTAATTTATTTTTGTCTTTAATTTAGCTACAGTAACGATGTATTAGGTTAAGGTTTTTGTAGTCGGGTCTAAATATTTTTTAGTGTTTATTTATTTGAAATGTATATAAGTTTTCTTTGACTTTTTTTTTGGGTTTATATTGGGAATAAAAATATAAATGTAATTTAATTTACCAACCTTATTAAGATATACTAACAGTGGCGGATCCAGAAGTTGGCCAGAGGGGCCCGCCTCCCCCCGCCTTCCAGACATATAACCTATTTTTTAGTTAAGCAGCATCACTTATTTAAAATATTTCGCAAACTCTTCTTAATTTAAAAAAAAACTTGGCCTGCGGTAAATTTTACACCTTAGGAAACCGCTAGTTAAAAATATTTTGATATTTGCTACCACCCTGGCCCTCCTCCACAGAAATCCTGGATCCGACTCTGTATACTAAATAAAACAAAAACAAACTGCCAATTTGCTGTAAAGATAATTATGCATTTTTAAAAAACAAATTTTTGATTTCGCTAGGTACCTATAAATCAAAAATTTAAAAGACCTATATTATTATTAAGCCGCGTATTCATTTGAGGCAGAAGTCGCATGCCTTGTACATATGTGTACGTGCTCTGGAGGCGTGGCCAACAGCAACACGAATGGACCCGCGGCATGAGACGCCATCCGATCAGAGTGGGAAGAATATTGACAAGACGCTAGCCCTACCAAGTCCACTTTGAATCCTTAACTTCGCATGCGCAGATCTACCAATCTATTATTTACCTCATCTATTAGAATAGATGAATACAGGGTGATTTTCACTTGAATGAATCTAACCACATGTAAATAGAAAGTTTCAAAAACCTAACCTTACGAAACCTAATCAAATCTAATCGAACCGAACCAAAGCAAACTGAACCAATAATTTTTTTCAAAAAAAAAACTTTTCTGACTTCCTACCCGGGATCCTAGAGGATGTGAATCCGAACCGAACCAAACCGAACAGAACCGAAGGAAACCTAACTAAACCAAACCAAACTCAACCTAACCAAATACAACAACACTGCTAATTAGGTTTAGTTCGATATGGTTAGGTTTTGAATAGGTTCGGTTCGGTACGGTCTGCTTCAGATTCACATCCTCTAGGATCCCGGGTAGGAAGTCAGGAAAGTTATTTTTTGAATAAAATTATTGGTTTAGTTTGCTTTGGTTCGGTTCGGTTAGATTTGATTAGGTTTCGTTAGGTTAGGTTTTTGAAGCTTTCTATTTTCATGTGGTTAGAATCATTCAAGTGAAAATCACCCTGTTCATCTTTTCTAATACATAAGGTAAATAATATTGGTAGATTTGCGCATGCGAAGTCAAGGATTCAAAGTGGACTTGGTAGAGCTAGCGTCTTGTAGAATATTGTTCGTCTCAAAGCACGCATTCACTTGAGCATAATTGCGAACGAAGCATGCGCATTCTGCGTCAAATAAATACGCGGCTTTAGTGTATCGTGTGCTTTGCCAACTACTGCTAATTCTCAATATTTTCTGTAACAACGTGATTAATAAATTTGGCTTAAATGCGTCTATATATTTTTTTAGTTGTTCTAGTTTTATAAATGATTGCATTATGTCAAACATATATTAAATTAATTTAAGTAGGTACCTATATTTTTATTTATTACAATTATTTATTTTTTCTGCGAATAATATAGCAATCATAGAAAAAAGGTGAACCAATGTAACGATTTTTTTGCATACGCCTCAGAATTACAGTCTCTAATCAGTGGCGCAGATACAGGAAGGGCAACGCGGCAGTACCCTCCAAAACTAGACAACAAACAGTTTTTTTAATTGATTTATTTTTAACAAGTTAAATATTCTTTTACGACATGATTGTCTGGTTCTTTTTATGATTTGTGGTTAACATCAAGCGATTAATTGGATGAACTTTTTTAGCGTAAATAATTACAAGCCGGCAGCGCCGCGCGGTGCAAGGTTTCAATTTCACCCGTTCTTCAGCGGGGTATGGGTGGATGTTCTCGAGCGGGGGCGGGAGGAATGTGTGTTTTAGTTGAAGTCGACCATCATCATCGTGCGGAAACGTCCGTTGCCCTTCTACACGATGCCGGTTCTATCCTTAGTGAAAACGTATGAGTTTGTTTTAATTTGGGCTATGTCAGTAGTAAAAAACATTGCCAGTCGCGTGTCAATATTTTTGTTATTGTTTGTTTATAAAATGGAAATAAATACATAATTAACTGTGCAAATTTAAATACGTTTAATAATGAACCACATAGACCGGACTTAAAAATCCTAAAAATTAACCAAAATTTTAGTGCAAGTAATAAAAAATGCTGAAAACTGGTTGTGCGGTTGTGAATAACAAAATGGTTTTTTTTTTGCTTTTTTGTCTTATTATTAACAATCCACGAAGTGATCCTGCGTGGGTGGCAAAAGGAATGTGTGTTCTCAAGCAATTTAGTGATAAGTTAAAGACACAAAGTAAGTGCTACTTATTTAAATAACCACATAGGCAAGACTGATATTAGGTGCTAATTGAATAGTGCCTATAGGTAAAACATTACCGAACATAATGAAAATGTGGAAAAATATAGATCTATACTTAGTAGGTTAATAGACTGTTTAAGACTCTGTGGGATTTTTGAAGTTGCTCTACGGGGCCATGATGAGTCTGAAACTGGTGCTAATCCAAGCACTTGGCGTATGTAAAAGATGGGCAAATAGACTTTATCTATTAACAAATGAACTAAAAACTACACTTGTAGTAGCTGTTTGTTTGTAAAATGCTAAAATAAAATTCTCTAAGTAAGTTTTTTGTATCTCTTTTTTCATGCAATATAAATTTCTGCCCCCCCCCCCCCAATTTTTAACGTCACCAGCCGCCACTCTCTCTAATAACTGTATGTAAACTGTGTGATCAAATATTACAAATGTTAATAAATAATATTAATATTTATTGATTCAATTTCGCAAATGTCAATAAAAGTTTTTACATATATTGGGGTTAAATAATGTAGACATTGAAATAAAATTATTTTTCATTTTGTACCTGTGTGTATGTTTTAAACTACATAGATAAATTTAAAATAAAAAACTATGAAAATAATAATGTCATCATTGTTTTTATTTACTTAATAATTTTAAAGTGTTGTCACATAATTTTATATATATTATATAACATTACAATTAAAATACAAAACTTTTTTCTACTTTAGTTTGAGTTGTTTTCATAAATAATTTGAAAAACCAAACCACGAACAATATAATAAACCTTTTGTGTATAAAATAAAACAATACTTTTAAACATTTCTTCAATCAAATTAAATAACAAAATTTGATAAAATTATTTATTATTTAACAATTATTTTTGATTCACAATTTGTTTGGTTTAAGGCCGTACCTAGAGGGGGGACCAAGGGAAATCAATCCCCCCCATCCAAAATGGTCGATAAAGTGTGTTAAAAGGGACACAAATTAGACAAAAAATTGGACAATATATATATTTTTATTACATTTTTTTAATCCATTCCGAATTATTTTTTCTAGGTATGGCCCTGATTTGCTTAAATCGATCGTATTTTCAATGTCATAATTCATTAGGCTACAAATATTTCTTAACAAAATTCCTGATTGCGAAACTAATATTATATCTACATATAGTCTGTGAATGTATTTACAAAAACTTATAATAATATTTTACTATATATAATTTTCATGTACAAGATACATCCTTTTGTTTCCTAATCTACGGGGGGTGTCAAAATAAAAAAAAGATATTGGCGGCTTTTTTTATTGCTATAACAACAAAAATAAAACTAAAACGTCATGCTACTAATAAACCTGGGAAGTACGTACAGGTACTTATAAAAAAATGGGCAATTTTATTTCCAACTTGAAGAATTTTCATATAAGCAGTCGTCACGATCGCTCAATTAGAACAAAAACTGCAGGTTATCCTGTACAGGGTGTTCCTAGTTCGATATTTTCGGGGGGTTTTAGACAAAAACTTGCATTTTAATATAACAAGCCGTTTTTTTCTACCGTGTTTTTTTTAATCTGCATTACGAGGAGCCTATTACTTTTTTATTTATGGAAATTTTAGTTTGGTCTAAATCCCTTCTTATAGATAGATAGATAGAAGTTTTTCATAAAATTGTTATTTCTTTATGGAAGACCATTTTATTTCTTTATACTCTCTCTATTTTTTTATACTGTTTGTTTTTATTATATATTTTAATTTGCTTCTTAGGATTCAATTATTTTAAAGTTATTAAACTAAGAAATTAATTTTAAAAAAAGCAATAAAAAAATTAAAACAAAATAATTAAAAAAAATAACATATCTAGGGTGATACTTTATTTTAAAGGGGCTTATATGCTAATTCCAAAAATGGAATAAAATGAGGGTCACCTTATAAAAAAATTATAAACTAAAAGTGACAGATAAAACTAAATTTGATGGTTGGATACTTTACAATAAAATAACGTCATTAAGTTCTTGTCAAAAATACTGCGCCAAATCGTGACAAAAAAACCGTGAATTTTCATGAGATCTCGTAGGTAATTTCTGCAGATGATGAAACGCCACTAATCTTATAGAAATTCTGCCGATTAAAGCTACCCGAATCTGCTTAAAATTTATGCCTCATGTAAACTTATAAAATCTTTTAAAGTCGGGTACTTTTTAAATTGCCGTTGTATTTCTTTTCTGTCAAAATTAATCATTTAAAGAAATCAAAAAAAATTAATTTTTAAATATGTATGCATACAGACAGAGGTAAGGTTTACAATTTTTTTGTTTTGGTTTATACTACTTTTCCGAATTTCAAATAGGAATATTTCTTATTTTAGAGGGCGGCAATTTAAAAAGTCCCGACTCTACAATCTCTTCGCGCTAAAACTTTGCTTTTTTTTCAGTTTTCAACAGCTAATTAAGATTCATAAAGCCTAATCAGATCTCGTCTGTTTTTATATGACATAAATTAATGCCTGGTCAATACTCGTCAAGTCAATTAAATCTCGTAAAATCTGGTAAAGATTTTATGAGTTTTTAACAATTTTCAAGCGGTTTTTTTTTTGGCAGAGGTAGTTTATAACGGCTTGCTATATTAAGATGCGGTTTTTGTCTTATCGGCTTGTCTCTATATCCTCTAGAAGTACCTGAATCTAACGATGAATTTTTTTAGGGGGCGAAGAAGTAATTATAAGGTTAGCCCTGTATTTGTTAATTAAAACTATATACATTTTTTTCTATGGGGGTTACTACGGCGTTAAAACCCCTTTAAATCCGCGCTAGTAATAGTAAGCGCAATAAACAGTAAAATGGACCATTTGTATATATTGCTGCTTACATCTTACTGCTTAAGGTTGTCACCCACTTGTCCACCACAGGACTGATGCTTGCTTGGTCGCCCTTTTTCCCGGTGGAAACACATCGCGGTCGTCCGTTGCGAAGACCTTTTTATTTTAGTTTACGTGTAGAAGTGACAGTCAGTATGTGTGAAAACTCCAGTTCTGATAAAGGAGATATTATATCGGCCGCATTTTTATCAGAAGAAGAAAATATGAAGAACAAAAAAAATCATTATTCCATCCCATTATTCAAAAGAGAGAGATATAATTTTTTTAAATATTTTGGAATGTTGCACATAAGTTGTTGCTGGCCCGGATTTACGTTTCCGTGCTCATTTCACGTCGGCGCGGGTTTGAAATAGGCACGGAAATGTTACAATATATTTGGGTTCAAATACGTGTTGATTTTAAGAGTTTTGATCTCGAAATGAGCACGGATCTGTAAGAGAACGTCGCTCATTAAACTATTACAAAAGCGTATTCAACTGTCAGGTTAAAACGCTAACATAACGAAAGCTAATCAATCAAATCTAACCGAACCGAACCAAAGCAAACTGAACCAATAATTTTTTTCAAAAAAAAACTTTCCTGACTTCCTACTCGGGATCCTGGAGGATGTGAATCCGAACCGAAACGAACCGAATTGAACCAAACCGAACCGAACCAAAGCAAACTAAATCATCAAATAAAAAAAAACTTTCTTGACTTCTTTCCCGGGATCCTAGAGGGTGTGAATAGTGTTGTAGTTTAGTTTGGTTAGGTTAGGTTTGGTTCGGTTTAGTTAGGATCGGTTCGGTTCGGATTCACATCCTCTAGGATCTCGGGTAGGAACTCAGGAAATTTTTTTTTTGAAAAAAATTATTGGTTCAGTTTGCTTTGGTTCGGTTCGGTTAGATTTGATTGATTAGCTTTCGTTAGGTTAGGTTTTTGAAACTTTCTATTTTTATGTGGTTAGAAATCAAGTGAAAATCATTTAAATCATTAAAATTTATTAATAACAGAACAAGATCTGTCGTCGTAGTTGCCGGTGTAAGACAATGAACACTGAACTTTGCAGGTATAGTTAATGGAAGAGTGTTCTTCAAACTTAAAAGAATTTCAAAATCTTGAGTAATATTAGAACAAATACTTTTAAACTGCTCCATAATTTTCATATTAACAAACATATAACCTCAAAATCAAACAAATAAAAAACGTGAATCCAATTTAAGTTTCAAATGTGCACTAATAAGTAAACCCCTGCGCTGCGTAATTCAATACAAATCCGTGCCTTGTTCGAGCCTCGGCGCCTTAAAATCAACATGCATTTGTAACCAAATATGTTGCAACATTTCCGTGTTTATTTCAATACAGCGCTGCCGTGAAATCAGCACGGAAACGTAAATACGCAGTCCGTCCCAACACGTTTGACGGGGATCTGGTCCGTCGATGGACTCTCCGTTCCGTGCCGTGACGGGCTAATGTGCGGTAGTCTATTCATTTGCTTGGTTTTAATCCTATCCGTATTCTGCCGGGCCGGAACGGAACGGGACGTGACGGTCAAGTGGGCGACAACATTTACGGTATGGAACTATGAATCCAACGTTAAGCTTATGCGGATATATTCTTATCTGCTTTTAATACGTGGCATAAAAGCGTACAGTTTTTAATTTCCGCCGAAATGCCATTTGGAATTGGTCAAATTATTTACTGCCGATTGTTAAACCTGCACCTGTTTGATATTATCTAGAACTGCAGAATTTATCTCTACCCATTTATCTAAACGCCTGATGGTTCGCAAGCAAAAAATTGTATTTTTTTGTTTGTGGCAGTGGCTTACGCAGAAATGAATCCTAAGGAGGCATGAGCTCAGATCGATACATATTTATCTTGTTTTTTTTAGAAAATTCATGTGTTTTTGGTGTCAATATTTAGAGGACATTTTGGGGGCTTCAGCCTAAAGCCACCCCTCCTGCTTACGCCATTGTTTGTAGCATTGATTTGTAGTAAAAAATTGTGAAAATATGAAGAACAAAAAAAATCATTATTCCATCCCATTATTCAAAAGAGAGAGATATAATTTTTTTAAATATTTTGGAATGTCGCACATAAGTTGTTGCTGGCCCGGATTTACGTTTCCGTGCTCATTTCACGTCGGCGCGGTTTTGAAATAGACACGGAAATGTTACAATATATTTGGGTTCAAATACATGTTGATTTTAAGAGTTTTGATCTCGAAATGAGCACGGATCTCTAAGAGAACGTCGCTCATTAAACTATTACAAAAGCGTATTCAACTGTCAGGTTAAAACGCTAACATAACGAAAGCTAATCAATCAAATATAACCGAACCGAACCAAAGCAAACTGAACCAATAATTAAAAAAAAAAAAATTCCTGACTTCCTACCCGGGATCCTAGAGGATGTAAATCCGAACCGAGACGAACCGAATTGAACCAAACCGAACCAAACCGAGCCAAAGCAAACTGAACCAACAATTAAAAAAAAACTTTCCTGACTTCTTTCCCGGGATCCTAGAGGGTGTGAATGAATAGTGTTGTAGTTTAGTTTGGTTAGGTTAGGTTTGGTTCGGTTTAGTTAGGATCGGTTCGGTTCGGTTCGGATTCACATCCTCTAGGATCCCGGGTAGGAACTCAGGAAAGTTTTTTTTTTGAAAAAAATTATGATTTAGTTTGCTTTGGTTCGGTTCGGTTAGATTTGATTAATTAGCTTTCGTTTGGTTAGGTTTTTAAAACTTTCTATTTTCATGTGGTTAGAAATCAAGTGAAAATCATTTAAATCATTAAAATTTATTAATAACAGAACAACATCTGTCGTCGTAGTTGCTTGTGTAAGACAATGAACACTGAACTTTGCAGGTATAGTTAATGGAAGAGTGTACAAATCAAACTAATAAACAACATGAATCCAATTTAACTTTCAAATGTGTACTAATAAGTAAACCCCTGCGCTGCGTAATTCAATACAAATCCGTGCCTTATTCGAGCCTCGGCGCCTTAAAATCAACATGCATTTGTAACCAAATATGTTGCAACATTTCCGTGTTTATTTCAATACAGCGCTGCCGTGAAATCAGCACGGAAACGTAAATACGCAGTCCGTCCCAACACGTTTGACGGGGATCTGGTCCGTCGATGGACTCGCCGTTCCGTGCCGTGACGGGCTAATGTGCGGTAGTCTATTAATTTGCTTGGTTTTAATCCTATCCGTATTCTGCCGGGCCGGAACGGAACGGGACGTGACGGTCAAGTGGGCGACAACCTTTACGGTATGGAACTATGAATCCAACGTTAAGCTTATGCGGATATATTCTTATCTGCTTTTAATACGTGGCATAAAAGCGTACAGTTTTTATTTTCCGCCAAAATGCCATTTGGAATTGGTCAAATTATTTACTGCCGATTGTTAAACCTGCACCTGTTTGTTATTATCTAGAACTGCAGAATTTATCTCTACCCATTTATCTAAACGCCTGATGGTTCGCAAGCAAAAAATTGTATTTTTTTGTTTGTGGCAGTGGCTTACGCAGAAATGAATCCTGGGGAGGCATGAGCTCAGATCGATACATATTTATCTTGTTTTTTTTAGAAAATTCATGTGTTTTTGGTGTCAATATTTAGAGGACATTTTGGGGGCTTCAGCCTAAAGTCACCCCTCCTGCTTACGCCATTGTTTGTAGCATTGATTTGTAGTAAAAAATTGTGAAAATATGAAGAACAAAAAAAATCATTATTCCATCCCATTATTCAAAAGAGAGAGATATAATTTTTTTAAATATTTTGGAATGTCGCACATAAGTTGTTGCTGGCCCGGATTTACGTTTCCGTGCTCATTTCACGTCGGCGCGGTTTTGAAATAGACACGGAAATGTTACAATATATTTGGGTTCAAATACATGTTGATTTTAAGAGTTTTGATCTCGAAATGAGCACGGATCTCTAAGAGAACGTCGCTCATTAAACTATTACAAAAGCGTATTCAACTGTCAGGTTAAAACGCTAACATAACGAAAGCTAATCAATCAAATATAACCGAACCGAACCAAAGTAAACTGAACCAATAATTAAAAAAAAAAAAATTCCTGACTTCCTACCCGGGATCCTAGAGGATGTAAATCCGAACCGAGACGAACCGAATTGAACCAAACCGAACCAAACCGAGCCAAAGCAAACTGAACCAACAATTAAAAAAAAACTTTCCTGACTTCTTTCCCGGGATCCTAGAGGGTGTGAATGAATAGTGTTGTAGTTTGGTTAGGTTAGGTTTGGTTCGGTTTAGTTAGGATCGGTTCGGTTCGGTTCGGATTCACATCCTCTAGGATCCCGGGTAGGAACTCAGGAAAGTTTTTTTTTTGAAAAAAATTATGATTTAGTTTGCTTTGGTTCGGTTCGGTTAGATTTGATTAATTAGCTTTCGTTTGGTTAGGTTTTTAAAACTTTCTATTTTCATGTGGTTAGAAATCAAGTGAAAATCATTTAAATCATTAAAATTTATTAATAACAGAACAACATCTGTCGTCGTAGTTGCTTGTGTAAGACAATGAACACTGAACTTTGCAGGTATAGTTAATGGAAGAGTGTACAAATCAAACTAATAAACAACATGAATCCAATTTAACTTTCAAATGTGCACTAATAAGTAAACCCCTGCGCTGCGTAATTCAATACAAATCCGTGCCTTATTCGAGCCTCGGCGCCTTAAAATCAACATGCATTTGTAACCAAATATGTTGCAACATTTCCGTGTTTATTTCAATACAGCGCTGCCGTGAAATCAGCACGGAAACGTAAATACGCAGTCCGTCCCAACACGTTTGACGGGGATCTGGTCCGTCGATGGACTCGCCGTTCCGTGCCGTGACGGGCTAATGTGCGGTAGTCTATTCATTTGCTTGGTTTTAATCCTATCCGTATTCTGCCGGGCCGGAACGGAACGGGACGTGACGGTCAAGTGGGCGACAACCTTTACGGTATGGAACTATGAATCCAACGTTAAGCTTATGCGGATATATTCTTATCTGCTTTTAATACGTGGCATAAAAGCGTGCAGTTTTTAATTTCCGCCGAAATGCCATTTGGAATTGGTCAAATTATTTACTGCCGATTGTTAAACCTGCACCTGTTTGTTATTATCTAGAACTGCAAAATTTATCTCTACCCATTTATCTAAACGCCTGATGGTTCGCAAGCAAAAAATTGTATTTTTTTGTTTGTGGCAGTGGCTTACGCAGAAATGAATCCTGGGGAGGCATGAGCTCAGATCGATACATATTTATCTTGTTTTTTTTTTTAGAAAATTCATGTGTTTTTGGTGTCAATATTTAGAGGACCTATGGGGGCTTCAGCCTAAAGCCACCCCTCCTGTTTACCCCATTGTTTGTAGCATTGATTTGTAGTAAAAAATGGTAAATACTCAACCCAAACTTTGTTAAAGACTGGACCAATTGGAAACATAATCAACTAATGCCAGAAAAATGGATACAACTAAGGGCTTACTCAGCCCCCCGGTGGCTAGAATAGACCGGTGTTCGGATCTTATATACACAGGGTATTCGTCACATGAACCGTCAAATTTTTTTTTGGGATATTGTTGGGGTCATTTGCTACCTTTTCAACCGTGGAACTTGGGTCCTTAGAGTCACAGCTAAAAAGATATGAATTTTTTAATTTTTTTTCTCAAATTACCCAAAATCCCACCTTTAAACCCTCGTAAGCTTTTTATTAATGTCTGGAAAAGCCCCATTTTTTTTTGTAATTCTGTAATCTTATGCTACTTCAACTAATTAATAGATTTGTTAAAATTTATGTACCAAAGGGACATACGAGGTTTTTTATTGAAAAACATTAGTGATTTTGTAAAAGAAAATCAACTTAAAAATTAAAAATTAAAACAAGTATCGACACTTGAGAACTGTATTTTCTTTTAAAAACTTCTCTAGTTGATTACCTTTCTAACGGTATGCTACACATTGATTAAAAAAACAATTCTGCTTTAAAATACGGATATTCCGTGAGACGAGCAATAATCGTTCGGACTTAATAAGAAAAACAATTTGATGTTTATGATGGTTTTGAACAAAATTTATAAATAGATAATTTTTGTTTAAGTAGGTAAACGATCATAAACGTCAAATTGTTTTTCTTACCAATTCCCAACGAGTCTTGCCCTTCTGACGGATTATCCGTATTTTAAAGCAGAAATGTTCTTTTTTATCAATGTGTAGCATACCGTTAGAAAGGTAATCAACTAAACAAGTTTTTAAAAGAAAATGAAGTTCTCAATTATCGATACTTTCTTTGATTTTTAATTTGAAATTGATTTTCTATCACAAAATCACTAATGTTCTTCAATAAAAAACCTCGTATGTCCCTTTGGTACATCAATTTTAACAAATCTATTAAATAGTTGAAGAAGCAGAAGATTATAGAATTATAAAAAAAATGGTGCTTTTCCAGACATTAATAAAACGCTTACTAGGGTTTAAAGGTGGGATTTTGAGTAATTTGAGAGAAAAAAAATCATATCTCTTTAGCCGTGACTCTTAGGACCCAAGTTCCCAGGTTGAAAAGGTAGCAAATGACCCCAACAATATCCCAAAAAATTTTGACGGTTCACGTGCCGAACACCCTCTATCTACCTCTAAACCAAGTTATATATGATATAAACAACTAATATTTTTTAAATTTTTTGAAAACTAAGGCAATTTTCCTACTATTTTTTAGTATATTATTTTAAAAGAATATTTTTGAAATATACCGGTCATTATTTTTTTGAGCCCGCTTTATTTTTTATTAAACAAAACTTAAACTACAAGTCAAACTGAATGTGATCGTTTAGTATCAAAGGTAAACCGAGGACTTGGGAAGTAAGCAGTCGTAGGTTAGCGGATTACTTTTGAAGCTGATATTCACATTATTTTCTTAGAATTTAAATTTTTGTGTAAAGAACAATGAAGCGGGCAAAAAAAATAATGATTGGTATGTTTTAAAAATATTATTTTATAAGAATATACTGAAAAAACGGTAGAAAAATTGCCTTTAGTTTTCAAAAAATTCTAACTGATCTAACTTTTGTTTACAAAAATCAGCTGGGCCACCAGTGACGTGAAAAATTCGACATTTTTTATTACGAGAACGGTTAACAATAATACAACATCAACCAAAATCTCAAAATTAATTAAAAGAAAAAAACATTATTAGTATCATTTTAGTTTCGTTAAGTCGTGTGACCCTTAAAACTGCAATAAACTGCCAAATAAAAAAATTATTTACATTTTTAAAATTGATCTATAATTTAAAATATTATTTTACCTAATCGATGAAATTTGATTTCAATTATCTACAAAATTACTAACATTTCAGGTCATTTAAAATATTAATTCATTCCAATTAAAACAGTTAGTTTGTTCAACAACAAAATGTACAGTGAAGTCCGCATATAGCGAACCCGTTTATAATAAACACTCGGATATAGCAAACCCCGTTCAAAATACTCAAAAAAAAATTTACTTAGGTATACACTTCTTAAGCGGGGTCTACACATAACGTTTTGCCTGACGTTTTACTTGATCAGGTAAAACGGATCAGGCAAAAGCTTTCGTGTAGACAATAAAACGTACGTTTTGCCTGAACTGAACAGGACTGAAGTCGGACCTGTTGAACTGATCGGTAGAGGCTTTGTTTCCGGTAAAACGTCAGTTTTAGCGGCATTTCTTGTGGTAGTGCATAAAATTTTAATTTCTTTCGAGTGCAACTTAGAAGTTGGTATACGAAACATCCGACAATAGATAAGATAATTTTTTAGGAAATGACGGGTTATTGTCTTCCGCCACTAATTTTTAATTTGTTTTAAACAAATAGTCTCGATATCTTTCGTAAGCAAAAACTTGCATCTTCAGGGGACATTACCAAACTAAATCAGCACAACATTTTGAAAAACTGGTTAAAAAACTATGTTTAGCTACTGAAACGGTTAAGTCATAGACATTTAATACAAAAAACATTATTGACAAAAGTAGTGCTTCCTCCATGGTGTATCAAAAACTGATCTAAAAACGTACGTTAAAACTATGAAGTGTGTACGCTAGTCTTTCAACCGGCATACTTGACCCTTTTGACCGACAGGCAAGATGTAAGGTAAAATGTTGTCTAGACCGGGCTTTATAGTAAACCTCGGATATAGCGAACCAGTTTCCGTGCAATCTACGAGTTTACTATATCCGGAGATGACTGTATTAAATTAGGCAGAAACTTTTGAAAAATATCACCAAGAAAAACGTAGGTTTGGATTTCCAGCAAATTTTTTCTTGTGAACTAACCCTTTTGCAATATCACGACTTATAAACTTATAGAACATAGACTATCTCTAAGAAAAACAGTTTTATTTATAAAAAAGATAAAAATAAATCTAAAATGTTATCATTCCTGAAGCTCAGAAATTTTAAATCAAATTTTAAAAATTTAACTTTTCATTTAGCTTAATTGACCTGAAATGTATAGTTTAATATTAAGTTTTGCTTTATCTATATGTACAAAATTGTTCTATTCTGACCAGAGGCCAATTTAAATAGGCCATTTTACATTTCGATATTGATCTGGAAGCGTATTTCGAGAATATATTTCGAACACTGTTGCAAATTGATTAAATACACCTAATGGTTTAATACTTTTGATGTTCTGAATAAATGATTAAATCTGCATTGCATGTGGAAAACTAGTAAATCCATGTTTATTGCTAACGTATCCGTAACTATACCAAAAATTCTATGTTTTTACCCTTTTACATATTTTCCATTAGCTTAATAGTCGGTACTGTATTTATGACATATTTTAAAAAGATAGAGAAGCAACCGCGACTTGGACGCGACAAACCAATCAAATTCGCAAAAATTTTTTTAGTTATGTTATTTTCTTGACAAGTTTATTGACGTTTCACTAAAATAATTTAATAGCGATTTCGGTTTTTGCTCGAAAACTGCCCTCGAGTGCTCGAAAATTGCTCTGAAACAGATGCACGCGTTCGACTTAAAAACAAGCAGTGCTCTAAAAGAGATTTGCGTGCTCGACTATTGCCCGCAAATCTCCGAGCGGGTGCTCGGAATTGCCATCTCTTTTGACGGAGCAACGTGTCAAATCAAAACAAAAACATAACCCCATTTTTTAGATCTGATTAATTTGTTTCTAATTTTGGTGTATTTGTGTTTTTATAAGTGTTTTCCGTGTTTTACATCCAGAAAATTTACATTTATATACTTCATTGCATCCAAAAATTTTAAATCAAAAAATTATAAAACAACAATATTTTTTTTTGTTGACGTTTTAAAACCCAGGAAATTTCGAGCAAGTATTTGAAAAATCGTGTTTGCCCTTGCTCTGAAGGCGCTCGATCTTAGATCAATCCCAGAGTGCTCGGAGATAGATTCGTGACGTTACCGCTCTACCGGCGAGTGACTTCAGAGCAGTGAAGCCGAAATCGCTATAAGTTGTCAGCGGTGAGTAACATTGATCATCATGCAACATTTAAACAAACACGTTTGTCTGGCACTCTCCGTCCGTATATGTTTTGTAGAAAATCGTTTATTTTTATTTTCCGACGCTTATAACAAAAAAACCGAACAGTTTCTTTTTATTATAACTTTTGAACAATCGAATTTAATGGGACAAACTGCACTTGGCAGATAATTAATCAGGGTTTTGACAAGGTATATTTTTTGTCCACCATCTCAAAATCCAAGATGGCAGACGAAATTAAAATGCAAAAGATGCTCGTTTATTCTTGTGTTGCAAACATCAAAAGTTATAATGAAAGAAAAAATTTTTTTGGCCACCCGGTATATCATACATACAGGGTCTTCAGTCCGTACAGGGTCAAAAGTTAGCAGGTACCACTGACACTACACCATTGTAAGGGCAATTGGCTTTTAAATGATTTAAAAAAAAACGAAAATTGCTGATTTATAATATTGAAATTCTACAAAAGTCATTAATAGATTTGATTACGAATACATTAGCAATATTTCTAGCTTTAAGTGATTAATTGATTCATGTTTTTAAACAACAAATACAGGTTAATGGATCCAATGCTTTCCCAAACCAACATTCATAATATAGGTATATTATTATTTTCATAATCAAATTTTGGCGATTTTTTAAGTATTACGGAACTAAAGTTTTTCAAGCATTTTTTCTGAATTTGAGTATAAAAAGAGTAGGTTTGGTTTCGTTGATTTATCAAACGACTTTCTTAGCAGTTTTTAAAACTTGCTGAGTCTCCGGGCATTTATTACTGCTTTTTGCTATAAAGTTAACCAAACATTAAATACTGCTTTTTATTTATTGTTGATTTAATCATATTATTACAATTTTTTTTTAATTTTAAAGTTAAAAAAAAAAACAAAAATTTCTTTGAAAAAAGTTTATCAAAATCATTTTGCTAGTTCCGGATTTTTTTTTTTTAGCTATTTTTAATACCTTCCCTTTTACGGCGCGATAAAATGTTAGTTATCAATTTTAATATCTTAAATAATGTTTTAAAACCATTTTGAATATTTTTGTAACACAAACACAACCAAGTTCATTATCACTTTGTTTACCATTAAAAAGATAGGTGACCGCTACCGAACTTTCACAACAAATCCTTCAACTCTAAAGTGTCCTTAGTACTTAGCCTAATTGGAACAATTAAGAGTTCACTAATTATCAATTTTCTTTGGTAATATAGTCTCTGTTGTTAGATACTACCTTTTAATGATTTTATATAAAGGGTTGCTGATAAGTATGAAAATAGTTGATAAAATAAACTAAATAATATATGGGGTGTATTAAAATTCATTAACAAAATTTTAATCTTAATTTCCTTGAGTGATTTTAAGACAAAAAGTTTATATAAACATAGGTCCAGAAACGCTTAGTTTTCAAAATACAGAGTGTTAATATTTTGTTTTTTTTATAGCTCTTACAGTTTTGAAAATAGTTAGCTAAAATTTGGCACGTATATTTACTTATAGATACTACAATATTAGGCATGCCAAATAAGTTTTAGTTAATTTGTTTATTTTGATATACTCGCGATGCCATACTGGCGCTTTTTTTATTTTATAATAGCAGCCTTTGGTAAAACAGCGAGTTTCTCTAAAACGATAAAAGATGCAGAAAACAAAAGAGTTTGCAAATAAAACAAGGATTTTATTTCTTGTCTTAAACTACCTAGTTCTGTGAAAAATGCGACATGACCCCCGAACAGTATCACTCTGTGGATTTTTACTATTATTTGGAATGTCCAATAGTGTGGTATAGCTTAATACACGTGCCACATTTGAACTAAATATCTCAAAAACTGCACGAGCTATAAACAAAAACTATATCAAAAACTAAACTTAAACACCAAGAGGACCTATGTTTATATGAACATTTTGTCTTGAAATCACTTAAGGAATTGAACATTCAAATTATGTTACTAAATTTTGAAAAACCCTGTATGATGCATAAAAAACATTTATTACAAATTTTTTAAGGTTTATAAATATCCACCTACTCAGTGGGTACTATTAACTTAAATTATTGAAGGTTATTCATAAAGTAGAGACAAAGAAAAATATATTTTAATAAATCCCTGTATAAATTATTTAACAAATAAATTGTTCTTTTAATTCTAAAGAAATTTTAATTACACAACTTATTATTACACTATGTTTAAACAAACTTTATTTAGAATTAAAACAAGAATCAATTTTTCCAAAATATACAGGATATTCCAATTTAAAAAAATCTACTTATTGTATTACGAATTTCTAATTAAACTGGTCTAATTTAAATTATTACTACCAAGTAGAAATTTTAACACCCTAAAAATGTTGTTTTTTTAATTGTTTTTTATTTTTTTAAAAGCATAAAATATGCTTAAATGCTATAGCGATCAAGGGAAATCATTACTGTATCTAAGATAAGAACAACTGCATCTGTAGAAAATATGTAGTATGTAAGAAAAAAGGTAAGAAGTTTACACGTGATTACGCGCATTTTTTAAGGATAGCTAGACCCACAGCCAATACCTGTCCTCTGTGCACCCCGGTAAAGTTAAAGGAGGAAATGTCTGACACCGATTGTTTCCCCTAGCGTGGCGATTTTTCCTTCAGACAGTTTGTAAAGAAAATCGATCGAGGGTAGTTTTACATTAAATATTGTAAATTTAGACGATATCTACTAAGCTAAGCTTGCTCTTTTTTTGATGATTAATGCCGTGTCTACCAGAACCTTAAGTTTATGGCTATATAAGGGTAAGGTCTGTTTTAAAAACAAATTTTTTCATGATGATTTAAGAACTACCTAACCAATAAAATTCTCAAAAATACCACCGCTCTGTGCTAAACAGTATACGAGCCCGTTATAAAATTCAGTTTGGACATAACTTAGCATTTCAGATGTCACTGATTGTAGAGTGGTGATTATTTTTGAACGAAGTTCATCCAAAGTGGTACATCTTAAATGGCCATGCGAATAAATTTGTTTTTTTCATTTAAAAACACTTTTACAGGCAAAGTGTCATGAGTTGGGCATACCCCCGAAATACCATTAAATCAGATGTAGAGAAGTACAGATACTTTTTCCTGATACCCACTTCTCACCTATTTCGCTACACATAACGAAATGACAAGAAACTTAGTGAAGACGAGAGGTCACGATATATTCCCCTACTTTCCCACTACCATCCCGAATAAGGGTCTAAAATAGCGAAAAATATTTTAAGACACCGACCAAAATATATTTATCTTTTACTTCTCTCTTACACACATTAACCACAGCAAGCAGTCTGTGAACCCTATAGCTTTTAACCATGCTGTATAATTATCTTTCTACACAATTATCAGCGACCCTATCGAAAATCATCATAGCACTGGATTAAGATTTAAATTTACATCACTCCGTATATGTCCACCACCTCTTGATCGCGCCATCACACTCTCATTTCACTCATTGCCGCTTGTGGCAATCTCATATTGTTGTCTTTTAAATTAATTGGCCCCGAACTCAACAACGGTTGACTTTCGGATGAAGAACGAGGCGGGGGTGGGGGTTTGGGAACGTTTAATGGCATATGCGCATTACCATTTGGCGGCTGTGCCATTTGTTGCTTCATTTCTGCAATTACCGATGCGGTGTTATTCATCAAGCTAGCGTTTTTTGGCAGCGTCATGCATTGTTGTTGGTTGTAGTTGTAATTCTGCATGGACGCATTTTTTGGCAACGTCATACAATTCGACATCGCCATTACATTAGGACTTGGTGGAGGTGCTTTTAGAGAGTTTGAAAGACTACTGGGGCAATAGTGTTGTTGCACCTTGTTCATGGTATAAGCTTGATGAGCATTCGCGGCCATTATCATCGCAGATGTGTCTTGTTCGACATCAACAACAATATTGGAGCTCTGCGAGTGCTCTAGATGATAATGTTGATGTTTGGAAATTGTTTCAAAAGCCGCTTGATTTCTAGTTTGTTGTTGTTGCAAATTTTTAACTTCTAAACGTGTTTTGTCCCTTTGATAATAGACCCCGGCAAATATTAATACGTTTAGTATTAATAACGAACACCCAATTGCAATGGTTACACTTAACGCGGTACTATATGCTGCGTAACCTGCAGCTTCAAGACTTGCTAAGGTATCATTTTGATTGTTTGCACCACTAGGATAAACTTGAGGATTATAAGTACCACTATAACCCACATTTACACAAGTTGTCACTAAAGTGTCTATTGTAGTAGGAGTCTCCAACGTACTGATACTAGAGTTAGGCCTTTGTCTAACCAAATCTATAGTTGGATCATAATAGCTGACCCTAGATAATGGGTCTGGTCGTACAGGGCCATCATAGAGATCGGGGTTGTTGTGATTTCTAAACAAATTGTGACGTGCCACTACGTCTTCCATTCCTGCTCGGTGAAGCTCGGGAATTAGTCGGAGCCATACGCTCAGTTGATGGGCACGGAAGTGATTCTTCATACGAGGTTTCATGCCTAAAACAAAAGAAACATTATTGTATTTTAGACAAGTACTTATATAGTTTACTACCAGAGAACATACCGGGAGTGCCAAAAAAAACCGCATATATTTTTTTTTATTATAACTTTTGAACTATATAATCGATTTTAATGGGACAAATTGCAGTTTGGAGAAAATTAATCAGAGTTTTAACTAAATATATTTCTTTGTCCGCTATCTTAAAATCCAAGATGGCGGACGATATTAAAATGTACCCTTCAAAGATGCTCGTTTATTCTTGTGTTGCGAACACGATTTAATAATTTTTTTTAATTAGTAAAAAAGCTACATTCTTACTACGCATAACAAGGTAAGAATCAGCAAAATCGGTTTGGTGGTTTAAAAAAATATATCAACCATTGTTTTGTATATTATACGTTTATTTCCTTATAAATTCATTACTACTGAACCGATTTTGATGAAATAAAAAACTTCCTGGTTAGAATTGATTTCTTTTTAAAGATCATGATCAAAGTTTATCGCTGTCTTAAAATTTAAGATGGTGGACTAAATCATACTTGATTTTTCAAAATGGCGCGTTTATTCTTATTTTCTGAAAATGTTTTAGTTTTTTTTATTTTATAGAAAAGCACTACTTTCCCCCCACACAACGAGGTACAAATTAGTAAAATCGGTGTAATGGTTCTCAAAAAATCTAGTTTTGTTTGAACCATTGTTTTACAGATTATACGATTGCATTGTTAATCCTATCTGCATTCATTTCCTTATAAATTCGTTATTACTAGACCGATTTTAGGAAAATAAAAAAATCATGGTGAGAATTGATTGCTTTTTAAAAATTGTAATCTAAATTTTCCGCCATCTTAGAGTTTAAGATGTCGGACAGAATCATACTTGATGCAATCCAATCATATAATTTGTAAAACAATGGTTAAAACATAATCAGATTTTGTATGAACCACTTCACCGATTTTATTGTTTTGTACCTTATTAAGCGGGAAAAAAGTATTGCTTTTATTTAAATAAAACAAATATTTTCGGAAAATAAAAATAAAGTTACTTCTTTAAAGGGTCAAGTATAATTCTGTCCGACATCTTAACTTTTAAGATAGCGGCAAATTTACCTCGTAACACATTTTCAAAAAAAACACATTTAAAAAACATTGAGTGTAACGCAAGGCCAAACCCCCCCTCTCCCCCTAAAGCGTTACGTAATTTAAGGACAGGCCCAAAGGCTGGAAAAAAATTTTAGCATAAAAAAATGGGACACCCTCTACACTTAAACCAAGGAAGGATAGGACAAGATGCCTTATTATTTTTGTTGCTTCTAAATTTTTAAAGATTTAGAGAAGTGTGTTTTAAAATTTAAAGCATTCTAAGCAGTGGCGGCTGGTGACGTTATAAATTGGGGGGGGGGCAAAAATTTATATTGCATGGGAAAGGAGTTAAAAAAACTTACCTAAACAATTTTATTTTAGCAGTTTACAAACAAGCAGCTACTTGGTTGGTTTTTAGTTTATTTTTTTTATAGATAAAGTCTATTCGCTCTACTTTTACATGCGCAAACTGCTCGGATTAGCAGCAGTTTGAGACTAATCATGGCCCTGTAGAGCAACCTCAAAAATCTCACTGAATTTTAAACATTCCTATTAACCTACTAAATAAATGTCTATTTTTTGCCACATTTTCATTATGTTCGGTAATATTTTGCCTATAGGCACTATTCAATTGGCACTTAATATCAGTTTTGCCTAGCGTAGAAAATACTATGTGGTTATTTAAATAAGTACTCTTACTTTGAGTCTTTCACTTTTTACTAAAATGTTTGATATACATTCCCTTTGCCACCCACGCAGGATCATTTCGTGGATTATTCATAATAAGACAAATAAAGCAAAAAAAGCATTTTGTTTTTCACAACCGCACAACCAGTTTTCAGCATCGTAAAATTTTTTACTTTCATTAAATGAATGGTTAATTTTTAGGATTTTTATGTCCGCTCTATGTTAACCTAAATTATTTGTAATCGAAGTTTATATGTCAACGTATTTAAATTAGTACAGTTAATTATATAATCGACGGTATTTATTTCCATCTTGAAAACAAACAAAAACAAAAACAATGGACGCGATCGGCAAAATCATAAGTCTTAACCAAGGTTAACATAGCAATCTGAATTGTATCTAATTTTGTAGTTAGAAAAATCTCCTTGATTATCTAAGTTTTCCATGCAACATATTTTCCTTTACATTTATAATGTAAACAAACATAGGTATTTAGATTTAGTATTATTGTACATTATTTTTAATTCAAAACTGTTAAATGGCATTGACCGTTAATAAATAAAATAAAACAAATAAAAATAAATAAATAAAAAGGTTAGAACCGGCAACACGTAGGAAGAGCAACGAACGGTTTAGCAAGCAAACATTTCTCCCGCCCCCGCGCGAGAACAGCTACCCATACACCGCTGAAAAACGGGCGAAATTGAAATCTTGTCCCGCACGGTGCTGCCGGCTTGTAATTATTTACGTTAAAAAAGTTTACCCAGTTAACTATAGACGAAAAAAAAATAACTAAGGAAAGATTTAATTTTTTTAAGTAAATCAATTAAAAATACTGGTTGTTGTCTAATTTTGGGAGGGCTCTGCCCCGTTGCCCTCCCTGTAGCAGACACCACTGATTCTAAGGTTTTTAACGCCGGTTGCCGTAGTACTAAAAACTCGTAAAAAACCACCTCTCTCTAAGAATGTAATATCGTAAAGAATGACCTTTTGTGCCGAGTCTCGACGGATATTAAATTTATGTTAAACTCGACGTTAAATTTTCTTTGTTGCAAGTCATCTTTGCACAAAAGCACCTACAGGCTTAGTCTATTTTATTCCAAATGTTATACCTACGATTTTTTAAATAAAAATGAAATAAGTCAATAAAGTCTTCTTTGAAATATGATGCTAATAAAGTATTTTTAATTAACATGTTCCGCAAAGGCTTAGTTTTCGAGATACAAGGTTTTTGTTTGATTTTTCTTTATAGCTCGTGCAGTTTTAGAGATATTTGGCTCAAATTTGAGACGTGTATTTCACTACAAGGCAGACATCATTAAGCATGCTAAATATCAGGAAAACACTACAAGGTGACATTTTTTTTGGGGTTATGTCCCCATTTTTCCCTAGAACTTTTTTGCAGTAAGCCACCCACATAGCACACGTGAAAAAAAAACGTTGATTTTAAAAGCTCCTAGAAAAAAACGTTTATTTCATATATAAAAACAAGCTTAATAGGCCATTCATTAACGTTATGAAAAATAACGATGCTAAAAACTCCGTTGTAATAACGCCATTATTAAATTAAAATAGCAATGTTTTTACGTTATTTTCATGTGATTTTTATCAAAGTCAAAATCACATTAGATTCCCGCATTTTCTACACGAATTTAAAAACGCGACTTGCATAGCTTTTCTACCGAATATCAATGAAATTTTACTAGCAGCAAGGCCACCTATTGTCGGAATTTTTCACTTTGACGAAATCTATCAGGGAGTGCTTTCGCCTCTAAACTCCAAAAACATGTTAAGGAACTGATCCCTGATCCTTCACGATCACGAGTCATCAGTTATTAACCTGATAAAAACACATTAATATTCTGTGAAAGTGTTTACTGTTATAAAAACCTTGTTTAGCTTTAAAAAAAATATATAATCTATATACATCGATATTTTGTCTTGCCTTGAGCGCCATCTTTAAAATTGTCTTGAAGTGTTGAAGTTTTAAACTAGTGAACTTTTAAAACTTCCTTTGGCGTCACTTTTAAGTTAAAAAAATGTTATTAAAAAAAACGTGACAAAAAAGACGCAGAAAGTCAGTAGGTTTGAGAAATCTTAATCTAGTGGCGATTTATAACATGTTGTGGAGGACTTTACAAGTGTGAATTTGGCACATGAAAATAACGATGTTAAAAAATACGTTTTATACACAGCACCAGAAACTTCAGCAAAAAGTACATTTTTATAGCTTGAATTCTCCTTGTTTTTATGTTATCTTTGTATGAGGTTGTTTTCTATTAAAAAATAACTTTGTTATTTTTGTTCACGTTAATTTTACGTTGACGTGATTGGGAGATGTGGGAGAATATAAAGTTTTTAAATGTTTTCTTCTAAAAAGTCTAATTTCCTTTGAATAAATATGCTATAACTAGAAAAACATAAGATACATCTTAGTATGTCATTAAAACTATGTTACTGTCTGCTTTTCAAAAACTTTTAAATCAATTAGACACAGCAAATAAACTTTATCCAAAAGTTAGGAAATTTGTTCAGAAAGTTCGCTGTTGGCCAAGAAGCTAACCAATTTTCAGCTAAGAATTGATTATTGTTGGGAAAAGTTTGTTTCATAAGAAAAAGAAAGTTAAGTTTCTATAATTTCGCCTTAAAAATTTAGATTTCAGCTTTGAAAGTATAATTTTAATCTGTCTAAATTTAACCCCATTGAATTTTGATAAATTATAATATTGTCCCAAGCTTAGTACGAGATATACCCTGTGAACAAGTTCACATCTAGGGGTGTATATTTATATAAGAGGATAAAAAACGAATAGAGTATATAATTTATTAAAAAGAGACCGCGATACGCCCGAGTCTATCAGAAATTTTTTTATTACCAGAGTATTTTTTTCAAGAATTTTCGGAACTTATTAAAGTAAATATTGCCGAGGAAAGTGTTTTAGCCACTATGTAATGTGAAGACCCCAGCTTAACCCACCATCCAAAGTCATACCCGGTAATTTTACAGTTTGTTCATTTTTTAATTTTGGTTTAGTTGAAAAAATTATATTTTGGATTTTGTCCAAGTTTAGTTTCAAATTATTTTGAGTTTTTTTTCTCCTGTAAGATATCAATATTTTCCGCAGAACAACCCAATCCCATATCATCACAGTAGCAATAACAGTCGAAATGGTTGACATCCTAAAACCGATCGTTCATGTATATTATAAAAAATAAAGGGGCTTAATATGGACCCTTGTGGAACACCACAGTTTATTGGTAGTATAGAAGAGCTTTCTTCGTCATCGATGACCATCTGGTGGCGACCTGTTAAAAAGGACTCAATTAAATCAAGGTCAGTTCCTCCAATACCATACCTGGAGTATTTTTCTAAAATTAATTTGTGGGACAGACAGTCAAACGCCTTGCTCAGATGGCACAACTTTATGCTAACGTCCTCACTTTGCTCAAGACAACCCACCATCATCTCAACAACTTTAGAGATAGCATGAACGGCGGATACTACCTGTCCAAAACCAAACTGGTTGCCGTTAAATAGTCCATTGCTGACAAAGTAATTATCGAGCGATTTTTGAAAATAATTTCAAATATTTTTCCAAAGAATGGTACTATTAAAACTGATCTATAGTTATCCAGTGAATTCTTATCTAATTTCTTAAAGAAAGGAGCCACTCTTCCCACCTTAAAGCATTCCGGGAAAATACCAAATTGTATATACTTTTTATATAACGTTGTAAGAGGAACAACTAATTGAAATAACATTTCTTTTACGATTTTGGCATTAATGTCATATACATTAAAACTTAGATTGGGAAGAAATAGGCATCAAAGTAAACGGTCAATACTTGAACCACCTAAGTTTTGTAGATGATATCAACTTAATAACAGATAAGAAAGAAGAACTGATAAAAATGCTGGAAGAACTGGATATAGCAGCTAAAAATATAGGCTTGAATATGAACTGCACTTAAACTAAAATCATAACAAACTCAGATAAAGATATCACGATCAGAATAAACCAAGGGAAAATAGAACAAGTAGAGGAATATATACACCTGGGACAAATTATTAAACTAAAAAAAAGAAGAGATAGATAGATAGATAAAAACCAATGTCTAGCTATTCTAATATCTCTGTTTTAGAGGGATTTGTTTAAAACAATTTTTAGGGACTTTTTAAGAAAAACCGAGAATAGTCTCATTTTACGTACCCTCACAATCGGCGTAAAAATAAAAAGTATGCTTATTGGGTCAGGCACTTAAAGATAAAACCTCACTTGAGAAATACACATGCAGCGTTCCTTTTTACGAGGGTTTTTTTTTATGTTTACTTTAGATAAACAAAACACCGTTTAGAGACAGGCGAGATTTTGGCGGGTTTGGCACTTTTGTAGAAAGTGTTTTTTGTGCTAAAAGCCCGTTTTATGTCTTTTTTTTTCAGTTTTCCTACCCTTAAAATGTTGAGTTTCCTACGTGTAAAGTTTTACAGTATCTAGGGGGCCATTACCATTACCTAATTAACTAAAGAGTTCTTTACAATGGTTTCTCCGGTAGTCATTGGCAGTTCTACAGGGGAGGGGAGAAGGTTAAAGAGGACAACGAGAACCCGAAAAATATGTAAAGTGCAAGGACGGCTAGCTACTACATGTAAATTAAAAGCTGAAAAAAATTATATTTTTGTTGACTTGCCTCATCAGAAAAGCAGTCAAGGAAGATATCGTCTGTGAAAAACATAATTAGGCAATAACTCTGGCAAATAAAACAAAAAAGAAAGAGTCTCTACATTTTGATGCATCAAATCCAAATACGGGGTTTCTTTTGCCCATAATTTTCCTCGAATAAAAGCTCGAGACGCGATGAGAGAGACAGGATATTCTCGTTTCTCTCGTTTTCCCGAGACAAAAACTTAAGTCCAAATGATCTAGAGATTAACTCCGAATGACCAGCCATCCTTGGTTTCACCGAAATCAAAGACCGCCAACCTGCTTACTTATCTGTTTGTTGGGTAAACTGTGGTAGAAATATCCCTACATTTTTATTTACAATTTAATAACTGCTTTACTACCTCGTCGTCGTCGCGCTGCGCCATCGGCATGCACTACAGGGCTATTTAATGGATTTGCGCAAGAATTTTATAAAATACAATGATTTATTGCTTTATTTTAAAGGATTTATAATATTGGCAAAACACAAAATAATATTTTATCACGAACTTGAGATTTTAGGTATAGTTTTAAATAAATAAAGTGATGTAAAACTTTTCCACAGCTTTTATTTCATCGGCATCAACGAGGTATTTTAGTACATGTATACTTCTTTATTTATTATGCATATTATACGGGGTATATCCCAGAATGGACCCTTTATTTTGAAAAAAAGTAAATACCATAAATAAAAAGATTCATTCATTCCTTGAAAAAACACTTTTACACAGGGTGCTTTATATGGCTGATATAAATCACGAGACACAAGAGACGAGATGAGCGATAGAAGAGACCTATCGTCGAGACGAGAGGCTCATTTTATCTCGCATAACCAGACGTCTCGCGGCAACAGTAAAATTTTCTAATAAATTGCTAAAAACTTGAAGAAATTATTGCAATATTACACGGTAAAGTTGCGAAAATGGTACATTTTCAAAGCCATCAATTAAATTTAATTCGGAGAGCTCCTTTATAAAGTAACGTTAACATCATTCATAAATTTTTTTATATTTTTATCAGCGTTTTTCGCATTTTTATTGTGTCTGTGCAAAAAACTAATTTTACCTACGAAATTAGGGGTCACACACAAGTTTTAAATATTTTGATGAATTTTAATAAAAAAATTTCAAACATCTTCAAAATTCTAAAAAATAAATTGTCCCGTAACTAGAAAGCCATAATGCAGCACGCGATATAGGAGTTTATTTTTTATAAAACAGTTTATATAACATGGGGATCAGTGGCGTATATACGGGGGGGGGCCCGAATTTTTTTGGATATTTTCCACATACTTCATGAATACAAACATAAAATAGCATAAAATACATCTTCATGAGGTCTCGCCCCCCCCCCAAAACTGTCTCGGGCCATCCCCGAAACTTTTTTCTATATACGCCACTGATGGGGATCGATTAACACACTGTTTGGAGATCAAGGATTTTTAAAGTAAGAAGAAAGGGGGAAAAAGGTTTTACACAAACAATTAAATTTATCACAGTTAAATGAATACTTAGCTATAATTTTTATCCAAAAATGCATTATTTACTTTTTTGCGAGAATTACAAGTTAAGATTAAGCTATCAAAATAACCTCCATAAAAGTATAAAATTTTTTAATTTTGGCTCATTTTTTTGAAAATATCAATGTTATCTTAATAACTTAGACTTATTTTAATTACCAAAAAATATCAAGGAAAACAATACGTTTCCTTGATAAAACTTTATTCCAAAAAAATAGTTTTTCATGAAAAAATTGACCGCATAATTTTTTAAAGAAATATTATTTTTGAGACGAACACTCCGCCCCCCAAGCTACGCCGCTGGCTAAAAGGTCACATATTTTATATTTTATATAAAATATATTTTGTGTGATTTCGAAAAGTAAAAAGTTTTAAATTTAAAGAAAAATAACATGAAGGATCCAGAATGGAGAATAATTATCCTATTAATATACCTATACCACATACTAAAACAAGATCCTTGGGATCGTTTAAGGTTACTGAGCTCATCATGCAACAAAGCGTCAAAATTAAACACCGTCGTCCTACCCCGCCCTTTTTTGCTAGTTGTGATTGAAATAAATAAGTTTCTACTGCACCCGAATCTCTAAAAAATATATGGAGGAATTCAATAATAGTTAAAACAAGCATCATAGACATATGCCTATCATCTTTAAAACAATCGCTCATCGATCAAACAACAATAAAAACAAAAGAAAAAGGCATCACAAAACAAATGGCATAATAAATCACTCCCCTGTCTATTGAAGCTGTCGAATTATATAGGTATATAAAAGGGTTACGTCCATATCTGTAAATTTTTATATCAAACTAAAGGGTAGGTACCTCAATAATAAAATAAAAAGGGTGCATGACAGATCTGATACCTTCCTAGGTCATTAGCTCATTTCACGCTATATCCGCCTTAAAAATAGTTTTTTGTAAATATCTCAGAAACTAAAGCGCGTACAAAGTTTTTATTTATAACGCAAATTGTTGAGGTAAATGCATTCTATTATATTTATTCCGGACAAAATATATTGATGCGATGCTTCGTTAAAAATTTTCAATTTTTATCTGTCAAAAAACTGTTATTAGCATTAATTGATTTTGACAAAAATCTAATCAGCTCAGTATCATACACTTTTTTTCGTTAAAATCGCATGAAAATCGCTTTAGCGGTTTGGGATACATCGTGTTACAGACAGATATACACATACACACACACAGACAGACATCACGACGATCTTGCTAAGATAGATCAAAAGACATTCAAGTATAGTTTTTGCAAAGTCAGTTGAACAAAGGTTAAAGCCGACCATCGGCATATCCTTTAAAGAAAGTGACATGGGCGGCGACGGTAGATATACTCATGAAAATTATTTTATTTAATTGTGGCGTAAACTAAAGAAATAAAAATAGATAGTAAAACTTTATATTCCTACACCTACAGAAACGACACTGATTTATTTTCTAACTCTGCATACTGCCGACTAAAGGGGTCCCCGAAAAGCACACCCGAAAGCAATTAAAATCGCATCTCAAAAAAATCTGCCAATCAGGTGCCGTCTATCCACCTGTGCTCGGTCGATCGGAAAACAAATACTTTGTGCTCGGACCGCAAAGAGCCGCGCCTTTTCTCTGTCGGTAGGGTTGAAATTATATCAGGAAGATTTTATATGAATTTGGATAACTTTTGAAGGGCAGAATGAAGCAAAAAGTATTAGGAGCATTTCAGGTGACTTTGCAAAAACTATATAACATTTTTTGTAAAAATAATACCTTCTCTAGACATTTATGCGCAGGCTAGGAAGGTAAAAAATTAGTTTGAAGAAAAGAAAAAGTTTTGGGTAAATTCACAAGGCCGGATTTTAATGTAAAAATATTTTCCTCATTGCTTAGTTGCACACCCTGTATGTGAATATTAACTGCAATAAATTATATGTAAATACAGGTGTTCTTTTCTTAAATTCAAAATCATCCCAAACATCCTGAGGAGTTTGTCTGTTAGAAGAGTCCTCAAAGAGTAGGAAATACGCTCTGCCGTGCATAAGCTAAAATACCGTTAACCAACATTTGGACAAATTTTAGTTTATGGTGCCGTCTTACTCTCAACATTATTCTACGTCAATTTTTAAAAGCAAATCTACTTTAGCTTTTGTGGTTTTCAAGGAACAAATAACTTACAGTTATCAAGCAGCATCGTTTGGTTATTATTTTCCGGGTTTTTTCATCAAAACTAGGAAAATTTTATACGCAGCGCTGAACTCTTGGATCGCTTCCATTTTATACCATTTGTTAAAGAAATAGTACGCCTATTTAAAAATTAAGCACAATCTTTAATTAATAAAATCATTGGAAGCAATCCAACCAAGAATAAAACCATCTATATATCAAGCCTTCCTCGATCCATGTTTGGACATAGGCCTCTCCCAATATCTTCCAATTTTCTGTCGCCGTGTTCATCCATCTAACTCCTACATGTCTCCAAATCGCCGTCCATCTCATTTGGGGTCTTCCCCTACTTATTTTATTTTCCCAATGTCTCCAGGTTACAATACATTTGTTCCATCGATCGTCTGTCTGATAATAATATCATACTCAATTTAAAATTTACCTTTAGCAGTTTAAAGAAGTAATGCCGTATCGGTTCTGAGAATAATACCTTGTGGGTAAGAGAAGGAGAAGCTATTATACATTTAAATTATTACTAGTACTACTACTATGTCGGTGTAGAATGTTTTTCTACCTTTGTTTCATGTATGTTAAATTTTACATTTTTTTATCTATCTAGTCCATAGCATACTTTAAAGGCATCAAATAGCTTTTTCTGATTTTGCTATTCTTTTTTTTAGTACTTTACAGCCGGAATCTGTCTTATTAAATGTGACACCCAAGTACACATACTCATTGCATGGGGATATTGTTTGTCCATTGTCTAGTTCTAACTCACATGATTCGTTTCCAATACATAAGTACCGTGTCTTGTCCAAGTTTACTGTTAACCCCCACTTTTGGTTATCTTCCGTTAACTTTCTCATCATATACTCCATGTCTTCTTTATCATTGGTTACAATTTCTTGGTCGTCAGCAAACTGTAGTGTTTATATAGTAAATCGTTCGTTAAGTTGTATTTCCATGCCGTGTACTTTACGTTTTTAGTTTTTAGAGCTACTGCGATATATATTTTAAAAAAGTGTGTGAGTGACACGAACATCCCTGTCTTAAGCATTTCGCTACAAGAAATTCTTTTGAAAGTCGATTTCCAATTATAATTAAATTAAATTATAACTTTAGTTAGACAAAATAAAGTCATCTTAACTAAAATTTTCTTTTAAATTATTTGACTCATTTGTTTATGATATTTTTAGTTTTATTTAAAGGATTACAAGTCTGGACGAGGCTATACCGAAATAAATTGGGCTTCTTCTCTTCGACAGAGTTCGATCGTACTACAAAAAAGGAAAGTGCATTTTAATTATTTTGGCAAGCAAGCATGGCTTGTATACAATTTCCCCTTTTCTTTTTGAACTATAAATTTCATTTAATTTATAGCTTTCTGCTTAAAAATATGCAATAGTGTAAATTGAAAATAGCTAGAGAAAATTAAATAAAAATATTTATTGAATAAATTCGAGATATAAATTTGTAAAAGCTACCATAGGTTAATATGTAATGCAACAGATGTCATTTGAAATTTGTCACGTGATATGGACAGGGTGTGCCATATTCAATGTTTTTTGGGGGTCGAGGCGGATTTGAACGCAAGACGGAGAAAAGGTATAATAGGGACTTATTGAAATAAAACCTGACTTTATTTTAGAGTCGGCTTTATTATGACGGATTTACAAATAAAACTGACGGCCGACCTCTCAAAATTGACTTACTAAAACCAAATTTAAAGATAAGGTCGCTAACTTTCATTTAATAAAAACAGGCACTAATAACTCCGGTTCTTAAATACACAAAGGCAGAATTTTGAAACAAAGCAGCTGCTTTTGACATGTAAATCTTTTGTTTCTTGAGTAAACTAGACTTTACTAAGCCTGGCTAAGCTTGTTTCTGCAGGCTTTACAAAGAAAAATAGAGACGAAAATAAACTTGCTACAATATTACAAAAATTTTAAACCACAAACAGGGTTTTGGAATCAGGAAATAACTAGCAGTTTTCTAAACTAACTGGTTATGCCCACTTTATATCAATATACCCAAAAAGTGCTTTATTTGTTGTAATTTTTTTTTATTTAAAAATACTGTAAAAATATATTATGACTTTTTTTTCAATTGCATTTTTTTTGTTAACTATATATATATATATATTTATCGGTTTCACAACGTTCTACGTCTTCCGATACCCAATCTCCACTCGTTTCTGTTTGCCCATAATTCATCATCTAGGCCTCTTATTTTTATTTCACTATCTATTCCTTCTCTCCAGCTTCTCCTTCGTCATCCTCGTTTTCTTCGGCCAGTTAGTTTCCATTGTAGTATTTGTTTAGGTAGTCTTTCATCATTCATTCTTTGTACATGTCCGTACCACACCAGTTGTTTTGTTCTTATATCATTCACTAAAGTACGTTCACCCACTGTCATAATTTCTCTTATTTTTGACTTGTAACTCTTTCCCTTTTTGATTCCCCTGCTGCTCTTCTCCAATAGTCCATCTCCGTAGCGGAAAGCATTTTTTCTGTTCTATCCTTGATTGGCCATACTCTGAGCCGTATGTAATAATACTTTTTACAATGGTGTTATATATAAGCTTTTTGTTATGTTTCGATATACTTTGGTCCCAAATTATTCCATTTAATAAAGTTATTGCTTTTCTTCCTTGTACGTTTCGATCATTTATAGCTCTGTCTAGTGTTCCGTCAGCTGTAATTTTTAGACCTAAGTATTTGTACTCATCACAGGACTGAATTCGCTGTCCAGTATTTAAGATTAGATCCTGTTTCATTCCACCGATACACATATACTCTGTCTTATTGAAATTAACCTCTAGTCCCCACTTATTCTACTCTTCTATTAGTTTTCGTGTCATGTATTCGAGGTCGTCATAATCCTGAGCCACTACTATCTGATCAAACAAGAAACATAAAGTATACAAGGTGGTTTTTTCCAACGGAATTCCCATGTTTTGGCATTTTCTCTTCCATACTTTAAGGACTTGTTCCAAGTATATACTGAAGAGCGTAGGCGAGATACAGCAACCTTGTTTAAGACCTTTATTTACTTGAAAGCCTTTGGTTAGTTTTGCTTTTATTTTAACATTTGCCTCACTATTGCGGTATAACTCTTTGATGGCCTTAATTAGTTGTACGCTTATGTTTGTGTTTTCCAACGCTTTCCAAAGTAGATTTAGTGGTATACTATCATATGCCTTCTGCAAATTGACGTAAAGCAGACAGATTAACTAGACTATCTAAAATACATTTGGGTGGGTTTGGTTATCATAATTTTAAAAAAATATACAAAGCTAATGTCGTGTCAGCTCCCCCATATAACCCATTGTGCGCCGGCGCCGTAGCTTATAAAAGTAATGTAGGAGCGATGATAATCAATTATTGCTGTTACCAAGTGCAAAATCCATTTTCCAATTCTTGTGCAGTTTGTCAGAAGATTGAAATTAACGACCCTACAAAGAAAACTCGTTTATTGGAAGAAAACATAAAGTAGAACGCCGTGGCGACTCGCGAACAAGAGTTTGCAATCTCAAAATAAATTACTTAGTGTAAAAAGATGTTTTTTGCACCCTTAATTGAAATCGTCTAACTAAAATGTATGCTCAAACTTTTCACTTTAAGTTGACTTTTTTGCTAGATTTCTTTTAATTAAGTTCAAGCAACTACTATACAGGGTGCTTCACAATTTATCTAATTTTTGTTACCTATAAGTTCATGTTACAGAAAAAGTATTCTTATTTATTTTAATAAAAGATGCAAATAGTTGGGCGTCTTCCAACTAAGCACAAAATCGTAAAAAACTTTTTTATTCCTAAACACAAATATATGTTAAAATAGTCATCTTAACTAAAATTTCTGTAAAAGCATTACCAAAAATATATTTATTAATAACTTTATAAATTTTATCAACAATAAAAATAATGCGAACATATGTAGGTAACGTTGTTATGTATATATATAAGTAATGTACTTCTATACATCCACCTTATTCTGTGTTAAAAAATAATAATAATTAGTATTTAAAAGAACATTAAGAAAATCAATAACAATTATGAAATTGTTATTGATAAGTAAATTGCTTTTAAACTTTGGAATGCAAACATCATTAGTTTAATATCTTAATAAGTTGTTTTTAACATTATAATTAAGAACCAAATATCATTATGTACATCATTAGTTTAATATCTTAATAAGTTGTTTTTAACATTATATCATTATGTTATCATTTAAGTGAAAGGTCAGCATATAAAAGCACATTTCATAATCAGATAATTCATTCAAGTTCTAGCTATAGCAGTAGTAGCATAGTAGTAGTAATAAGTTTTACTAAATAAAGAAAATTAGTTTTAAAAAAGCCGTCTGTGAATTATTGGAACTTAACTGGCGCTGCGAACAGGATAGCTGTTTGGCATTATCCTGACGGTCTTATATTGCATAAGAAACGACATATTGCCTCCAGCTACCAAAAAGAACACGTTCCGGGAGAACCTTCGTATTGTATCCTTAGTCAACTTGGTTCAACTACAGAAAAACAACCACGACTTGGGACCGAAGACTACCTCTCCATTTCGCACAAACGGCCTTTGGACAAGTCTATTACGGCAACTGAAGATTACCTACCATAGAGATGTTTTTTCTGTAAGTAAATTTTTAAATGTTTGCTAAAGACAAAACCACTGACAACATAAAAACTAAATTTCTGCAAAAACTAAAAGAAGGCAGCACGTCCAATAAAGACCTTACTTCCTTCAAAACTTTAGAAAACCAAGAAAATCCAACTTCCGAAGAAGACATTCAATTATATTCCAAAATTTCCTTAGAAACTGAAAATTTAGATTTAGATAGGTTAGAACATAGTTTAAGTAATTTAGCGATATCTAACTCTCAAGGAAACTCTACTAATCCTCCTATTCAACCGCAAATACCACATATTAACACATACACGCAAGGAAACATGCCTGACGAAACATTCAAACTAGCCTGCGACTTTTTACCAACTTTTGACGGACAAATCGAATATTTAGAAAATTTTATTCTCGCTTGTGATGAATTTCTTACAACATATGGAACAACTCCAACAAAATTAAATTTTGCGCTAAATGCTGTAAAATCTAAATTAAGAAAGGAAGCGCAACTATATATTTTCCGTAACCCGCAATTTAAAACTTGGGATGAAGTAAAAGCATCCTTACAGAAAGAGTTTGGAAACCCCATTGATTTAAGATCCTTACTACAATCTTTGCAAAATTTGAAAACTGATAAAAATGAAAATATACAACAATTTTTTGATTGAATTAAAAAATTCCTAAATGAAATCAACACTAAAATTAACTGTGAAATTTCTGACGTAAACTTAAAAATTTTTCATTAAGACCAAGCAGAGTCAACAGCGATTTTAACGGTAGTTTCCAATTCACCAGATGACCTACGACCTGTCTTTATTCAAGAACTACCAAAAACCATGACAGACTTACAAAACAAAATATCTAATTATAACATTATAACAAATCAAATGTTTAACAGATATCAACCTAAAAATTTTTCACAACCTCAAATAAAAAATCAAAACACACAAAGACAACCTTTTTTTCCTCCTCCAAACTTTAGACAACAATCATTTCCACAAGGTCCAATTAATATTCAATCCAAACCAATAAATCAAAAATTCCCCTCAAATATTCCTGCATTCAGAAAACCGCCAATGTTTAAACACCCCACACCTAATTCGAAACCAACACCTATGTCAGGAGTATCCACCGCAGTATTTAAACCATTACCATCAACATCTCAACAAACACCTTTTCAACAAGCATATCAGCAACGTAATCCCAATTTCTTTAGACAAACTGCACCATTTAAACAACATTTCGAAGAACTAACTAATTTAGAAACACATCAAGAAAATTCTGAGGTTTCCGAAAACTCTGAGTCTTTAGATTTTGCACCAATTCCATGCTATTTTGATACAGAATCAAACCAATATTTGCCTATCCAACCAGAACTCACCTGGGAAGATGAAACTGAAAATAATTCAAATTTTCAGGAAGTCTCGAGACATCTAGAATCGACTTAAATCACATTGGTCGTCTTTCATCCCTCCCTTACTTATATCTTCAAAAATTAAACATTAAAATTCTCATAGACACTGGTGCCTCACATTCAATCATTTCACCTCGTTTTGCTAACTTACTTCCAGATTGCATATATGAACAGCCCTTTTCAGTAATTTCTTGCAACAGAGAAATTATAGAAAAATATAATTTTAGATACCCCCTCTTAAGTGAATTAGGTATTACAAATATTATAGACTTTCACGTCATTATCTGGCACGAACATTACGATGCTCTTATAGGCAGTGACATATTTCAACAGATGCAAGGTTCTATTGATTATTCTACAAATAAACTACGCCTGAAAAATAAGTTAATTCCATTTCATATTGCTATGACCAAACCACCACCTAAAATAACCCATTCATCTGATAAATTAAAAATTCCTGTCAATCAGAATTTTGGAACTGGACTTCTACCTTCATTTGAATTACATAATTACACATTTCCAGATTGTTTAGTCCACATAGAAAATAGATATTGCGAGATACCTAATCCCTTTGACGAACCGATTGTCACAGAATTCAAAGCAAGGTATAATGTAATCTCTTCAGAATGTTTTAATATTCAAACAAATTTTACAAATATTAAGAATCCCCATGTAATTGAATCTCTTAGATTAAGCCACCTGAATTCTGAAGAAAAAGAGGCAGTCATCAAAATTTGTAAAGAATTTTCACCAATCATGTACACTGATAAATCTGACTTGTCTTTCACTAGCCATGTCAAGCATCATATCCGTACCAAAGATGACAAACCAATCTATGTAAAATCATTTCGACACCCTCCATCTATGTTACCAGAGATAAATAAACAAATTCAAAAACTTCTTGATAATAAAATTATAAGACCTTCTATCTCTCCTTTTTCCGCACCAGTCTGGATAGTTCCGAAAAAACTAGATGCCTCCGGAGAAAAAAAATTTAGAATGGTAATAGATTACAGAAAATTAAATGAAAATACAATTGAGGATAAATTTTCATTACCTAAAATAGAAGAAATTCTGGATAACCTGGGAAAATGTCAATATTTCACTGTCTTAGATTTAGCCCAAGGTTTTCATCAAATTGAAATGGACCCCAAATCTATTGAGAAAACAGCTTTCACTGTTAACAACGGTCATTATGAATATCTAAGAATGCCGTTTGGTCTCAAAAATGCCCCCGCCACATTCCAAAGGATGATGGATGAAATTTTAAGAAAATATCTTTTTAAATTCTGCTTTGTTTACATGGACGATGTTATTATTTTTTCTAAATCACTTCACGATCATATCCTTCATATTAGAACCATCTTTTAAAAATTAAAGGAAATCAATCTAAAAGTCCAATTAGATCAAACCGAATTTTTGTGTAAAGAAGTTCCATTTTTGGGCCATGTAATAACCCCAGAAGGTATAAAACCAAATCCATCTAAAATAGAGTGCATTAAAAAATATCCTATTCCAAAAACTCAAAAAGAAATAAAAGCATTCCTTGGTCTCGTTGGATATTATAGAAAATTCATTAAAAATTTTCCGAAAATTGTTCAACCCTTAACCAAATGCCTACGTAAAAACACTAAATTAAATCCCACAGATCCAGATTATGTTAACGCTTTCGAGAAATGTAAAGAACTAATGACAAACTCGCCAGTTCTAGCTTACCCGGATTTTTCAAAGCCATTTAACCTTACCACACATGCTTCTAATGTAGCCATAGGATCCGTCTTATCTCAAAATGATCACCCTATAGCTTTTTATTCTCGAACTCTTAATTCAGCCGAACGAAATTACTCTACCATTGAAAAAGAATTTCTTTCTATCGTAGAAGCAACTAAGCACTTTAGACCCTACCTATACGGACAAAAATTTCTAATCGAAACTGATCACGATCCTCTTGTATGGTACACATCTCTTAAAGAACCCAATTCAAGATTAACCAGATGGAAACTCAAACTTGAAGAATTTAATTTCGATATTAGGTATAAGAAAGGCAAAGAAAATAAGGTTGCCGATGCACTATCACGAATTCAAATTAACGCATTAGAAACTGAATCAAATATTGCTAATAATGACACAAATGACACAGCAAACATCGAATACTTTGAAAATGATACCGTACATAGTGACAGTGGTGCATTAAATGTCAATCTGTCTATTTCGGAATTGCCTATTAATTACAGTAACCAACGTATAGTCATTAAAATTGGTCAAAATTATCACGTTTTCTCTAGCCACCCTTTCGAAAAGAACCATAAAGTAATAACAGTTAACAAAGATTCTTTAAATGCACACTTTATGAGAATCCTAACGGAACATTTAACTGACAATAAAACCTTTTGTTTATTTATCCGTGATGAAACTCTAAAAACTGAGTTTATTAAATTTTTACAGGAAAATGGCAATAGCAAAATACGCATAAAATTTTCAACAATATTATTACCTGACATTGTTCTCAAAACGCAACAAAAAGAAATTATTTCACAGTATCATTCACAAAATCATAATGGTATAATCGAAACCTATATTCATCTTAAAACAAAATATTATTGGCCCCAATTAAGAGAGTCCATCCAAGATTACATAAATAAATGCGAATTATGTTTAATAAATAAATACGACCGAAATCCTTACAAATTAAATTTTCAAGGACCTTTAATAGCCCCTAAACCATTTGAAACGCTGTATATCGATCTTTATAAATTTAGTAATCAACTATTTATCACTATCATAGACTCATTTTCTAAATTTGCACAAGCTTATGCCATATCAGATAAAAATGCCATAACAATCTTAAATAAACTTCGTCATTTCTTTTCTGAACATGGTTACCCAAGAAAAGTAGTCTTTGACAATGGAAAAGAATTTAACAATAATATAAGAAAGAATTCTGTTCTCTTTTTAACATAGACACTCATTTTACTACCCCTTGTAATTCTACTTCAAATAGTATCGTAGAAAGGCTACACTCCACATTAACAGAAAAATTAAGGATTCAAAATCAAAATACCCCTAATGAATCCTTAGCTCAACTTATGATTACTGTAATCTTAAATTATAATTATAGCATCCACTCCACAACTGGTTATCCACCATTTGCTCTCATAAACTCACCTTGTTTCTTTGAACCAGAAATTAGTGAAATGACAGTTTACGAAGAATATAATCAAAAACGCAAAAATGAGATTTTACATTTTTATGAACAAATTTATCAAAAAACATTACAAAATCAACAAAAAAGGACACAAAACCAAAATCCTGTATCACCCGATTCAATGCCATCCACTTCAAATAACCAGATAGTTTTTATACGCGACAAACAAATTAATACTAAGAACAAACCACTTTACAAAAAGCAAACCATAAAAGGACAAAAAGGACCAATATTAACAGTAGGAACCAAACAACATAGAAATACTAATACACATATAAGACATATAAAGAGATTAAGAAAGAATCTTTCTTTTCAGATTCCTACTTCTTCAGACTGTTCAAACTCTGAAAATAACACCAATTAACGCAACTACATACTTAGAAACGCTATCTAACTAAACCTACATACAAAACCACCTTCATTCTACCTATGTAAATTTTAACTTATCCCAAACTTTTGAAACATTGCAAATTTTAAATCAATCATTTAGTATAACAAATAGATCAAAAAACTTTTATGTAAAACAACAGATTTTTGCAACAAACGAATTAATATCAAATTGTTTTGCTACATATCATAAATTAATTCCTAATCGTGAAAAACGCGGCTTAGCAAATTTCTTGGGTACAGGAATAAAATTCGTAACAGGAAATCTTGACGAGCAAGATCTACAAGAAATAAATGAACACTTCGACATATTGACACGAATAAATTAACATCTCGATTAAATGATTATAGTTCATTAGCCGAACACATTTCAAACAAATACAATGATCTTATAAATAATATCAATTTTCATTCAGGCGAACTACAAAGAGTTCTTACCGAAAGATATAATGAAACTGATAAAACATGGAATATTTTGAGTATTAATTTACAAGTACAAAGAATTAAAAACTACCTAGAAATGTTAGAAAGAACAATATCATTTTCCCAGACCGAAACACTAAATTTAGAAATTTTGGATCCGACTGAAATTAAATTACTTTGGGAATACTCACGAACACACTATCCTAAATCCTTTTTATGGCCATTAGGACAGCCTTTAGAGTTAGTACAATTATGTAAAACCGCAATTCTTATCAAAGATAATGTATTAGTTTTAGTTATAAGAATTCCAATTTTTAGGGATTACACTTGTAAAATGTCAATTGTTTATCCGATTCCTTATGATAATTTATTAATTACAATACCTTCAAGTTATGTCTGTAATTCAGATTGGTTTAAAACGTGTAAAAATAATAATCATAAATGGTATTGCTATAATCAAATTAATAACTTTAATATTACTCAACATGAAATTTCTAATTCCTATAATTATGTCATACAAACGGAGAATAATTATTTATTGCACTTCAAAAACTAACCCTATCTTAGAGTTGTGTCAAAAGATAGTACGTAAAGACGTGAAAAACTGTAACATTGTTAAATCAAATTGTACAGTAGTTCTTAATCAAAACAGATATGAAACAAAAATTAATACTATTGAACATTATCATCTTGAACTAAACCCTTTTAGAAGCACTTCAAAAATAAATTTGAATTTAAATCATGTATTGCAGCCAGAAAAAATTAATGAAAATCTTTTTCAACCATTAGAATTAGAAACCTACAGTTTTCAGAAAAATGGGCATAATTATTTATTGTTTTTTATTCTCCTTTTGATTATCGTTACTATAGCTTATATTTTTCAAAAATATTTTAGAAATAAGGTAATATCTAGAAATACTATTAAAAGATGGTTAGAAGAAGATAAACAATTAGATGAAGATATAGAATTACAAGAGAAATCGTGAGGACACGATTCTTTTTAAGGAAGGAGGAGTAATGTACTTCTATACATCCACCTTATTCTGTGTTAAAAAATAATAATAATTAGTATTTAAAAGAACATTAAGAAAATCAATAACAATTATGAAATTGTTATTGATAAGTAAATTGCTTTTAAACTTTGGAATGCAAACATCATTAGTTTAATATCTTAATAAGTTGTTTTTAACATTATAATTAAGAACCAAATATCATTATGTACATCATTAGTTTAATATCTTAATAAGTTGTTTTTAACATTATATCATTATGTTATCATTTAAGTGAAAGGTCAGCATATAAAAGCACATTTCATAATCAGATAATTCATTCAAGTTCTAGCTATAGCAGTAGTAGCATAGTAGTAGTAATAAGCTTTACTAAATAAAGAAAATTAGTTTTAAAAAAGCCGTCTGTGAATTATTGGAACTTAACTTATATATATATATATATATATATATATATATATATATATATATATATATATATATATATATATATCCTAGATCTTATTTCTAGCATTGAATTTAAGATACAGAGTGTCCCATTTAAAACGTTCCACGCGGGATTTTTCTAAAACTGCTGAAAATTTTTAAAAAAGCGGATTTTGCTCTATCTATCACTTTCTAGCGGGGGCGCGTCTTACTCCTTGATTTTAAATATGGAAAGTTTGTAGAATGATACCTTGTTTGAAAGGTTTTTATTCAGTAATGATTTTATTTTTTATATCGAACAACTAATTTTTATGTTATTTGATTTAGAATATATTAAACAAGCAATCTAACCGCATTATTTACCTCTGCACAACTGCATTATTAGGGACTTATTGGAATAAAACCTTACCTCATTTTAAAACCGGCAGTATTTGAGGCAAAATTTGACGTCACTACGGAGACAGATAAAATCAGTCTCAGTAAATATCCCCGTTTTGAGGAATTGCTTTGTTATTTTTTCGTTAAGAATGTCCTCACAATATTCCTTTCAATTCAACTTAATGTTAATTACCCAGTTATTGCGAAAATAAATTTGGAACAAGTCCAAACTTGTTTTTTATGTTTTTGGGTCACACTGTACGGCGTGCAGCTTAAGGGGTGACTAAAAAAGCAACACTTTTAATACTGTAAAACCCGGTTCCCACCTACGACTTTCTCGTGCGTGTCCGCGCACGTATCACATGACTGTCATGACATGTCATATTGAGATCATGTGACGCGTGAGCGGGCACCCACAAGAAAGTTGTGTGTAACACCCGGTTCCCACCTACGACTTTCTCGTGGGTGCCCGCTCACTGGGTTTTATGATTTTATTGCCTTACACTCAATGAGAGCTTTTTGTGGCTAATACGTCAAATAAATTACTAATTAAATAATAATTTTTCGTGGCTAATACGTTAAATAACTTACACTCAATAATAGTTTTTCGTGGCTAATACGTCAAATAAATTCGATATTTTGCTGTTTCTCTATAATATATCTGATAAAGAATATAATATAATTTTAGCACAAAGAAAACACGGGAAAGACAAGCAGTGCAATCGATAGCATCCTTGGATAAAACCCGGCAAATCCCAGTATTACCTATCTTCTTTGATGTTCGAGATATGGCGTCTTTTTACCTTCATTCCATTACCGGTCCTACACAATGGAGACCTATACACGGTCGATTTAGGAAATAGGATGAGATCCTTTTTCGAATTTTCCGCGAAACAAACGCTATCGCAAATCAACCGCAATATCACGCGGCATCTTTCTCCTTTTTTTTCTTGGATTAAGAGTAGGTCTATATAAATATGTATCAAAAGATTTTGTACAAAAATTGAAGGAGACGGAATGGAATAATCAATAAAATCAAGTCAAATCAATGCATTCTTTACTGTCAAGAACAAAAAAACTTTCTATTGACAAAGCAGGCTAAAAATACTGTGTAAATATAAAAATACATTTTTTTTAAATTACTTATAAGTATAAAATAGAGGATATGAACGGCATAGAACCTAACGTTAAAGATAATTTTATAAATATCAAACAACTATTCTATACAGAGTAATACCAAACAAAAAGGGAACCATCGTGAGAAACCATGAAGAAGAAGTAGTAGTAGTAGTGGGGGGGGGGGTTGACCCGCAGGTCCCACAAGTAGGCCAGAGTAGGCCCTTTTTGCCATGCCCCAAGTCTGTCCCTTAACCCACTCTCTGCACTTCCCTTTGATGGTCGGGTAACTCATTGGGCCTTCCTGTTCTCTTTACAAAGTCCAGTAAGTCTGCCCATTTGAGCATGTGCAGTTCTTCCTCGCTCAGAGTTGGCGCTCCGAGTGCCTGTTGTCTCATCCTTGCGTAGGCCTCGCATTCTGCCACGAGGTGTCTTGATGTCTCTTCTTCCTGTCCACAGGCTGGGCAGGTAGGGTCATTCTCGACTCCTATACGTGTCATGTGCTTCCTCAACCGGTTATGTCCGGTTAGAGTACCTATCAGCAGTCCGAGGTCTTTTCGTGTCCGTCCCAGCATCCATCTAATTCTGGTCGCTTTTGGACGGTCTACGAATTCTCTGGTCTGTCTGCAACTTCCTGTTTCCCAGGAGTTTAATAGCGCGTCTTGGGCCCATTTGTTGAGTCCGCTTTGCACTTGTCTTTTTGTCACGCCCAAAAGTGGCTCCGGTCCTACATAGGCGGTTCCTGCCCCGAGTCGTGCGAGTTCGTCCGCCTTCTCGTTGCCTGGTACCCCCGTATGTCCCGAAACCCAAACCAGCGTCACCCGTTTGCCATCGCTTAGGGTCTCCAGCGCCTCTGCGCATTCTTCCACCAAGCCGTCAGCAATCTTGGGTGCGTTTAGCGCCTTCAGGGTGGCTTGACTGTCAGAGCATATATATATAGGCTCCTCTTCGCTGTTCCGAACCTCTTCTAGGGTTGCCGTCATTATTATGGCGTAGACTTCTGCTTGAAAAACAGTAGCCTGCTCACCGAGCGAGTAGCTCTTCTGAACTTCTAGTTTTTCCACGTATACTCCCGCTCCTGTGGTTTGCCTCTCTGATAGTTTGGATCCATCAGTGTAGCAAACTAAAGCACTCTCCTCAAACATCATTTCGTCTCTCTGCCACGCTTCCCTGTCTGGGATGTGGATTTTGTACCTCTCCTCGAGCCTCCAATGTGCGTGTGCTCTGTTGACCATCATTGACGTGAGGGGGATTTCTCTAATTGTCAGCTCTTCTATAGCTAGATGACCAGCTGTTTCCCCTCTTCCTCTCCACTGACCCGTGTCCCTTAGACGTAGGTAGGTCCCCATCGCTTCCCTCTTGATCCAAGTTGGTAGCGATGGTAGTCCCAGAATTGTCTCTAGGGCCAGGATCGGGGTAGTTCTCATAAGTCCGGTTATCCCTCTACACATCAGCCCCTGTAGGCTTCTGAGTTTTAGGGATGTGGTCGTTTTCTCCACTGCCGGCCACCAGACTATGGATCCGTATTGGATCCGCGGTCTCAGTATTGCCGTGTACATCCAGTGTAGGGTCCTGGGGGATAGTCCCCAGGTCCTGCCGACTACCCGTCGTAGCTGCCACATTGTTGCCTGGACCTTTACGATCATATTGGTAACATGTGGCGTCCAGGTGAGTCCGCTATCAAGAATGACACCCAGGTACTTCAGCTTTGGTACTAAAGCTAGGGGTCTTCCGTACATCACGGGTGCTCTAAAACCTTCGATTTTTCTCTTTCTGGTGAACAGTATCATCTCTGTTTTACCTGGGTTAACAGAGAGTCCATTTTCTTGGCACCAGTCTTCTATGATGCGAACAGCCATTTGCATTCTACTGCAGACAACGTTAAAGAAGCGACCAACCACTTCCACCACGCCATCATCTGCATAGGCATAGGCGTCGAATCCGTTCTCTGACAAGCGTTTCAGTGGGGTGTCCATAATCAGGCACCACAGGTGGGGCGACAGGCAACTGCCTTGTGGGCACCCTCCGAAAATGGAGCCGAACCGAACCGAACCGAACCGAACCGAACCGAACCGAACCGAACCGAACCGAACCATGAAGAAACTCCAAACAAAAATAAATAACATAAACTCAGAGCTGTAACCTGAAATAAGCAAAGCGCAAATAAAGAGATCCTTAAAAAAATGTAAAATTACAAATCACACACAGACGAAGTACCGGCAGAAATGCTCAGTTACTGTGGTAAAGCTGTAGATAATACACTCCATTTTCCCATAAGTAAATTACTTAAAGAAAAAAATAATTCCAAACAACTGGAAAGAATCCATAACCATTATTCTACACAAGAAAGGCGATACAGCAGACCAAAAAACTATGCACCTATAACAATCTTCAATGTAATTTATAAGCTTTTTACAAAAATATTAACAGATAGACTAACAAGAAAATTTGACGGATATCAATCAAAGGAATAAGCAGGCTTCAGAAAGGGTTCCTGTACACTTGACCCTTTATTATGCATTAAAATCCTAATAGAACTAGCCAACGAATACAACATTCCACTATATATTCGATAGCATTAAGCACTGGGCAGTAAAAGCAATTTTAATTAATAGCCGAAAATATCACAGATACATAAACTTAATAGCAAATATATATAGCGAAGCAACTCCATCAATCAAAATCCACGAAGGATCCAAGCCAATTCGCATAACTACCAGACAGGGTGACACTATATCCCGTAAACTATCTAACCAGGCCCTAGAAGACGTTTTCAAAAAATTAGATTGGGTAGATAAGATATGCTGACGATATCGTCTTCATAACAGATAAGAAGGAAGAACTAATAAAAATGATTGAAGAACTGGATACAGCACACAAAATATAGGCTTGAGTATTAGCTACACTAAAACTAAAATCATAACAAACACAGAAGAAGATATCACGATTATTCAAATATTCACGACAAATTATTAAACTAAAAAAATGAAAACCAAACAGCTAAAATCAATTGACGAGTAAGACTGACTTGGGCAGCATATGGAAAATTAAGCTACATATTAAAAAATACAAAATATCCTCAGCACTTCAAAACGAAAGTGTATAACCAATATATCCTTGTTTGTTTACAATTTAAAGAATGTTTACTAAAGTAAAGTCAAATGACTAAGCAAAAAAGTTTCAAGGGCAATCCTTAGAGGTAAAGGTAGCTTGAAGACGCTACATTTTTATTTTATTTTGCTGCATTCAGGCTGAACAAAACCATAAAATGAAGAAGAAAGATAAAACACGGTATATACTGAAAAAATGGCCAACTGTTAATTTGTCCCTTTGGTCAGGTCAGCCTCAGTTTTAAGTTGAATTTAGACGTAGCGGCGGAGACAGATATAATCTGCTCCCTGCTTCCAGTTAACATCCTAAAGCCTGGATTCTTTTCCAGTAAAGTTATTTTCAATCTTTGGAGGTAAATTAGCTCTGAGACTACAAGTCTTTCAACCCGTGCTCAAACCAAAACAACACAAAACCATCAAATTTACCAGTTATAATACATCAATCACTAAGTGACACATTAAATAGGTTAATTCCTTTTGCGCTGTGTAATGGATATAACTAAACAAATATGCATTTTGAATTTGCTTGCTTTTGAGTGTGCTCTCGGGTTTTGAAGTCCGACTTTTTTAAACTATGCATGCAAATCTACTGAACTTAATGTGTTCAAAATTTCCCGCGGAAGAAAGTCCCACTTATACTGCGGAGACACGAAGGATTTTTTTTCTATAGACCCCCTAGGCTGGACGTGGATCTGCTTCTGATTGAAAGTCACTACAAAGTATGTTTCACTGAGTTGATTTTACAATCTCTTTGTAACTACCTCCTTGATTTATTTTTTCCAGTTCCTCGTTCGGGTGAAAACGGTGATTTGTCAGAGGAAACAGACTTATGCACTCAGTTGTAGTTTTTGATCCATTGTTTCAGCCCTGAAAATCCGTTTTCAAATAGCTACCGTAATGCTACTGACTATATCGTGGCGTTAGCAAAGCACTTGGTTAAGACGCGTAAAATAGATTCTTTATTCTCAATACACCAACGACACTCTGAGTCTTCAACAATATGCTGGGATGTTTATTAAGGCGAAAGTTTCCTGTTAAGAACCCTGGCATTGAGCTCGTACATTTTCTCCTAAGCGTGACAAACGACATCATCGTTGACGTACCTATCTCCCCGTTAAGGAACTTGGCTTTCTTCCTTCCTTCCGTGTCTTCTCAGAGCTCCTAGGAGCACCTGATCTAGTCACGTTTCAGAGTCGTCACGGTAAGAAACTTTGTTGTTGGTCAGCCTCCTCGTTTCCGAGAATGCCTTCCCGCCCTGGAATCCACAGAAGATCCACTGTGTGAATGCTGCATCCACCCCAAGAGGACCAAATAAGGTCAAAATCGATCGTGGATTGGCATGGATCACTGTACCTATAGATTACCAGGATGCGTTTCAAACAAGAATTAGTAATATCCCTGTTTTCGATTCGGTTCGGTTGAAGTATGTGAAAACTACATAGTTGTATTAAGTTTCCAACGAAAGCCTTAAGCCATTGGTACTGTTCAATGCTGGTAGGGGTATTTTCCTTCGGAGTAGTTGTTTTTCTTAGTTTTGCACAGCACATGCCGTTCCATCGACTGCATCCAATTGAGGAAAGCCAACAAGGTCGAAACCGGTCGTGAGTGGATATGAATCACTATGTCTGTAGCATCTCAGGACGTGTTATAACAATTACGGTAAATGCAGTGAAAACTACATAGAGATCAACCCTCCTGCCAGGGTGTTTAGTACATCCAAAGTCTTTTCAAATTAAAAAGTCTTATCCTTTTGTGAATCCGTGCCGAATGCTGATAGATATAAAATTTCCATTAGAGTAATAATCTTTTAAAAGTGATTTGGCATTTTGTTTGACGCTAATAAGCAATGATAAATATGCCAGGCTTTGATTGTGATTTAAAAAAGGATTTGCCTTGTTAATCTATGGGGCCTATGGTACATCAATTTTTCCCAATCAAGTACAGGTGTCTTTGGCATGTCGGGCATAATCTCATGGCTCTTAGAGCTGTTTTTTACAAGCTTTTATTTAACTTCACCTGTATGTATGTGCGTATGTATGTAATCAAATCTTGCAACTCATTTTTGAAGAACTTCCAAACATCCGATTGACTTCAAATTTCGCATAGCGTTTTAGTTCCGGTGACAATACAATAATATGGTTTCACCGGGTACCTACCTCCCCCCTAACGTGGGGGGGGGGGGGTGGAGAGGGGGTAAAACTTTAGTTTGTCCGATTTCAACCAAAATTGGTATCTGGGGGTTTTTGAGGATGAGAATTACGGATTTTTGATCAGAGTACAAAAATTCAATATGGCGGATTCAAAACGGACGATTTAATGTCAAGTTTATCCGATTGACTTCAAATTTCGCATACCGTTATAGTGGAGGGCAGAGAGGGGGTAAAATTTTAGTTTGTGGGATTTCCACCAAAATGGGTATCTGGGGGTTTTTAAGGATAAGGATTACGAATTTTTGATCAGATTACAAAAATTCAATCTGGCGGATTCAAAATGGACGATATAATGACGAGTTTTTCTGATTTCTTTCAACTGACTTCCACGTAGGTATCTGATTGATTTCAAAATTCACATGCGAAGACTTAGACATTTCAAAATTGACAGGAAAGACTCCCTGCAATATCGATGCGCTAGCTGAAATGCATAGACTTAGACAAATCTAAAAATTAAAAAATAAATTAAAAAAAAAATCTTTTTGAAAACACTCTTTTATAAAATGGACTAAAAAGCATAAAATAATTTTTTGAGTATTCTGATATCTTAATAATAAAAGCGATGGGCGTATTTAATATTAGGTAAATGCCTTTCCATGCGCATTTGGTGGATCGTCCACAACCGATGATGGGCCGACTCTTCTTTTTCAATGTGTCAAAATAAATCGACACACTGCCGCATGCCGGTCGCGGATGATCTGCCTAATTTGAAGCAGGCGTAATAATGTCCATCCATATCAGAAAAATGTAAGAGTAGCTTGAGTAGGGTTGGGTTGGGTTAAATTGTCTACCCTTACATTTCTCTGCTATAATATAATGAATTTGGATTTTAACTAAACTTCGAGTTAACAAGGCTAAAACAAAAACGGGTAAGTTTCCTTTAATACGACCATCGCTTTTATTATTATGATAGAATACTCAAAAAATTATTTTATGCTTTTTACTCAATTTTATAAAAGTTTTCAAAAAGTTTTTTTTCTAAATCTTTTACTTTAACATTACTAATACTTTTCCTTTGTTTAAAGATCAGTGGAACAAATCCAATGACCCTTAGGGCTTTATACCGGGCATCAGGCAGGACGGATTTCTTTTCCATCCCTTTTCGCACCGCTCTACTCGAACGGGCCGGGCGGTATGACGTGATATCGGATAATATGGCTCTATGGGGCTCAATAGATTGATCCTTTATCTTTTATCTTTGCCGTAGCCGTTTAGATGGCTGGATCGCAATATAATGGGAATTAAAAAAGGCGCCTTTAGCAATAAAGGTAATCGTATCGTATTTTTGTTGTTGTCGCCTTTTGGGCGTAATTAGAGGCTCGTTTTTTTTTAAAGCTTCCCACTAAGCACAAAATCGTAAAAAAACGTTAAATAAATGTTGAAATTTTTTTTTTTTTCTAACACAAATTTGTGTTAAAATTAAGTCAACTTTTGACATTAAAAAATCATGCAGAAAATCCTAACGAAAATTTCATGTAAAAGCATTACCAAAAATATATTTCTTAATAACGTTAAGAGACCAGCATTAAAAAAAACACATAATTTCACTAACATTAAAAATAATACCATCAATATATGGTCATTTTTATAATGTTTTTCCAAGATCTCATTTCTAATGTTGAATTTAAGGTATATGAAGCGAATAAATGTTTTGTTTTTTAAACATTAAAAAAAATTATACTATAGAGGGCGCTGCCGTATAGTTCCACTACCAGAACGGGCCATCGCCATTTTTAGTTGCATTTCGCTGCGAGTTCATACGAGTCGATAGCAGATACGCTTTGTGCAATTTTGGTTACAATATTTACCTTTTGTAGAAACAAACATGGCAAATTAGAAGCACAATTATTAATAATGATAGTGAATACATGTTTGGATAGGAATATACACCAGTTGTGTGGAAAATACGGTATAGTTAAAGAATAACCAATATGTATGCAGTGATTTAAATGAAGCATCACAAAATTAGGTGATAAAAGTAAACAAAAGTAAAAAAATTGTTTTGTATGGAATATCGCATACCTACGTTACAGTTAATCAGACAGGGAATGCGACAATTCACCGCGAATGATTAGCCGCCGGACCTTAAGCCGCGTATTCATTTGACGCAGAATTCGCAAGCCTCGCAGCGGGACCAAACGAATGCTTCGTTTGCATTCATGCTAAAGTGAATACGCGCCTTGAAATTGTTTGCCATGTATTCACTTGAGCATAAATTGTTTGGCCTTACTTACACTTACTACAAAATTATTGTTTACATAGAATTTTAAATTTTATTTTCAGAAGCTACGGATCCGAATTTCCTTTACTGAGTGTCGAGTTCATGAAAACCTCAACGGACTGTTGCTGCCCTGCGCTTTCAAAATAGAAGAATTTTATTTACGTTATTTATGTTACCTTATCTTTAGAGATATTTGAAAAAAGTATATTTTTTCATTGTTAAAAAGACATTTATTTTTCAATGTTAGAAAAACATTTCTTTTTCACTGTTAAAAATCAATATTTTTTTAACGTTCGAAAAACACTTTAAAAAAACGTTATAAAAACATAAAATTATTTTTCTAACGTCAGAAAACGGGTTATTAAGCTTCTTTTTCACTATGAATATGACATTAGAACTAACATCCAACCCAACGTTATGTTTTTAAATTATACATTATTTTGACATTATTAAAATGTTTTTGTGTTTAGTGGGTTATGATACCTACCGCAGGGGCAGGCGTGCCGAACGGTGAGGCTACGAGGCAGCCGCCTTAGGCAACCCCCTTCAGAGGGCAACCAAATTTTAACAATTTCAAAAATTTTCCGCTCTTCAAAATTATAAACAAACTGACTCTACCTATAAATCAGGAAAAATTTCGGGCTCTTTTAAAACTATACAAAACTTTTTTATTTGATACCATTTTTCCGGAAGAGATAAATTATTGTATTTTGAAATTTTCGCTTGCCTTCATTTTATTCCTCTGCAAAAAAAAAATAAAAAATTGTGGTGCCAATATCTTTAAAAAATACTTAATTTTTCCCAAATTTTCGTATATCTGCAAAATGTTTCCACAATGCGATTTTTTCCAAAATGTATTTGAATTTTCCAACAGTTTTGCTTGATGCGCAACTCTTCAAGTTTCTAGTATTTTTTTATTTTGCAAACATTTTCTTTTCTGGTGCCATTTTTGCCGAAAAAAACTTATGAGAGAAAATATGAGAGAAACAAAAACTTCTTTTTAACCGATTAGCAACGAAATTTGTTTGATTATTAAATTCACGGGTACTAAATTTTCACGTTTGTTAGTATTATTTGGCTTAAAAATTCCGCTGATTGATGCTCACGTGTCTGATGGCGGATAAAAACAATAATCAGCGTTGATCTGGCCTGAAAGACAGAAAACCTGTCTTAGGTCACGGATGTTTTGTTTCTTTTTATTTGCAATTGATCTTTTCATTGATCGATATGTATAGCAGTTTATTTTCGTCTGCTTTTGTTCTACTTTGTCTCGTATGTCGATAGATGGTGCTTCTTGCGAGAGCTTTCTCACTATTTACATAGGACTAGAGACAAAACCGGCTAATTAACTTCGCAAGGGTGTCACATTGACCAAGCAGTGTTCTGAGGAGTCCCATAAGGACAAAACAGTTAACTGTCAATTAGGTCTTGGGCCCCCGTGAGGTTAAGCTTTCAAGCTACCCACGGAGAAATATCAAAGGAACAAAAACTTTTTTTTACCCGATTAGCCACGAAACTTGTTTGATTTTTAAATTCACGGGTACTAAATTTCACGTTTTTAACTATAGTACCTATTTTGATCTTAGTTGCCCATATATTGGCAGAGTATTTTCGAGGTGATTTCCTTATTTGATTGGCCTACGATTTAGTCGTTTTTTTTTTGGCAATCCTCATAGAAGGTAATCGAGACTTTTCTGCAGACCAGCACACGGACAGTGTTGTTGTTTATTTGATTGGATATGGGCCAATTCGGCCATCGATCGGGGATAGCAGAGCGTCACGGGCCAGATGTATTGGCCTTTTTACGATTTGTCTGTCGGTCTGATGAAACTAAATAATTGCAACAAATACTTTTTCGAATCGGATAGAGTAAAAAAAGTATAATAATGCTATAGGACGGCTCCAGATATGATTTTTGTAATATTTTTTTTATTTAGTCGGTTTAGGACGTTTTTCTACGTTGTCCGACGCCTATTCTCCACCTCCTTCGATCCTGACAATCATCTTCTGTCAGATTTTTTTGACTCATTGATCTTTGGATTGACTGTTGCCATTCTAGTTTAGGACGCCCTCTTTTTCTACGCCCTATTGGTTGCCATTCTAGGACCTGCTTTGGTATTCTTTCGTCGTTCATCCGTTGTACATGGCCGTACCATATCAGTTGCCTTTTAGTGATGTCATCCGTTATGCTTCCTTCAATTCTCATTTTTTCTTTTATGATCTCATTTCTTATGCAGTGGCGCACCTAGGAATCTGTCTTGGGGAGGGCCCAAGGCCTCTTGGAGGGGGGGGGGCGGCGAAGACAGATAATGTCGAATTTTGAGCTATTTTTCGTGTTTTTTCATGAAATATGTGAAAAATATGTAAGAAAATCTAAGGCTTTCCATTTTTGTTTTATATTTTTCTGTTACGCGACAAGTCTCTATTCCATACAACAGCGTGTTTTTCACCATTGTTTCATATATGTTATTTTTTTTTTGTTAATTTTTTTTTGTAATAAAATGTGTAAAATTATGAAATCTTTCTACAAGCGATCGTTAGCACTATTTTTTGACCGCATTTTTATTATACGAATTTAAATTTGAAATTTTGGGATAAAAAACATCTCAATAAATTGTAAACCGAAACTACGGCGGTTGGCGGCAAGTTGACGCTGCGGCCGATCGGTGGTGAGTAGGCGGCGGCGAATTGTTGGAATCAGTGGCAGCTGTTGACGTTAAAAATTAGGGGGGGGGGGGCAGAAATTTAAAATGCATAAAAAATTAGATAAAAAAACTTACCGAAACAATTTTAATTTAGTATTTTCAAAAGAAACAGCTACTTGGTTTAGTTTTTAGCTTATTTTTTTCTAGATAAAGTTCATTCGCCTTTCTTTTTTATGGCCCCTTGGAGCAACCTCAAAAATCCCACAGAATTTTAAACAGTCTATTAATCTAATAAGTATATGTCTAATTTTTGTCACATTTTCATTATGTTCGGTAATGTTTTACCTATAGGCACTATTCAATTGGCACCTAATTACAGTCTTGCCTAGCATAGAAAATTCTATGTGGTTATTTAAATCAATCCCACTTTCTTTGTGACTTTTTAACTTTTCACTAAAGTGTCTGATATCACACCTATATCATTTCCTTTGCCGTCCACCCAGGCTCACTTCGTGGATTGTTTATAACAATACAAATAAAGCAAAAGAAGCATTTCTTTTTTCACAACTGCACAACCAGTTTTCAGCATCGTATAATTTTTGATTAAATTTTTTATTATAAGTTTTTTGAAACAGTCCTCGGCATTACTTGCACTAAAACTTTGGTTAATTTTTTGGTCCGGTATATGTGGTCCTAAAGATTTTGTTTGTAATTGAAGCAAACAATGACACGCGACCGGCAAGGCTTTTAACTACTGACATACCCCAAATCAAAACAAACTCATACGTCTTCACTAATTATAGAACCTGCAACACGCAGAATGGGCAACGAACGTTTTTGCACCATGAATATGGCCGACGTCAACAAAAACAAACATTCCTTCCGCGCCCCGCGCGAGAGCACTCACCCATACACCGCTGAAAAACGGGTGAAATGGAAACCTTGAACCGCGCGGCGCTGCCGGCTTGTAATTATTTACGCTAAAAAAGTTCACCTAATTAATCGCTTGTTGTTAACCAAAGAAATTAAAAAGAACCAAACAATCATGACATAAGAGAAGATTAACTTTTTTTAAATAAAACAATTAAAAATACTGTTTGTTGTCTAGTTTTGTGAGGTCACTGCCCCTTCCTGTAGCAGCCGCCACTGGTTCCCCCCAAATGAAATTCCTAGATCCGCCCATTGATTTACAAAATTAAAAAATTATTCTGCCGGTTTTCGAAATTCCCAAATAAATAATCTTTTAAAATGAAGCGTTAACCATTAGGCAATTTTTGTTAGCACAAAAGAAAACTGAAATTCACAGAGTTTCTAAATAGTAGATGGTGGAATTTTACTATGTCACGGTGTTTTTAACAATAGAGATTTATTTGGAATATTGACAGGTGAGCGCTTGCTTGCAGCACAGGAAAGTGCGATGTAATCGCCTCTAATTGGATGCCTCTCAAGCTTTGCTTTATTCTGGAAACTCTATATACCCAAGGAGATATCGAAAATATATATTAGGGTAACAGGGAATTATATACAAAGTATTATACAGGGCAATTATATATCCCACTTGGTTTTAGGGCATTTAGCGCAATCAAAAGTCAGAAGAATGATCAGTGATAAGAAAAATCATTCATGGACCCAAAAGTGCCAGAAAATAAATTCTTACTTTGGAGATAGGAGAAGTACCGAAAGCTGGAAAACTATAAAATCGATTAAAAAAGAAATATGCAGAGATATCATTTCACCAATACCAGACAAAGAATGGGATGAGCATTTTAAAAAACTTAACTGAAGATAGAGCAGAATTCAAAGAAGATGCAAGAGAATTAGAACGATGGGATCTCCAGTACCCCTCACAATCTCTGAGGTCAAAATCTGCCGGACCCGAAAATATCCCAGCCGAACTTATTAAATATGGCACTGAAGAACTGTTTTGGAGATTGCGGAATCTGTTCCAAAAATATTTAAATGGAACTGTAGTACCAACTGAGTGGAAAACGTCATATATATCTACAATTCATAATAAAGGAAGGAAAGATATATGTGACAATTATAGTGTGACTAGTACGCTAAGCAGAATATACGGTAAAATAATAAGAAATAAAGTGGAGAGCGAATATAAAGACATGGAGGCAGAAGAACAAGCTGGTTTCACGGGTAGATCGAATTCAGATCATCTCTTTTGTTTAACCCAAGTTATTGAAAAGAAAATGGCATACGGACAAGAGCGGCATCTGCTTTACGTCGATTTGCAGAAGGAATATGATAGTATACCACTAAATCTACTTTGGAAAGCCTTGGAAACCACAAACACATAAGCGTACAACTAATTAAGGCCATCAAAGAGTTATACCGTAATAGTAAGGCAAAAGCTAAAATAAAAGCAAAACTAACCAAAGGTTGCATTTGAATTCAGTCCTGTGATGAGTATACATACTTAGGTCTAAAAATTACAGCTGACGGAACACTAGACAAACCTATAAAAGATCGAAACATACAAGGAAGAAAAGCAATAACTTTATTAAATGGAATAATTTGGGACCAAAGTATATCAAAACATAACAAAAAGCTTATATATAACACCATTATAAAAATTATTATTACATACGGCTTAGAAGTATGACCAATCAAGGATAGAACAGAAAAAATGCTTTCTGCTACGGGGATGGACTATTGGAGAAGAGCAGCAGGGAAATCAAACAGAGAAAGAGTTACAAATCAAAGAATAAGAGAAATTATGACAGTGGGTGAATGTACTTTAGTGGATGGTATAAGAACAAAACAACTGGTGTGGTACAGACATGTACAAAGAATGAATAATGAAAGACTACCTAAACAAATACTACAATGGAAACCAACTGGCCGAAGAAAACGAGGACAGCCAAGAAGAAGCTGGAGAGAAGGAATAGACAGTGAAATAAGAATAAGAGGCCCAGATGATGAATTATGGACAAACAGAAACGAGCGGAGATTGGGTATCGGAAGACGTAGAACGTTGTTAAACCGATATCATATAGCTATAATTAACAGAACTGAATTTTATGGTAAGGATTGCCTTGCTTTAATAGGTTTTTCAATTTTCAAGTATCTAAATATTTTGCTTTTTTGCCAAATATAATATTAAGAATGTATAATAACATAATTAAATATTAAATATATCCACAAAGATGGTCGCAAGATTTGTGTCAAAAGCAGGTCGTCTTGCAATGATTCCTCTGGAAGATCAAAGGACTGTTACTGCTGATTGGAATATTATCATTTTTTTGCCGAAAGTCATCGCTGAACTTCGAAAAATGAACCCCTCACGATGAATCGTCCTTTACCAATGCAAGTTCGGACAAAACACAAAAAGCCATTGACTTTTTAACCCAGCAAAACGTCGAATTGTTGGAATATCGTCCATACAGTCCCGATCTAAGTCCCAACCCAAGTAACATTATTACCACTCAAGGTTTTATTAATTTGGTTCCAAGGTTATTTAGAGGGTGCTGTTATGGCTTTTAGGATCAATTTGGCTACAAAAAGGTAATTTATATTGCCAATTACCTAAAGAGGTGTTATACAACCAAAAAGTGTTCTTCTGTTCCTTTTAGATACTTTTGGTTTTATTGATTTCTGATTTATAAAGATGGTCTTATAAAACCCTTTTACCTAAAGTTTTTAAAAAGAAATAAATATGAACTTTGGTCTTTTAGTTTTTTTCATTACTTTAGGTCATAACAAAAGTGTTTTATAATAGAGCTAAAAGGTTATCTTATATCCTTTTGTTTTTGTAGTTACCAGTAGTTTAATAGTAAATATGATTATATAGGCGGCCATATAGAACCTTTAGGTTTTTAAGAGTGGTAAATATAAACTTTAGACTTTTGGTTTTTGCCATTACTTTTAGGCATTTTAAACAGGTTTTAGAAGGAAGGCTTAAAGGTAAACTTAATTCTTTTGTATTTATGGTTACCCATAGCTGCATATTAAATATTATTTAAATAGGCGGTCATATAAAACTTTGTTTCCATAAGGGTTCTAACAGAAGTAAATAAATACTTTCGTATTTTAGTTTTTACTAGTACTAGTACAGATTGGTACCTACCTATTGCAAGATTGATTATTTATTATCCTCCTGGGTAGGGCACCCAAGCCTAGATAAGGCCTGTTTAAACGGCCAATATAAGAGGTTTCCCTCCAACCTGCAGGCACAACGGATATCATTGCACTGGCCCTCCTGATTGTGTGCAAATTGCACGATAAAAAACATTTAAATTTAACACAACACTTTAAAAAACAAATACAAAAGATTTAAGTGAGGTTATGTTCACTATGTTTACCTTCTCTTTTTTATTGGTTTCATAAGCGCACTCAAAAATCCTTGTTGCGATAGAGTAACAAATAAAACCAAGTGACCACTATAAAACGATAATGGCGTATATAGAATTATTTTAAAAATATTGTAAACAGAAAATATTTATCTAGTCGTTTTAGCAGTGTTTTTTAACAATAATTTTACTTTAATTTTGATTTATGTAAACCAAACAGACTTTTTTATTGGTGAATAGTGTAAATTATTTTTTTTTTAATTTTAAATATTTGTTATTCAGTTATCAAAAAACTATTAAAAAGCATTTGTGAGCTGGCGCGCTTGTTTTGAGAGCTTTTCAGATACGATTTTATCAGAAAAATAAGTCTGGCAGGCAATTTGATGATCCACAAAACGAAAAACTCCTCATATATAGGTATATTTTTATGTGATACAATAATTTCGGGACTCTGACATTTTTGGCAATTTTATGACCTAAATTATTTTATATAGCCATTGTGAATCTAAAATATCGCTAAAGCTTTTATAGGAAAAATTCTTTACTCTAAAGGTATTATGGTATTCAACAGAATTGCTAGGATACCAAATTACCAAATCTAGTTTTATAACAGGATAGAGGACGTTTCTGAGTTGCTTTTAGAACCTGGCATAATAGCTTTAGGCTCTAAAAGGTTCTATACTGGTGGAACCGCTAGAGGGCGAAGCTAGCGTTTATTTCTTATGGTTTTATAATGACTTTAATACATAGGTTGCCACCACCAATTGGGGAGTCCCATTTAGGAGGTCTAAGGGGTATATAAGGGTAATGGGAACGTGCTAGCGACCAAACATTGAAACTAATGGTTTTAAGGAAAGGCGCTGGCAACCTTTTAGCTTCTGCTATAAATAAAGAAATGTTACTTGGGAACGATTTCTATGCTTTTCCGAAAATCACGATTGGACTGCGTGGTCAAAGATTTCAGTCGCAGAGGCAGAAGTCGTTGCCTTCAAGAATGCAATTTTGACAGTGCCCACAAACAAGTGGAATTACAGCTTTGACAAGTCGGCTGTCCTAAGGAAAAACACAGTAATTAACAATAAGGAAAAATCATGGTATAAATTTTTATCTAATTATAAGTGTAAAATTTTTTTCATAGCATGGACCAAGTATCTTGGTCTACAGCTTTTTGCATTAAGTAAATCGACAATGAAAAGTTTATACCATAATCTTTTCCTTATGTCAATTACTGTGTTTTTCCTTGGGACAGCTGAAGTGATTTGAACGTATGCAAAAGTCATTTAATTTTTGTGGAGATCCCTCGTATCCACATAGAGAGGGTTACTTTTGTAAAATTATTTTGATGCAGGTGGTATCACAATGACCTGAAAGTTCCACATGAGATCAGCTGATGTTAACAATTAGTGGTCTACACGATCCCTAGATAGAGAAATAGACCGTTCTTCGGCTTATACATATATATGTCGAATTTTCACGTCATTGGTGTTTCAGCTCATTTTGGAAAACAAAAGTTGACATGAACAACAAATATTTTTTGAATTTTTTCAAAACTAAGGCAATTTTTCTACTGTTTTTTAGTATATTATTATAAATAATATTTTTGAGACATACCAGTCATTATTTTTTTTAGCCCGCTTCATTTTTCTTTACACAAAAATTAAAATTCAAAGAAAATAATGCGATCGTTTCAGCTTCAAAAGTAATCCGCTAACCTACACCTTTGTTCAATTCCCAAGTCCTTGGTTTACCTTTGATACTAAATAATCACATTCAGTTTTACTAGTATTTTACATTTTGTGTAATAAAAAATAATGCAGCAAAAAAAAAATAACGACAATACGTCTAAAAAATTATATTTTATAAGGATGTACTAAAAACAGTAGAAAAGTTTTCAAAAAATGCAAAAAATATTAGTTATTTATATCATATCTAACTTTTGTTTACAAAAAGCAGCTGGACCACCAGTGACATGAAAAACTTGACATCTATTAAGTAAATAAAGTAAGCTGAAGCTAGGAACTAATATGTATATTTTTAGAATCGAAACTGCTTTTCCCATCAAATAAGCTATAACGACTCTGCTGCCTGTTTGGTTGTGGGAAATATGTGCAAGTGACAACTCCAAGCGCACCCTCTACATGTCGTCTAATTAGTTCTTCTTTGATGTGCTTCCTAAACCAAACTATTTACGCTGTTTATTATAACAGTTTAGGCCACAACAGAAATGAACTTTCAGGACGTTTATTCCTGACTGCCCGTCAGCCCAAGTAACATTATTACCACTCAAGGTTTTATTAATTTAGTTTCTAGGTTATTTAGAGGGTGCTGTTATTTTTTTAGGATCAATTTGGCTACATAAAGGTAATTTATATTGCCAATTACCTGTGTGTGTTATACAACCAAAAAGTGATTTATAAAGGGAGTATATTAAAACTGATATTCCTTCTGTTCCTTTTAGATACCTTTGGTTTTATTAATTTCTGATTTATAAAGATGGTCTTATAAAACCATTTTACCTAAAATTTTTAAAAAGAAATAAATACAAAATTTGGTCATTTACTTTTTTTCATTACTTTAGGTCATCACAAAAGTGTTTTATAATAGAGCTAAAAGGTTATCTTATAGCCTTTTGTTTTTATAGTTACCAGTAGTTTAAAAGTAAATATGATTAGTTAGGCGGCCATATAGAACCTAGTTTCCTTAAGGTTTTTAAGAGTGGTAAATATAAACTTTATTTGGTTTTTGCCATTACTTTTAGGCATTTTAAAAAGGTTTTATAGGAAGGTTTAAAGGTAAACTTAATTCTTTTGTATTTATAGTTACCCATAGCTGTATATTAAATATTATTTAAACAGGCGGCCATATACAACCTTGTTTCCTTAAGGGTTCTAACAGAAGTTTGTAAATACTTTCGTGTTTTATTTTTTTAGGTATTTCTTTTAAAAATAATAGATATACCTAGGTACAGATTGGTACCTACCTATTAAAAGATTGATTATTTAAAGCCCAATAATCAATAATTGTTGAGTTTTCGTCCTACTGGGTAGGACACCCAGGCCTAGATAAGGCCTGTTTAGACGGCCAATATAAGAGGTTGCCCTCCAACCTGCAGGCACGACGAATATCATTGCACTGGCCCTCTCGATTGTGTCGGAATTGCACGATAAAAACATTTAAAAGTGTTGAATTATACGCTTTTAAACACTTTAAAAACAAATACAAAAAATTTAAGTGAGGTTATGTTGAGTATGTTTACATTGTTCTTTATTGTTGGTTTCATAAGGGCACTCAAAAATCCTTTTTGCGATACAGTAACAAATAAAACCAAGTGACCACTATAAAACCATAATGGCGTATATAAATTTATTTAAAAAATATTGCAAAGAGAAAATATTTATCTAGTTGTTTTAGCAGTGTTTTTTAACAATAATTTTACTTTAATTTTGATTTATGTAAACCAAACAGACTTTTTGAATGGTGAGTAGTGTAAATGATTTTTTTTTAATTTTAAATATTTGTTATTTTCTTATCAAAAAACTATTAAAAAGCATTCTTGAGCTGGCGCGCTTGTTTTGAGAGCTTTTCAGATACGATTTTATCAGAAAAATAAATCTGGCAGCGATTTGATCATCAACAAAACGACAAACTCGGTATATATATATATAGTTTTATGTAATAAAATAATTTTGGCACTTTTGGCAATTTTGTGACCTAAATTATTTTATATAGCCATTGTGAATCTAAAATATCGCCATAGCTTTTATAGGAAAACTTCTTTATTCTAAAGGTATTATGGTAATCAACAGAATCGCCAGGATACCAAATTACCAAATCTAGTTTTATAATAGGATAGAGGACGTTTCTGAGTTGCTTTTAGAACCTGGCATAATAGCTTTAGGCTCTAAAAGGTTCTATACTGGTGGAACCGCTAGAGGGCGAAGCTGGAATTTATTTCTTATGGTTTTATAGTGAGTTTAATACATAGGTTGCCACCACCAATTGGGGAGTCCCATTTAGGAGGACTAAGGGGTATATAAGGGTAATGGGAACGTGTTAGCGACCAAACATTGAAACTAATGGGTTTAAGGAAAGGCGCAGGCAACCTTTTAGCTTCTGCTATAAATAAAGAAATGTTACTTGGGCAGGTTAGGTCAGCGAAACTTTTTGATGAAAATAGTTAAGAAATTATTGTTACCTCCACATTATAAAAAAGCTCGCCAAAATAAAACAGACAGGCAAGAGTAAGGTTATAAACACAAGAAAAATTCTTATAGATTCTTTTCCTAGTGAAAAACAATGAATTATATACGAAGTAACTGGAACGGTCAGGGCTATATATTACAAAAATGGGACAATGAGGCAAAAATTTAAAGAGTTTTTTTAGAGTGAGGACACTGCTACGCAGTGCAACCTTTCTCTCTCTAGTTCTAATCACCGGTGGTATTCTGTGAACTTAAGAATTCAAGGAGATTGTCATTTATGATTTGTCATTAAAGTGTTTGTCAATGTTGTCATTACATTTTTGAAATTGCTTTTGTTAAACAAAAATAAAAAATGGGAACAAGATGCGCCGCTTGTAACAACGAGTTTTATAGGAGTGATAAGCCGGTTTACTTTTTAAAGTAAGTAGCTTTGATTAGTTTTAAAAAATTGAGAAATTAATAGTACCTAATTGCAGTAAAAATCGAGTTATAGATTAAAAATCAAACGTCCGCGAACTTTCAAAATCACAGAATATCATCGGAGAGTAAAACTAAAAAAGGAAAGGTAGCACCTCCTGCTCAGCGTGCTCTCTGTACAAAAAATATCAATAAGTTTGCCTCACCTTGCATATATGTAAAGGCTTATCCAGTAATAACATTTTTTTTTAATTAAATCATCATTAATTGACAAAGTGACAGAAACGTCAAAGTGGCGATTAAATAGCTTAAAGTAAATATTAAAAGTTTTTTCTAAAATACTTTTTAAAATAACTTTTAGTCTGTGAGATATTATGGTGTCCTGCTTCTTTTTCAACAGGCAGTGTATTAATTTTGGTTAAATTGGTAGTAGTTGCTTGCCACACCAGACCTTTTGAGGATTCGGTTCGGTTCGGTTTACATCAATTCAACCAATTTAAAAATATTTTTGAACCTTTAGTTTTTTGATGATGGTGAGTTTTTATGTAGTTATTCTTCGCCCAATAAAAAGTAAAAATACAAATTTTAAAATTTTTTGGTTGCATATTTTTTGAATTATGCGTTTCCGAAAATAAAAATCTTGACCCATTTTTAGTCTGCGTCGGTTTTTTCAAACTTCTATAATTTTTAAAAGTTAGCTAAAACTTGATGCGTATAGAGAACGACTCACAAGCCAACCTTTGATGTGTTGATAGCCTCATTTCCTACAAAAAGGACAAAGGCCAAAATTATATTTTTGATAAAATATCAAAAATGTCATTTTTGTTTTTCTTAATTTTTATAATTTTTTTTGTTAGACTATTTGTTTACATATATGCCAAATTTTAGCTTAGGATGATAATGGGATCATAGTTTAAAAAATTTATTTATATCTTGATGTATATATTGTTTGATATTTTTATTAATATAAAAATTAATATCTAGAGTACACATACTGTTATGAGGCATCTTATTTATGTAGCACGTATATTAAAAAAAAACGTGGACACCATGGGCATCTGGTTTCGCTATATTGAAATTTAAATAAAAAAATAATTATTTAAGAAAACGTACTTATATAATTACGGGCTCACAAGAATAATTGAGAACCTGTCCGTAAATGCTGCAACCCCTATGATGACCAAAAACATCCCACGACAGTGAGAAATTCCAGAAATGTGACAGAGTGCATCTGTAATCTTAGCGTCTAAATAAGTAATTGAAAATGATTAAAAACTTTTTAAATAGTGAAATTCCAGTCACGGCTATATAGTTAAAATATTAATTCCCCTAATTGTCAAATAGTCATATTTAGGGTAAAATAAAAGAATTTTGAACAACATCAATTTACAAAAATAAATTTTTAAGTAGGAACCCACTGTCATCCTATGATAAAACTTGGCCTACATGTAACTAAATAGTCCAGAAAATAAATGTAAGAAAATTGAGCAAAATTAATAATACGTTTTTAAACTGCATCAAAAATAAATTTTGTGGTTAGACCCCTCCAGCTTTTTTTTCAAGAAGGACTTATTATAATTTAGCTTGTGTACCTATAAGATTACACAACAACTTTTACCTCGATATGCCCAAGACTTTGTGATAAACAAGGGTTTAACGAAATCAAGTCAGTGCTAAAAAAGACGATATTATATAGGCATTTACAAGTCAAAATCTAGACTGCTAAAAAATGTAAAAATTTGCATTTTTACTTCTTTCTACTTAGTAAAGAATTTGACGAAAAATTATGAAAATCAAAGGTGACAAGGTCCAAACCATTGGTTGATTTGATATCGACTTACCCTTAAGTAACAGGCGGTGGAATGAGGGCTTAAAAAATATGAATATAAAAATCTAATGAAATTCCAAGATAGCCATTCCTAAATTTTGTCACGATTCCAAGATGCAGATGATGGCCATCTGCACAATTTCGTCCAGCTAGATCTTAAACTAAATTTAGTTACAGTTCGAAATTTCGACGTGGATCTATCGACAATTGAAAATTACGTCACGTGCAAAAAGTTTTCAATGAGATATTGGAATCTTCGAATTCAAACTCAATGTAATAATCCATTTTGACGACAATGCCAAGACGATGCGACACGATGTGATAATAAAAATCATAAAGGTTTAGAAACCTGAACAAATTTTTCGTCATATAAATCGTTAAATCTGGGTGCACGGCAGTGCCCCGCTAAGTTCGCGGAATCTGCTACCATCTTTTCTTGAAACATTTCAGCCAATATTTGACCTATCTAAAACTCTACTTCAGAATGAGCTACGAAACTGAAACTTTGCACAGTCGTAGATATTAACAACCCCTCTGACTTTTATGGACTTTCATATAGCAGGTAAGTAGTTACGAAATTTCAAAAAACGTCAAATTTGCCACTCACTCATATATAGTTCATCAAACTTCTACTGTAATTCCAAACAAGCTACAAAGCTGAAATTTGGTAGACTGATAGAAATTATAGCCAAACCTTTGGAAAAAATCAAAAAACCCAAAATTCTAATTTACTTCCCTCCCCTATACTATAATTTATGTAAAAGTAACATTGTTCAGTTCCAGAAACGCTAGAGAGCTGATCTTTGGCAGACTGATAGGAACTATGCTAAAGCTGTAGAAAAAGATTTAAAAACCCGAAAATTATTATTTGCTTCCCGCTGCTATAGATGTAAAATTATGTAATATTAACATTGCCGACTTTCAGAAACTAACTTCACTTTAAAACTAAATATTATCCGGCAAGTATGCGAAAATGTATTCCGTAAAAAGATAAAAGTAAAGCCAAGTTCTCCAATACAAATTTCAAAATGAAGGTTTCCTACTAGTTTGGAAATGTTTTTCTAAACTTGGCTATTATGGCTGCAAATGAAGCACAGTGCTAAATTGAACATAAAGAAGTTTGGCTGTAATAGCAAAGTTTAAAAATCATTTCCAAACTAGTAAGAACCCATCATTTTGAATTTTGTATTGTAGAACTTGGCTTTACATTTTACTCAATTTTTTTTACGGAATAATATTTAGCTTTTTTTTACATGAAATATTTTTGTTATAATAGATTTTTACCAATAACAAACCAACATTTTTTTTGTTGATATTTTTATTTGTTCTTGATTTGCTTTTAGAGATCCATAGTTCACACCGATTTATTTATAGTTTTTTCAAAGTCAGTTGAACAAAGGTTAAAGCCGACCATCGGCATATTTTTTAAAGAAAGTGACATGGGCGGCGGTAGATATACTCATGAAAATTATTTCATTTAATTATGGCGTAAACTAAAGAAATAAAAATAGATAATAAAACTTTCTATTCCTACACCTACAGAAACGACACTGATTTATTTCCTAAATCTGCATACTGCCGACTAAAGGGGTCCCGAAAAGCACACCTAAAAGCAATTAAAAGCGCATCTCAAAAAAATCTGCCAATCAGGTACCGTCTATCCACCTGTGCTGGGTCGGTAGGAAAACAAATACTTTGTGCTCGGACCGCAAAGAGCCGCGCCTTTTTTCTGTCGGTAGGGTTGAAATTATACCAGGAAGATTTTATATGAATTTGGATAACTTTTGAAAGATAGAATGAAGCAAAATTTCATGAAATCGATAGAACCCCGTATTAGGAGCAATTCACGTGACTTTGCAAAAACTATACCTTTATTTTTTTCTGGTTTACTTGTCTTGTATATAAGATACTTTTTATTAATTTTATTTATTAATTATAATATAAATATTGAAATAAGCCGCTGGTTATACGCACCCGATATTTTGTTTTCGAGAAAATAAAAATGCTTTATTAAGTTTTTTGATATGCGTAGGAATAAAGCCCCTCTTTTAATGAATATATACAAAACTGAAAAACAGAAATCTAACATCAATACGGAGACAGCTAAACCGATCTCAGTAGGTATCATAAGCTCAGATTTCAATATAAAATGTCAATGGGATTTTTTGGCGTGCGGAAAACGACTAAATAAATTAATTTTTTGACTTGTCCTCAGAATGAGGTGATAGCCCAAGAACAAAAATAGGATAAAGATGAAATGAAGATGATATAAACTGAAAAGGAAAAATGAAATGTGGATATCCACTTTAGAAAATTTGCCAATTTGCAGAATCAGATAGGGTCTGAGCTAAAAATTTAACATCAATACATAGAGACAGCCAATCTCAATAGGCATCTTACGCCCAGGTTTCAATATTAAATATCAAAGGGATTTTTTGAGGCAGATCTTGTAGTGATAATGTTTTTGTCTTAAACAAGTAATTGAAAACAGGAGCGCCAGAAATATAGAGACTCATGTTACCTTTGTGGACCTACAAAAAGCATATGATACCGTTCCAGTAGAAAAACTATGGACAGTGTTAGAGCAGACTAATATCAATCATACATACATAAAAGTGATTAAAAAACTATACAAAGGGTCAAAATCTAAAACTAAAATTGGAAATCGACTTTCAAAAGAATTCCTGGTAACAAAAGGCTTCAGACAGGGATGTGGTATCTCTCCAACTCTTTTTAAAATATATATCGCAGTAGCTCTAAAAAACTGGAAACGGAAAGTGCACGGCATGGGAATACAACTTAACGACCGATTTACCATATACACACTACAGTTTGCTGACGACCAAGTAATTGTGGCTAATGATAAAGAAGACATGGAGTATATGATGAGAAAGTTAATGGAAGAATACCAAAACTGGGGATTAACAGTGAACGTGGACAAGACACATTACTTATGTATTGGAAACGAATCCAGTGAGTCAGAACTAGAAAAGACAGGAACAGACTGTGAAGAACTGGAAAAAAGAATAGTAAAAGCAAAAAAGGTTATTGGATGTCTTAACAGTATTTTATGGGCAGAGAGATAAAAAAGAATGTAAAATTTAACATATATGAAACAATGGTGAAAAGCACGCTTTTGTATGGAATAGAGACTTGTCGCATAACAGAAAAATACAAAACAAAAATGAAAAGTGTCGAAATGGTTGCAATAAGAAGATCAATGAGAATATCTAGAACAGATCACATAAGAAATGAGATCATAAAAGAAATAATGGGAATCGAAGGAAGCATAACGGATGACATCACTAAAAGACAACTGATATGGTACGGTCATGTACAACAGATGAACGACGAAAGATTACCAAACCAGGTCCTAGAATGGCAACCAATAGGGCGCAGAAAAAGAGGGCGGCCTAAACTAGAATGGCAACAGTCAATCCAAAGATCAATGAGTCAAAAAAATCTGCCCGAAAATGATTGTCAGGATCGAAGGAGGTAAAGAATAGGCGTCGGACAACGTAGAAAAACGTTCTAAGCCGACTAAATAAAAAAAAAATTTGAGGTGTGGTAAACGACTAAAGTTAATTTTTGGATTTGTCCTTAGAATGGGGTGAATTTAGCTGCAGACATTGATGTAATTATCTTTATAGGCTTCATTCGTATATCATAAATGATACAGGAATATCCTGAAATAAATATGATGGAGACTAAAAAGGAAAAACGAAATGCGGATGCTTACTTTTGAAAACTCTGCCAATGTGCAGTATCAGCTGGATCGCCTCCTGCCTCAGGCAAAAGCCCACCATCACTACGGAGACAGTTAAAGCTAATCTTAGTAAGTATCCTAAGCTCAGGTTCAATACTATATACAAAGACAATTTTTTTCATGTTTAGTCAAAGTAACTTTTGGGCTCGGCTTTCCTGTGTTTCAGGCGGGATTGGAACCAAAACCTTTGACTATGTACGCCAAAGCTCTACCAATTAGGCCACCGAAACCAAACTAAATATTGTCAGGAGGGTGTTTTAAGGTAACGTAACACAGTTTAAGTTAGGTTTATGTTTTTATTAAAATTACTTATAATTATTACTTACATTAACACTGCACTGCTCGCGCTCAAATTCAGTCATTGTTGCTCTCGACGTATCTCTTAGATACACAATATTATTTTTAAGAAAATTAATATTTTATTTGCTGAAATTAACTTAAGTGGGTTGTAATGAAATGATACGTAAATATCTTTACCTACTCGCGTGCGATAAACTAATTACTTTTTAATTTAATTTCGTCTAATTTGACATGTTTATTTATAAATTACATTTAATTTTTTGAAAAAAAAGGTACTCATAGGTAAAATATTGTAACTAACACATGCGGAAAGTGTCTTTACCGCCCATGACGGCTTGACCAAACTCCGCTCCGTCGAACGGCCAATTACCGTCGCGTGCGGTAAAGTATTACTTTCCACACTTGTTAGGTAAATAACTATTTCTTAAAAAGCTTTATTTTATAAAACGGAATAAAAACTATATCCTAAAAAACCCACAAAAATGTAATATGTAATATGTAATATATATATATATATATAATATAATCGAGTCATGTATCACTCAGATAGGGCGCGAGCAGTGCAGTGTTAAATACATCTTAACTATTAAATGCGTATCCTCTGGATACACTCGACTTCTGACTACTACTTGTCTTCACTGTTAACTTGTACGTGTAGGACGTTACGTTTTCAGCTTACAACTAACCGCTAAACTCTTTTGGAGATGCTTTTATTAAAAACCCTTTGCCATTGATAATATATCGAAATGTGTTTTATTTCCTGTATAAACATCATTGTTGACCGGTCAATCGCTTATTGCTTTTAATTCCGTATACAGTTTATTACACGTTTTATTACAAATTGAACTATATACAGAAATTCATTTACTTAGATTGTTTAGGGTTAATGTGCACTTGCCTATAAACGTAACTTGTGTCATTTAATTAATAGGAATTTATTTTCTATCCTGACAATATCACTAATTCTCAGGGTATCTACTTGACCAAACCATTCAACTAATTTTATAATTCTTCGCTCCCAATTAGTTGAATGGCTTGACTAAGTGAATAACCTAAGAACTAGCGTCCCTACCTATACTATGACACTGACACTGATAAAAATCTATACTCATGGTTTCGGTGCCCTAATTGGTTGAGCATATATATACCCAAAGGATCGGCTCCCGCATAAAACACAGGAATTTTTTTAAATAATTTTTTGTTCCTTAATTTCAACCCTGCTTTAAAACATCAAGAGACTCTTAAATTATATTATAAGACTTAAGAAAAAGTAGATCTGCCATCAGCAGTTTACTTTATTTTTTATGACATATATTATTTACAGGATAAAGTAGACGTCGTTTAAATTTTTCCCAGAAAGCCAGAGTCGAGATAATCCTAGCAACCAAGCAAATAACGTCAAGAAGGTTTTTAGATCGTCACCAGAGGAGTAGAATCTCTGTGTCCGGTTGACATATTATTTTACCCAGAGGCCCTTGATTACGTACGTCTATACAGCGTGTCCAGCTTTCTATCTAGGGGTAGGATTTTTGTATGGGCCCAAATACGTTAAAGCATAAATATGGGACATTCCCATGCATTCTCACACGCGATGTTTGAAGCCTAGACCCCATGTTCCTTTTTCGGGTAGAGAGGACTTCGGCTACTGCGCATGCATCAATTTTGGTGGTTTTGGAACATACTTCATTACTTCACTACATTATTTGACAATTGTCAAAAATGTAGGGTTATGGTTAATTTTTTTTTCTATAAACTAGTTGATTGGGTGAAAATGTACCAAATTGTGGATTAAAATTGTAGTGTTTCTAAATTTTCATTCATCTACAATTCATTTTCTAAAGTGAATTGTGCAAATTTATTGTGGACACCATGTAGTGTTTACTGGCAGCTATAAACCAATCTTAACTTTAACATTATAAAAAATAAAGGATTGAATTGAAACTTTATTAACAAATTGCTTTTTTTTCTAGAAAACCCCTACTCTAAGAACTTAAATATAAGACATAATGTTTAGTTTTGTATAAAAAAATCGACATTGATACTACTTTTCAAGCTTTCAAATAAAGAGCTAATAAAAGAATTTAAGAACTAAGTAGGTACGTAATATATTAGTAACTCGGAAACAGTAAAAACACTAAAATAGATATTAAAAATATTTTGTTATTATTTTCTTTAAACTTGATGCGATGGACGGGCCTGTTTGTATGAGGCAAGTTTCTCAATATCGAATTCAACGTTTGAAAGTTGTATGCGCATATCTGTTTCAGGATTTATTTCTTAAGTAGGCTTTTGAAAGAGCATACTTTGAAAACCCTACTTCACAGCGGTTGTAGTTGTAGGAAAATGCAACAATTTTTTAACAGCAAAATTAGCTAATTCTGGATATTTACTTCTAAACGGGGCCCAAAACTCCAACAAAGTAGCCGAATTAAAAGTAGTTTAAGGTTTCCATCGGCTGCAACATCAATTAGTTCTTTAGTTTGTTTTACAGTTAGAGTTTGATGAGCTATTTAGACTGAGACTGAGAATGGATTGTGAACCCAATCAAGATCCTCCTGTTGCCTTGGAAAATATTTTTTGATTAGATGTTGCAGGTTTTGAAAATGATTGGTTACCTCATAAGTGATATCTGCTGGTAATGGATTCTTTGACTTTGGCACAAAATCATGCAGTGTTGGAAAGTACTCAGTACAGTCATCTATACTTATTTTATTTACATCATGACACTATTGAAGACTTCATTTTTGGGTGATACCAGAAATATTTCTTTATTTTATACACTTCTCGCAGAAATCCAATTACCGCTTCGCGGAACCCTTGGGTTTTGCGGAACCCAGTCTGAGGATCTCTGATCTAAGAAATCACGTGGTTTTATATCTTAAATCAGGGCTATCAAAACGGACGGGCCACGTTTCTCCACTTTGTTGACGTCACATCCGGGGCTGATTTTTTTTTTGATGGTCACGTTACGACACAGCTGATTGTCTTTAAAATATTGAGGTTAGAATGACGGTTTATGAATATTTGAATTTTTTTAAAATGAAGCCGGTTTCGAGCTTGTTTTTACTATATTCTCTCAGAACAATTTTTTTTAAATCTATAGTAATCCTTAATTTTTCAGAGCCGCTTCATTAGCTCACACAAAAATTAAGTTTAAAGCAGAAGCGAATGTGCCAATCACAGATGACAAAGTCAAATACATGTCAAATATAACAGTTTCCATGTGGTACATGGCGGGTAATTTGAATTCAAAATAAGAAATGCTAAATTTTGAGGATTTTAACCTTTTAGTCATGCTGCTTCGTTACAAAACTTTGCTGGAATATAGGGATGATGTCCGAGAATATTTCACTGAATTTTCACTGAAATCTGTAGTGCCATTTTGAAAATATCATAAAAAAACGTCTGACCTCCCATAAGACCCAATATAAAATTCAGCCCCCGGAGAACAGCTGATTTTTGCAGGGTCCATTTTTCTGTTGGCGTTGCTTAAACTTAACGATAACGTTGAGTTTAAAGGATATGTCAAGTGCAGCCACCCATGCCTAACAGACAAGTGTAAAAGAAGAAGAAGCAGGAGAGTTTACGCTTTTAACTTAGCGACGTAAATGGAACGCCGGACGTCGCGTGGTAATGATAAAGTGAGATGGCACGCTGAGATCCCGCAGGACGACAGATTTATAACCAAAAACGTTCGCTCGCTGCTGCTGGCTAGGAGCATCGCAGCAGCTTAAAAAGTAATACCCACCCCTGACCATAGTTTATCTTAAATCTAACATGTCTACTCACTCCCACAATAAGTTTCGTTCGTATCCACAAGTCTAATAGTCACTAACAAGCTAAGAATATACAGGTAGAATAAATGCTATAGGAATCATATCGCTTGAAAGAGAGAAGTGAGAAAAATAAAGTTTGGGCGGTGTATTGAAATATTTTTCGCTGTTTTAGATCCGTTTTCCGACTGGTTGTGGGAAAGTGTAGAGAAACAGGTGAGAAGTGGGTATTTGTTTTTCACGCAAATTATAGCTCAAGCCATGCCATACATTTAGCGTTCAGGAAAAAGTACAGATGGTTCAATGGTATTTCGTAGGAAATAGCTGTCAAGACGTGTCAAATTTATTTGTTCTCGTGTTCAAAAAATAGTGACCCATTTTCAACGAACAAAGTGTGTCAAATTTTTCCATAAATGCAATGGTGGAAAGGCCTGAATGAACCTTCTTTTCGTGAATTGGGAGAGGAAAGGGAACGGTGCCAAACTATGACTTGTGCTACAGCAGAAGCTTTGCCTTCCTGTTCTAGTAAGGCAATTGCCAATGATGTGGGAGATGATATTTCACACTTAACTGTCCGAAATATTTTGAAGCGACATAAAAACCGTTTTAAAGTAAAGAAATTGCCAGACATTTTTTTAGATGATTAGTTTCAAAGAATGAAGTTTTGTGAAATCATGATTGAAAAAGCGAATCAGGATAAAAATTTTATCAAAAATATTTATTCTACAGACGATAGAGACTTGTCGCGTAACAGAAAAATACAAAGCAAAAATGGAAAGTGTCGAAATGGATGCTATAAGAAGATCAATAAGAATATCTAGAACAGATCATATAATAAATGAAATCATAAAAGAAAGAATGGGAATCGAGGGAAGCATAACGAATGACATCACTAAAAGACAACTGATATGGTACGGCCATGTTCAACGTATGAACGACGAAAGATTACCAAAGCAGGTCCTAGAATGGCAACCAATATGGCGCAGAAAAAGAGGGCGTCCTAAACTGGAATGGCAACAGTCAATCCAAAGATCAATGAGTCAAAAAAACCTGATGAAAGATGATTGTCAGGATCGAAGGAGGTGGAGAATAGACGTCGGACAACGTAGAAAAACGTTGTAAAACGACATAGTAGTAATACGATACTAATTTGTGGGTATAATAATCTGTGGTATTACTTGATTTTTATTGGGCAACTGGGACGACATGAGGAAGGGAGCTTGTGGATAGGAAAAGAAGACATCAAAGCACCTCGTGGCAGAATGTGAGGCCTAAGGATTAGACAACAGGCACTAAGCCAGAAAAAGCTGCATTTGCTTAAAAGGTCTGAGATACTAAACTTTGCCAAGAGAACAGAAATGCCCAATGAGCTGTGTGCTAGGGAAGAACCTGGGGCATGCCAAAAGGGCCTACTCTGGCATAATTGCCGGATTTGTGGGTTACCCTCCCCCACAAGCTCTTCTCATTTTTATTGAAAAGAAAACTTATGCTAACAAAGGGTTTTAATAAAGAGAAGCCACGAGTATTAAATTATTTATACTATGCCCCTGGCAAATATAAAATATAAAGCCAGATTTGTTTAAGAACGTAATTAAAAAAACATACTTGAAAAAATATAAATTGCTCTATGAGGCGCAAGATTTTTTCAAATTAAAATAAACATTATTTTAATGTATTTTTTTGCTGTTTTTACAACATATTGAATCCAGAATTGTGGAAATGCATGAATTCCATGGATAAGAAATGTAATATTGAAAGATTGGAACAATACGTTTTTTGTGGACTTTTTGATAAAGCATTTGTGTGTGAAAAGAATTTCATTTTTTTTACTTTAAAATTGTTTATACAAGACATTAAAAATAGTGATCTACCTGACTTATAAATAAATATTAAAAAATAAAATAAATGGGTCCTTGATGGAACTCATAAGGACTTTTCTAAATCATTAGCACTCTCCAAGTGAACTTCATTCTATTTTAGCTTTAAAAACCGAAAAAACGAAAGGTTCTAGGAAGTTTTATGTCTATGAGACAAATTATTGAGAAAAATGTTTTGTACACCATTGTAAACACCAAACATTGATGAGATGCTCACTTAAAAAATTAGCGTGTTTTTATTTTTTTTATTGTCACAAATTGCCGTTAGCAGTAATGTATTTTAACTAGAATCTAACCAGTTATTTAGCGTCATCAGACATATAGACACACAATATGGACAGACGTTACAACGAGATTGATAAAATTGATCCATATAACACATTTTTGGCGTTTTCTCATTTTTTTTCAAAAACAATACTTTCTCTAGCTATTGCTTTGCTGCACGGGCTAAACAGGTAAAAATAAAAGTCTTAGAAAAGTATCTACAAATTTCTTATATCTCTATACTTATTCTCAATAGTTGCAGTTGCAGTTCTTTGTGTTAAGAAGCAAAGCAACGCCTTTTTGATGCCATCGGGAATTTGTATGCGTTGTTGCTGTTCACTTTGACTTTTAAGTACAAAATAAACGAGTAATAAACTCTTTTGTCCAACACTTGCGACTATTTTATTAGCCCGACTTGCACAGAGGTAGCGTAAAAAAAGTACACTACCTAAACAAAATCGATCAAAACAAAAATTATGGAAAAATTCATTAAAATTGGTTAATTAGTTTCCGACAGTAGCGGTAACAAAGAAGCCTGCTTCTTTGTGAATGTATTGATTGATGATTAGTCTTTTAAATGTAACTTAAATTGCAAACCAGACACATAATGTCAATGCATAAAATAAAAATACAAATAATTTATTTACACAAAAAATTAAAATAAAAAAATATAATTTATAGTTAAACTAATTATTTTTCATATAAGGTTTGTTAAACAATTTAATTAACAGTATTTATTACTTCTCTTTAATATATTAAAAACTAAAGCTTTGAAATAGTTTTTTTGTTTGTCAAACACCCTGTGTTTATTGCATTACTGTCAATAAGACTAATTAGCATTGCTTCTCTTAAGAAATCAGACATAATAAAAATAAATAGTAACCAGTATATCCACTTTATTGCTTTGCGGATGATGGCAATGTAGTCTCCTCAATCATACCACCCACATGTCTCTCCGCACGTGAATTCCATCATCTTAGAACTCAAATATCGCAGATAAATAACGACCTGGAGATAATAGAGGACTGGGGCAACAAAAACCTTGTACAGTTCAACGCGCAGAAAACCCAAGCAGCCCTGTTTTCAAAAAAGACCAGCACCGGTGAGCCAAACATCATGCTATCTGGAAGTGCTGTCACATTGCAGAGCCAGTTGAATACCTTAGAAGTCACTGCAGAGACCAATATGTCTTGGCACAGTCACGTGGCAGATATAGCTAAAAGGGCGTCTCAAAAGCGGGTGCTATTTCGTTCAAGACATCTGTAAACACCAAGCCAACTGCTGACACTCTACAAAGCCCAGATTCGACCAACTATGGAGTACTGCTCATATATATGGAGTGCGGCACCCAAACATACCTTAATGCTTTTGAACACCGTGAAAAAACGAGCTATCAAGCTGATCAATGAACTTCGAAGAACTTTGGGTGATCTATCTCTCTTCTACAGGTATTATCACGGAAAATGCTTTGAAGAGCTGGCACGTATGATCCCCCTGGGAGTAGCATCTACTAGGCGAACACGTCAAACAGACGGTAACCATCAATTTACTGTCAAAATAGAGGTACCATGAACCTCATTATATCAGAATGCATATCTCTGGAGAACAGCATCGCTGTGGAATGAACTCCCTGCGACAGTTTTCCCTGCAGATTACAACCTGAACCGTTTCAAAACCAACATTTCCGCGCACTTGCCGCTTCTCGAACATGATAGGGATCTCCTTGCGACTGCGCATACCCGTAAAAAATAACATGTGTGTGACATTTTGTGGTCCAGTTGTAAACTCAGGTGATTGGAGAAGTTTTTATATTGATAATTTATTACATTTTTCTATTGTTAATAAGCCAGTATCATAAAAATGATTTTAAATAAAAAACTATCTTGTTCAAAACTGCAATCTAATCTAGTATCTTTGTAATTTACATTCCGATATTAATAAAATTTTTATACCTTTCTTAATATTGCAAATTAAATAAAATTTAGTACTATTGTGTAAAAACATAAACAAAAATCGATGGTCTTCTGTCTTGAATTTCATTGAAAGTTTTACGTTGTCCATAAAAGAATTGGCAGAACGGAGGCGAACGGAGCGGAAGTCCTAAGTACCAATCTAAGCCCAATGCTTAAACTTTTACGGATTTTAGTGCACTCCACCGATAAAACCAAGGCCGCTCTAGGGGCTGTATAAATTTTCAATCGGAGATAGACTATACTAGAGGCCCTGGATACAATAAATGACGGATGCGTTTCCCGAAAAGTTGGCAAGTCACACTACCCTCTCTTTCTGGTAAAATCTAGAGACGCTGTATGTATGACAAATTTTAAACCATTAATCTCTATATACAAGGTGTCCCAAAAGTCTGAGTCCACCCAAAAATCTTTAAATTAAAGGTAATTCCATAATTGAACCGAACCGAGCCGAACCGAGACCTGTTTTATGAAGTGGTGAGTGTGCCGAACCGAACACCCTGTATATAACTTGATAGGCCTTTACATATATGCAAAGTAAGGCGAGAATATTGATATTATTTGTAGTGAGAGCACGCTGCGCAGGAGGTGCTACCTTGTTTACTTTTACTGTCCGAGGATATTCTGTGGTGTTGAAAGTTCGCCGACGTTTGAGTTTTAATCTATAACTGGATTTTTACTGCGATTTGGTATAATAAAATTTTTTAAATATTCAAAGCTACTTACTTCAAACAGGAAACACTTCTATAAAACTCGTTTTTACAAGCAACGCATCGTGTTTCCTTTTTTTATTTTTGTTCAACAAAAACAATTTCAAAAAGATACACAAATGACAATATCTTTGAAGTATTGAGGTTACACAACACTGGTGATAAGAACTAGAGAGAGAAATGTTGTATTCATTGTATGTTCTCGCTCTAAAAAAACTCTTTACATTTTTGCTTCAGTGTCCCATATACGTAATGTATAACAGTGGCCTTTCCAATTACTTAGTATATAATTCATTGTTTTACAGAAATAGAGACGCGACAAATCCATCAAAGTCACTCAAACTCACATTTTTTGGTTATGTTGTTTTCTTCTCAGGTTCATTGGCATTAAACTAAAACAATTTATGTTGTCAGTGACCTCAATCATCATACAACATATAAAGAAACACATTTTTCCGTCAGCGCCTGTCAACGATTGTGAATAATCGTTTATTTTTACCTTCCGAAGCTTATGAATAACCAAGGACGGAAGTTACGTCTCCCTCTAAACAAGGCTAGATTGTAAAGGACCGATATTACTCTCGTTTGATTTCTACTTAAATAAATTTGACAATAATAAGTTTGTCGCGTCTCTATTTTTTTTAAATATGTCATACATACAGGGTCTGTAGCATAATCCAGTTTGACAAGTACAAACAATTTTGGTAGATAGATGACGATGATTCATATGTCAGTGGGCCTTGCAGCCCTTCCACTGCTACCACCAGTGGCTCTATTCTGGCTCATTTTTGAGTGGTTTCTCACCATTGTATGGCTTATCCTCCAAAAAGGCCGGCTATCAGTTTGGGTGAAACACTGTTGAGATCTTCTGAGTCGATCTGAGGTTTATCGAAAGTATTCTGACGTAAATGTGCAATAGCCGGACATTCACACAGTATATGTCTGACTATTTCGTCATCCTCCATACAGAGCCTACATTCGGTCTCTTCTGTTAGTCCCATTCTATCTATGGCTACTCTCAGTCGACAGTGACCCGTAAAAAGACCAGTCACTATACGTATCTCCTGCCTGGTAAGTCCAATAATGTTCCTGGCTCTGTTTCTACAAGTTCCTTTAATGATGTCTTTAGAGTGAGCCAGTTCTGGTATATTTATCCAGTATTGTGGGAAGCTATTCTCCATCCATTTTAATATGGTTGATTTAGCAGCATTGTATGATATCCTCAGGGTTGACTCGGGGCCGAAAAATTCGGCAGATACCGCTTCCCTCGCTGCTAGGTCTGCGGCCTCATTTCCCTCGTGCCAGAATGCCCTGGTATCCATACTAATGACACATTGTTAGCGCAAGCAAGCGCATTTAGTGAATCCATACAGCTGCCCACGGTTCTTGATCAGACCATATAGGAATCAAGCGCTCTTAAGGCTGCTTGACTGTCGGAGAAGATTTTTATTATCCTGTTGGTCCATTCGTGGTCAGTAATCCACCGGGCACAGAGTTCAATGACTACGAGTTCTACTACTATGTTTAATCTCTTTTTCTTGAATACTAACAACTCCAGATCCAACGCCCGATGGCATTTTGGATCCGTCGGTATACCAGAAGCTATCGTAATTTAAAAAGTTGGTCCTGTTATTTAACCAGTCCTCCCTCACCGACGGGATAATCTTGTATAGCTTTTTGCTGTACACTGTATTGGGCATGACGTTGGATATCATCCCTAGAGTTGCATCCAACTCTTGTTCCCTTATTAGGGCTGTTGATATCACGTTGTTTTCAACAAGGCGAAATTAATAATATTGGCCCATAACATATTCTGCAAAGCAGACCGAACCGAACTCTTCTGTGTACTGGCCTACAACTCCATCATCATATCGCTCGTTGAATGTTTCTCACAGTTAGTCGACTCGAGCCGATTTCACCCGAATGAGCGTTACATAGCCGAGCCTGGCGGCTCAGTTCAATTCACTACCCACAAAAACGGCTAAACGCGCCTAAAGAAGTTTACACTTCAAAAGTTTACACTTCAATTATATTTTCTAACAACTGCCAAAGAAAGTTGCTCACCTCTGCTCTGTGTATGAATTCTGGAATGAGTGAGAAGGAGTACTCCTTCAAAATCAGGTGAAAGTCAAACTGTGCATGCGATCTTACTCGATTCCCGCATCTCTATTGGTCCAAACGTGGGAAGATGCTCATTCTCACTCTCACCCGTTTCAAGAATCCATACATTGGTGTAAAACAACATATCATAATATATCAAGGGCCTCTAAACTATATTTTATCGAGTAATCCGTCAGTTATTGTAGAAAATTTTATATCAATAAATATTAAAAAAATATTATGGGTTGTGCAATAAGTTTTATTTCCTTTTTATGGTTACTTGTTAAATCAAAGATGGATGGACCTTTTACCAGAAACCCTTTTTTATCCTAAAAATGTATAGTACAGAATTTTTTTTCACTCTTTTAGATTTGCTGAAATAATTGAAATTATTGTAAATGGCAAATATGGTATACATAGGTTTGGTACAGCTTTCAGAATTTACCTACAAATAAATGGCGGCAGGGTAGTGCCGTGGTATGGTCGTCGGCTTCACATGCAGAAGGTACCAGGCTCGCGTCTCGAACGATGCAATAACAAAAAAAAAAATCTGTCGCCCTGTCGCCTATTTCCTTTTCAGCGTTCAA